>VWZW01004397.1:562050-654607 GCA_013397115.1 Edolisoma coerulescens
CCCCAAACTGGCTGACATGTCATTGATATTCAATTATTAAATTATTTAAAGTATTCAGTTCGGCCCATTTCTCTTGCTCCTGCTGAGCAGAGACTTCTCCACCAGCCCCACACCATTTCCTCGTGACCCATTAAAAGCCTGGTGCTCAGAACCAGCGTTTTGCTGACGACTCTGCAGTCACTGGGGCACTAATTACCCCCCTCCCCTCCCCTCCCAGCGTTTGATGTCATGAAACTCACAGGAGCATCATTACTTTGAGGATTAACACATCCGGAGGAGCTCCCCTCCCTCTGGGGATGTACCTGGGGAGGGTGAGCCCCAAGCTCGCAGCCTCTGGAGGAAGCAGGAGCCCCCCACGAGCAGCTCTAGCCCTTGTTTGGGGCAAAAAGGGTCGGGGGCAGCTGAAGCTGTATTTAGGAGCAATTTTAGGCCCAGCTGAATGCTTTTATTATAAATTCAGCATTTTCCTCAGCTGAACCTTTGTGTCCTCTTGGTCTCTTTTGGGATTGTTTTTCCCCTGCCCTGTTTTCCTCACTGTTACATTCATCTGGACCATCCTACAAACTGTCCCTCTTGCTCTTTGCCCCTGGTCCCCACAGAAAAGCTTCATTTTGCGACCCCACAGCAGAGTAGGAGCTATTTTGGAGCACACAACATGCAAAGGAAAATACTTCCACCTCAAATCCGTGCGGAACTTTTGCCCATCTGGAAAATCAAAGAGATTGTGAGTGCACCAGTGCAAGGATAGGGAGAAAATCAAAAGCTAGGCCTAAATCCACTTTCCAGAAAAACCCCAAAAATAAGCAGTCAGGTTGACTCCCATTGTACTAAATTGTGGTGACATTGGTGGCTTGTGTGCAATAGGGGCAGGCCAGGCTAAAGTTATCTCAGATATCCTGAGAGATTCTGCTGCAGGTTGGGTGAATTTGGCTGTGTGATCTTTCCAGACTCAACAGGTTTTCTTTCCTGACCATTAAATCCATGCTGGAAAAAAGAAAACTAATATAAATAAATATAAATATAAATATGAAACCTGAATATTCTGTGGCCACTCATGCAAGTACAATCTGTGTGGAGTTGTATCAACCCTTGTCTTACAGATCCATATCCCATCTGCAGATGATTCCCACACTTCTGTCACGGCTGGGACAAGGACCAGAAAAGAGATTGAAGTTTGAGCACACACTGGCAGAGCGTTGATGAAACACAATTTGTTTCACCCCCACCCCTCCATCTGTTTTGCAGACTACAGGGAATAATTAGAAGATAATCTCCCTCAATTCCACAATATATAAAGCAATAAAACAGATGCCAGGACTGAACGATGGCTGGAGCCAAGTTACACCACCTAATCTCTTTCAAAAGCTGTGATTTTGCTCGAATGTTGCAAAACCAGGGAGATTATGCTTAGGATGCAAGGCAGGAGACTGGGACAAAGGAGCCCTATCAGCTTTCTCCATGTACATTTGGAAGGAACTGGAAGCTTGGCTTTCAAATGGCAACTTGGGAACTGATCAGCTGGGGACATGGTAATCTTCAGCATAATTAGCACACTTCTGACATTTTTAATTAGCACGTTTCTGCAGGACTTTTACTCCAGTGTTTTCACAAAAGCTGCGGGGTTTAGGCCCAACAGGAACCCAAGGAGGGGGAAGGATTTGCCTGAAGTCAATAAAAAGCATCTGGTGCTGAGTGTGTTCCTTCTCTTCTGGACCACTGCTTTCCTGGCATGTGAGGCACCAACTGGCTGTGGGTGTAACTTGTCTGTCCGGATAATTGTTTGATAATAAATAACAGATCAAAGGGAGGTATTCCTCTGGATGCTCAGAGTCTCTGTGAGGGCATTAGTGGCAGGAGGTAAACTCAGAGAGGGTACAACCAGTTGCAATATTAAAAAACAACCAACCAAAAAAAAAAACCAAACCCAAAATAAACCCTCAGAAGGTGACAGGCTGAGAAAACAGGATTTATGCAGGCAATCCACATTCAAATGCAATTTTATCTTCTGCAGTGCTGTGGAGGTGGTGAGATTGCCCAGCTCTGCTAATAGGGCTTGCATGACATCTTACACACTTAGAGTCTACTCCTTAGGCAGCGCTGCATAATAAGTGTCTAATTATTATTATGATTACACTTGGCATTTTTAATAACAGCAGTAATTGGGTGATGTTGACGGCCTCATTTTAGGATTCTGGATTTGGCCTGGAGCTGCAGTCATTAAGGGCTGGCTGAGGGAAGAATAACGTATCACGAGATGCGTTTCAGGTCCCACGTCCCTGCCAGGCTGCAGGGGGAATGCTGATGCTGTCCTCAGTGCTGGGAGGGGTCTGTGCCTCCTGACAGACTCCTGAGGCCCGGGTGACGCAGGGAGATTTCTCATGGAAGCACACTCAGGTCACTGGGAAAAGCTAATTAAAGTGGATTTCACTTTGATCAGCTCCTTACAACCACGTTGCGGCGATAAGATCAAATTAAGCTCTGCTCTATCATAATGTGTTTTAAAATGGAGAAGGGTGTGGGTGAGTATCACAGAGCAACGTGACCTAATGGTTTAAGGCCCGGCCTAGGCCTTGCAAGGCGCAGGTCTAAGTCCCAGGAATGAGGCTGGGTATCCAAACGAGACACGGAGGCTGCGATTTTGGCAGGGGATTTTAGCAGATGCAAAGGTTGCCCCCAGAAAAGCACACACACGAGCAGTTGACTGGAGGCAGATGGGATGGCAGTGGTACTTTGGGGTAAGCATATGCTTTGCACGCTCATGAAATGAGAACAGGTTGCCAAACCAAAGCCTAAGAAAGGAGCTGTGGTGGCTCTCTAATGCTTGAAGATTTTTAGTGAAATAAAAAGGCAACTGCTCTTCTCTCTCTCCGTGTTTGTAGCAGTTTGTCACTCGCATCTCCCAGAGACTTTTGAATTTTCACAAATGGAACAGAGATGCAAAAAATCTGAGGGAGAGGTGACTTCCTATTTGGGAGGTATAAATCAGTGTCTGGGAAAAAGGAGAAAAAGGAGAAAAAGGAGAAAAAGGAGAAAAAGGAGAAGGCGAAGGAGAAGGAGGAGGAGGAGGAGAAGGAGAAGGAGAAGGAGAAGGAGAAGGAGAAGGAGAAGGAGAAGGAGAAGGAAGACAAGGAGAAGGAGAAGCAGAAGCAGCAAAGAAGCAGAATAAACAGCAGATGAAGCAGCAGAAGCAGCAGAAACAGTGGAAGAAAAGGAAAAGAGAAAGAGAAAAAGAAAAAGAAAAAGAAAAAGAAAAAGAAAAAGAAAAAGAAAAAGAAAAAGAAAAAGAAAAAGAAAAAGAGAAAAGGAAAAAGAAAAAGAAGAAAAAGAAAATTCCAGATTGGATTCCCACATCTCCAGAACTACTTTTGGAGTATATTAGGAGGAAAGAGGGGGAAGGAGCATATTTGGGCAGAGTCACCCAGGAATCAACAGGTGTTTAGGGATGCAGCAGCATTGAACACACACTGAGGCATGTGATAAAATTGGGTCAGTATTAATGAAAAGCCAAAATCCAAAACCCTAATGCTTCGGGGTGTGTTCCTGAGCTCCAATCCATAACTATTATCAAGCCCAGATGTCTCCATCCTCCAGCTAATTCCCTTACTTAGCAAAAATTCCACCAGAGGCCACTGTTGTTAAATAGATGTGGGAATTTTAGCCCATGTAATGCTAAAAAACCCCCATTCCTTGAGGTTTCAGGGCTTTCTTTCCTCACCTGCTCATTTGAAGAAACCAGGTAGAAATCCACATGTATTTCTCTCTCTTTTCCACAAGCCAGCAGAAAACAATCAGGATTTTTCAGGAAGCACAGCACACACTGGAAAACCACTGTCTTTGGCACAGGAACTTGCAGAAAATACAGAGAGATGTTAATATAATTATATAAATGAGGATAACAGGCAATTGATGCTTGATTTTTCCACTAATTTAACAAGTCTTATTTGACCAGAATCTCTAAAATAAGAAGGTGTCATACACTGCAGAATGCTACTAAAACAGAGCTCTCTTATTCTCCATCTCCATGATTCAGTCATCTTGGGCATTAAAGAAAAATCTCATCATAATTTGCTTTTGTAAACATCCTGGAGCCTACAGGGTGATTTGTGGTCTGGAAATACGATTAAAATAAGAACACCTTCATCAAAATTCATTCATTTTCACCTTTATGGAGAGTAATCTTCCAGGGGTGACTGGGGGCTTGCAGTTTGTCTATTAAAATTCACACCTTAAAATGAATGTCATTCACAGGGACCTGCTCAGCCTGATGAGGCACCAGGACTTGAGGAAACAAGGTGTCAATGAGATATTTAACTCTCGACTGAAAAGAATATTTTTGACAGAAACCACTTGGGCTGCCATGGGGTTTGCCCAAGCATGAATTTGAGTCTGGAAATAGGAATGGGGGAGAGATTTTTCTCCCTAATATGAGGCAGTTCTGGGGAAAGAAGAACTTCTGGAAATCTTTAGGGTCACAAAAAGCAATATCAGTGATTAGTTCTACAGCCTAAAAGCAAGTTATTGTCGTTTTCCCCACCTGTTTTAAATCCGAAGCCTTCTGGTGACAATTTAGACACCAAGATTTATTTGTTTAAAGAAGAAAGCTGGGTTTGCTTTGGGGTATCAAACAAAGCTCTATAAATGCAAATGGAGAGCTGCGAGTTTGGAAGGGAGGTATTTCATTGAACACAGAGCCTGATGAAGATGTAAAGCCTGTGTGTTTCCATAAGCCAACAAATTGATATCGACTGGTCTAACACATCAAGGACCTTGGAATTCTCCAGGATGCAGAATGTTTAATGCTGCAAAGAGCTGGCAGCTCCTTTGCCATCCTAACAAAGCGCCTCGGACAGGCTGATGGAACAGTTTGCATTACAGAGCTCAATTTCCCATCTGCCGCCGATGAAATCACTCTCTCCAACTGCTTCCCTGCTATTTGACTCAGGATATTGCTTCTTGGCCAGTCGGCAGCTTCTCTCCAGTCATCAATAAGCATTTTAATTAACAAAATAAAATCCTAAATGTGAATTGAATTCTGTCGGCACCTCCAACTCCTGCTCGAGCCCGAGATCCCGGCCAGGGGGGCAGAGCAGCACTAGAGGGCATTCGAGGCACACAGGCGGCACCAAATATTCCCTCTCCACGGTTCTGGTGTGCTTTTTTCCTGGGAAAAGGTGAACAATTGAGCAGCGATGTCTGTCTGAGCCCGGTCTCTGCATGGACAACCAGCAGGGCGGGCAGGTGGGATGGTGGCACTGCTGCCACCAAATGCTTCATCTCCCTCCTTCCTGGGAATAAAGCTGGGGAAGCTGTGGCCTTTCTCATGCAGAAAATCAGAGAAATGGGGGGTTTTTTTAGAGTACTTGCAGCTCAAGGACAGAGACAAACTCCCAGGCTGTGTCTGGGTGGATTTATCCCAGTGGTTGGTGCTACTGGGAGCTGTAGCTGCCCCATCCCAGCCTGGTGTGATGGTTTGGGGCGCAGCCCTGGCCCACCCCATCCCAGCAACTGCAGCCACCCTGTCCAAGGGGTTCCTCAGTGGGGCTGGCTCCAGAAAATGCAATAATAAAGATGAAATAATAATAATAATAATAATAACAACAACAACAACAACAGTAACAATAACAATAATAATAGCAGCAGTCAGTGTGTGATCTTCCGGCCCTCCAGTCTGTGAATCTCTGATGAGATCTGCATTGTAGTAAATCCTCCTGTAATATTCTCAGGGCCACCTTATTTAAATATTTGCTTAGTGCAGCAGATAACCCTGGTGAAATGGAGTGATCTGTCAGGAGGAAATAAATGTCATTTCCCCCTCCTCCAGCCATGCAGCTGCCTGTGCTCCAGCACATGCTTTGAGCACAGAAAGTGCTGTACAGCATTTAGAATTTCTGCATATATTTTGGGTTTAAGCCCAGCCCTGTGGCTGTGAATTCACAGCATCTTCCCCCAAGGCACACACACACGAACACATCCCTGATCTGCATCACATCTGCCTGTCAGAGGGTTTTCTCTGGTAATTGTAGAGAATCCTCCTCGGTTTGGCTCTGCCCAGAATAAAAAGAGGGGCTCTTTGCATTCCCTGGAGTGCTCCTTGTGTGCAAGTGTTCCAGTCAATCCCATCCCCGACAAGCGTTTGGGAGGGAACAACACACTGGAATTCCAGATGCCTGAATATTAATGGGAGTCGTGGTGCAATCTCAGAAAGCAGCAGCCAGCCCCAGCACAGATCAGTGCTGCTCACCTGGGGAGAACTGAGCCCTGCAGCCCGAAATGTGTGAGACCTCCTGCAGCTACAGACTCATTCAAGAGCAAAAAATTTAAGGAAACCACTCTCAGGAAAGAGGTTTCACTCTGCTCCAGCACAAGCCAGGGTGGCAGCCACCTGCCTTGCTCCAGGGAATAGCTCCTACAGCCAGAGCTGAGCCAGCACACAGATTTTTCTGTTCATTTCTTACTGTTTTATTGGCACTTGGTTTGATCTTTCTATATATCCTGGGATCTAATGCACCATGGCATTTGTGGCTGAGTTTTCCCGTGCACAGGGCTCATACAGATGGCCCAGAACTCCCAGAAATTCCTTGAGCTGATCAGATTTGTAGCTCTTTAATGATGACTCAGTGGATCATGCTGAGCACGAGGCCTGCACCTCATGTGAACTGTGCATTCTTTGCATTCATTTACGTGGCTCAGAGCCCTTGGTACAGAGATCTCATCTCTCTGCTTGCAGATCTCCTCCTGCAAGAGGTTCTGCCCTTCTCCTTAAATAAGATTTAATGCTTGAATTGCATGACCTATAAGCTAAACCCAATGTATTTCCAAGTTTGAAGAATCTCATGTCAGCTGAGTATTATTTTCAAGGTCTGTGTGAAGGAATTGGTGACCAGCGCTCTGAAAATAATCCCATTTCCCATTACACTGGACTAGGAGCACACTCCTAGCCCATTACCACATCCCAGCTGAGCAGTGGAAATCTGTAGTAATGAGCAGTGCCTCTTAAAACCAGACCAACTCTCTCACCTGTGATGATCTGACTGTATCCCAAAGCACCTAATTTAAAAGTTATTAGGGCCCCACGTGGAATCTAATGGACTGGACATGCTACAGCAAACAAAAATGCCATATTTCTTTACAGCCTCCAGCTTGATGCCTTTGCTTATCCATCTGCCTGATCTTCCTTCTCTCCCCATCAACCCAAAGCCAAACTCTGCTGGGCTGGGGCTGAGGGCACCGTGCTGGAGGTGCCTCTGCAGGGTGGCCTGAGCATCTCTGATGAGCTCCCCTGCCACTTCCCAACGGAGAACCAGGCATTAATCCCAGCGCTGCAGCCAAATTCCAGCCTAGGTCATGACCAGCAGTTTAATTCCCCCAGTGGCTCCATTTGGGCGCGGTGTTCATCACCCTCCTCTGAGCTGCGCATGCTGCACGGTGCTGACAGAGGTTTCTCCCCACGTTTGGCTTCTCCAGGACAGACAGACAGACTTTGCAGGAATCTTTGGCATCCCCCGGCGCTCTGCACAGGGGAGGGAACTGCTCCTGCACAGGCAGAGCAGCCCATCCTTTGTGGCACTGTGTCTGCACCGTGAGCTCCACTACAGCCTCCTGTCAGTGATGGAGACACAGGACACACCCCGAGGGGTGTCCCTTGGAGGGTCTGTCCCACCCAGCTGCCCCGTTTGTGCAGGTCAGGACCCTCCCCACTGTCCACACCCCTTCCCAAGGCCTTCCTGCCAGCGCCTCTGGCCCTGGGAGATGCCGGGTGAGCCCTAAAGCTGTTTTTAATCACAGTGTGTATTTTTGGAAGGCAAGTGGAATCCTTTACCCTGCTGAACCTCGTGTCCTATTTCCTACAAACTGTTTCTCCATCAGCAGCAGCCACCTTTTGGCTCTGGCTGCTTAAGCAACCTGCAATTTATGAGGCTTTCTGGTGCTTCAGATAAAGAATATGGGAAGGCAAAGGAAGCTGCCATCCCCTCTGAACCACGAGCCCCCAAAGAGAGCTCCCTCAACTGTTTGTTGTGGGCAGGCTCATAAATAATGCAGAGTGTTGCACACTTCTGGCTGGAGACAGAGTTTTTTGGAGAGGTTTTTCTTGCCACCGTGAAACACAGGAGGCAGTTCTGCCGTGGCTGGTGTGTGGTGCTGCTGGCACAAGGTGGAATTAGGGGTGAAGCACAAAAGGATGGAGAGCCAATTTCAGCCCTGGGTTGCTCCCTCCCTCCCACCTCTCTGCCCTGCAATGTCTCGTTTATTCCATGTGCTTTTTCACAAGGCCAGGAGTTTCCAGGAGAGTCATGTTAGGAAGAATTTGACCTTGACCAAAAGAAAAACCTGAATTATTATTCTTCCCAATCCGAAGCAAATTGAATCCCTCTGTCTGAGTTCACCCATTATTTGGGTTCCTGGATGCCTGGGAGTCTGGAGTCAAATGGGATAGAATTATCCCACTCAGGGATTGGCAGGAATGTTTCGCTCCTCTGAGCTGATGAGTGGAGTCTGTTCAGGGACCTGATTATTCCTACAGAGCTCACAAGGCTGTTCCTACACAACTTTATCAGGCTGCTCAAAAATATCCCCCATTTTTGAGGCTGCATAAAGCAGACAAAGGCAAATATTCCATGGTTGCTTCTTCTAAGATTGCACCTTGGACAGAAATCAAAAAAGAAGCCCAGGACGTGGGCTTTAACACGTGTTAAATATTCCTTGGGGATTCTGTCAGTGCCAATGCCCAGGACTACAATCAGTGGGAAAGCCTGGCATGCACGGCCTGTTCATAGCAAGATTTTAGGGTTTCTTCCTCAAAGCAGCAGCAACCAAAGGTCACCAGATATAAAAGGGAGAAATGATGTTCACAGGGAACAGCTGTAGAGATAATTTTTATAAACAACTTAAAATCATGGAATCACAGCATGGCCTGGGTTGGAAGGAACCTTAAGGATCATCTCATTCCACCCCCTGCTGTGGGCAGGGACACCTTCCACCATCCCAGGTTGCTCCAAGCCCTGTCCAACCTGGCCTTGGACACTTCCAGGCCTGGCTGCTGCTTTGTCCCTGTGCTTTTCCTGGTCCAAGTTGTTGATTCCCACATGGGAAACTCAGAGTTTTCCTGATGGTTTTAACTTACACCTCCTGAGAAATTGCAGGAAGTCTCCTTCCTTTGATGAAGTTCTGGGTCCTGGTGTGGTGCCTTCAAGAATTGCTGTTAGAAAGAAAACAAGGGCATGCCTGGGCAAAGGAATTCTTTCTGCTGAGCAAAATATCCCATGAAGATAAGTTTCCAACAGAAAAGGGAAGATGTTGTGACATTTTTCTCTTTAGCTGAGAAATATGAACTATGAAACCATGTTCTGTGGAGAAATACGGGGTCGTGTTTTCCACACCAGCATGGAAATGTCCCATGAGGCTGAAGCATTGCCACAGCTGTGGAATTTAGACTTGGAAATGCACATTTCATGAGCTCCTGGTCCTGCTGGGACATCAGTGCTGGGTTTTGTTCATAGAGGACTTGATGTGGCTTTGCAGGAGAGTGAGGGGTGATGGAATCTTGCTGATCAAGGCTGCCCAACATGAACATGTCATGCTTGGGTGTGATCCTGTCCCAGGATCTGCATCTCCAGGAGATGTCCTAAAGGATGTATTGCTGAATGTTTCCATCTGCTGGTGCAGGAAAGGCTGGATCAGGGCAACGAGTCTGGTTTTGTAACGGGGATTTATGCGTTGTCTTGAGCCATGATTTGTCTCCAGAGTTACAAAACAAAGACATTTTTGTTCCAGCTGATTCCTACAATGGAGAGGGGTTAACTTTAGGGTGGAGGTTGCAGTGGAGATGGCCGGGTTTGAGCACAGCTGCTTCTTGCTCAAGAAAGGACAAGGCTCAGTTCCAATGTCCTGACTGGAAGTGTGCTGCAGTGGGCTCCAGAGTCACAGCCCCACTCAGGCACCTCAGGAGACTCAGAAAAGAATTTTTATCTTCTTTTTCCCACCATCATTCCCTCATTTGCTCCAGATAAATGCTTCTATTTGGTTGGGTTTTTTGGGGTTTTTTTGTTTGGTTGGTATTTGTTTTGGTCTTTTTGTGTGGCTTTTTTTGGGGGGGGTTGTTTGTTTGTTTGGGGTTTTTTTTGTTTTGGTTTAGGTTTTGGTTTTGGTTTTTTGGGGGTTTTTTCCCATGCTAAATGCTGGGAAAGAACTGCTTGGCTAAATAAGAAATGACCCTTCTCCAGCAGAGGAAACTGGGACAGCCTAATGATGCAGGATGAAAGAGCAGCATCAGTATCAAACAAAACACGGGCCTTTCTTACCCTCAGTTCCTTTGGGAAGTCACTCCCCAGGGCCTGCACAGAGAGACTTCATGGCCCTGCACAGCCCATTTCTGGTGCCAGAAGGTGAACAGCCCAACAGTTGACATCATTTGCACTCTGGAAGCCAAATTTTGTTGTTCAGGAGCACAGAACAAGTAAAAATTATTGTCTCTGAGTCAGCTGTGTTAACAAAGCCAAACCCTGTCTCGCAGGTATTTGTAGGAGCACTCATTTTGAAGTGTTTTCCCAGCATGGCTGCTTCTCCAAACCATCCTGCTGTTCAGGACTCCCTCTCCCAGATGAATTTAGGAAAGGGGAATTGCTGCTCCTTGTGCTTGGGAATGGGCTCTGACGTTCCCTGTCGGCACCATTAAAGGCAGGCCTGGTGAGTTCTGGTGCTGGTAGAAGCAGTTGATTCCATCATCCCCTTTTAAATCATTTCTCTGAAGGGTGGGTTCGTCTCCTCCTGCAGGAGTGCAGAGCTGGGAAGTGCAGTCGGGGCAGGAGGAACTGCAAAGACTTCAGAGACTTCAGAGACTTCACATCCCCATCACAGATTCCGTGCGTGCCTTATTACGCTTATTAACGTCTATCACCAGGACATATGGAAGAGCAGCTACACCAGTGCTCTTAGATCATCACTCAGAGATTAGAAGTGAGTAAAAAACTGCAAAGCATCCCCCATAAATATTCATTGGGATCGTTTAGGATGCAGTCACTCTGAAGGCAGCCAGGCATCGTGGCTGGAGGTGCTGTATCGATTTTCTCCCACAGAAATCAAGATTAAAACTGCTCCGTGAACCAGGCAAGGGATTTCTTTTAGAGAGGAAGTTCATGTGGAGCCAATCAGTCCTGCCTCTGATGAATTGAGCCTTGAATCACAAACCCAAAGGTGTTCCTGGAGATCTGCTTGATTTTATACCTTTATTTCCCTTTGGAGCCTTACTCGTACCCGCTTTGGAATTTCTTATCACACCTGGGGGTGACACACACTTAGAAAGAGCTGGAAACAGGGAGGGTTGGTCATTAGCTTAGGATTTGGGAGGGGACTGAGGAGAAATCAGGTCTTTGTCTGCCCATCTGAATGATTCAGTGATTGGGGCAAGGAGCTGAACAGGAGCCCATCCTTGTTTGGACAATGACTTTATCAAAAGAAAATTCGCATTTTTTCCAGCTCTGTTCTCCACATCTCCTCTGAGCTCAGACACATCCTTAATTAATTAATTACACTTAATAATTCTAGAGACAATAGAAAGACTAAAAAGCCACTGTGGTGATGTAAACTGAACATGTACAGCAGTTTGCTCAGTGATCTTACTCCCCACACAGGAGCTGCCCTATCCAAAATTCCTTTTAATACAGGTAGCAATAGGGCATAACCTGGGAAAAGGGCAATTAAAAGAGTGAAAATATCCAAGGACCCCACAGGATTTTTAACAAGCTGCAATATTTTTTGTTTTCCAGCATCAGCTGTAACTCTGGCTGGAGAGGGGATTGGGAAGGACACTCAGATTGTCCTAGGCCCAAAAGGTGTAAACCAGGGCTTCTAGAGAGGTGCAGAAATTGAAGAAATTACATCATTAGCTAAAGTTTTAATTGGCCAATTTATGCTGATATGCAAATGAACCAAACCTATAAAAGGGTGAAGAACTCGTGACTCATCGTCCATCTTGGGATCCTTTTTGGATGCAGCCTTTGGCTCCCCAGGGTGTACCTTTGAAGGCCTTTCAAATAAATCCCTACCTTTATCCCCTTATTCCTGTCTAGTCTCTGTTTCTAGGAAGCCACTTCAGGCATCAAAGGGGCTGGGAATACACCCCAAAGCTTGGTGAGAGGATGGGTAGGACGAGGGCACGGGGGGACAGGGCCAGCTCAGTGCAGTCAGAGTGGGCACCTCTCACCATCTGCTGCCATCCCTACCCCCACCAGGGCTCCCCTCCCCTCCCAGCTCAGCGTCTGTTGTCACCCACCCCCCGGGTGACAGCCGAAATGTGCTCGACAGCAGAGATGTTTTTTTCCCCCACCTCCTCCACAAGCCCTTCCCTTTGTCCTCTTTTCAGCAGTTCTGGCTCCTGCCAGCAGATTATGCTGACAATTCCGTGTGAAAAGGAAATTAGGAATGCGCCGGCGTTCCTCACGCGAGCGGAGCCGCGGCTTGAATGGGAGCATTAATTCAGATTAAAACGGAATCGCTCAACAATTCATCTTTTTCTCAGTGCACGTGTGTGTGTGTGCTTTGTGTACGACAGGGATGTTATTGTCTCGGGTCTCTGATGTGACCCACCTGATTAATGGGATGACACAGCCTGCCAATATCATTCCTACAACTAAATCAGTGTCACCTGCAGGTCCCCAAGGAGAGGGAACGTGCTCCAGAAACTCTGAGGAAGCAAAGCTGGTTTCTAGGCTCTGCCTCTCAACTCTGTGGCAGCTCAGCCTGGCTCCCAGACTGGCTGTTCCTCAAGCAGGCTCTGTTTCCTGAGCTCCAGGAACCTCCTGGAGCATCCCCATCCCAGAAAACCAACAAGTGAAGGGCAGGTTTTGAGTTGTCTTCGGGGGTGTTGCCTTTCCCACTCTCACATCACCTCCAGCTCCCACTGTTCTCCCTCCATAAAGTAGAACTACTGTGAAAGCCATGTAAAGGAATTAAAAGGTTTAATTTCTAAAGCTTTGTGTGATTCTGGCATAGGAAAAAAAAAAAAAAGCCATATGGAAAGAACATCTGCCAAGTAAAATCTCACCCTGAACGCAGAATATACAAAATTTCCTGGCGTGGGTGAAAATGAAGTGTCAGAGGTTGTAGTTTGGAAAGGCCAGAAGGGAGCAACCATTTGTAAAAGCAGAAAAAATTCTCTTTCTAAATTCTTCTAGAGAATGGCTGGTGGCGAGGGCAGAAGTGCTCTCAGGTTGCCAAGGTCCAAGTGCCCTGCAATGAGAAACAGCCCCTCAGTGCCCTCTCCAAGCCTGTGAAACTGCCAGTGCCACCCAGCCAGGAGCAAAAATGGAAAGAAACAGCAAAACCAGGCCTTCAAATGGATCTGTCAGAGCAACAAAATCCCAGCACAAGCTCAGGACTCGCTTCAGATTTCTGTTCCAAAACGTTGCATTTCCTTTGCTGTCCCCTTGGCACCCCATGGAGTCCCACCAAAATCAGCAACGACAACAGAAGAATTACACTCGGTGTGCCAGGTTCATTTTAGAAAGCAGCATAATTAGAAATAAATTAAATAAGATCAGCTTGGGGGGCACTTTGTGTTGTCCAGGCGTCATTAAGGGGAGCAATCACACGGTGCTGCAGGCAGCAGCCAGGCAGAGAAAACCAGGGTGATAAGGAGACAAGGACACAACCAGGAAAGGCAGTACCCAGAGGGAGGAAACAAAAATCCATCTGTCTGCTGTCTGTTGGAGCCCACCTGGAAGGTTGGTTACTGTAGTGTGAGGTTTAGCTTCTTTCTTCCAAGTAAATAAAGTTTCTCCAGCAGAATTCCAGCTGCAGTCAGGGCAGCACAAAGTCCCCTCTGCCCTGGGTGCTCTTTCTGACCTTTGCTCCTTCCAGATGTGCAAGGGACAGGTTCAAGGACAGGTTAAATCCATTCCCTAGTCCACCTTCCCAGCTTCCTGAGGCCATACCCATCCAAGGATTTATCACTTATCCACAGAACACTTCCCCTGCCCTAATTTACCTCCCGATTTTTAGCATGGCTGAATACGGCATCCACAAAATCCTGCAGCGCTGAGTTCTGCACTTCAAAGACGTCCTGTGCCAGGAAAAAAAATTGCCTTCCATTTGTTTCACAATATTTTGGGCCCGTTTTGTGGGAGGCCTGCAGCTTCCCACATAATGAGAAGGAAGGAAGCCTCACTCCTTGTTCAGCCCCTCGGTGAGGGAGCTGCTTTGGGCTTTCAGACCCCGTCACTGCCTTTCTCTGTGTGCTTTTCCATGTTCCTCTCCATCTCAGGGGAACCCAAGCTCTGCGCAGCTCTCAAGGAGTCTGAGCAGTGCTTAATTACATTTCCTGGTATGTTCTCTTCCCTAATAATTTCTAAAATTCTCTGTACCTTCTGACTCATTCCCAGCGAGCCTTGAGCTAATGTTTCCACAGCGCTGTTCAAAGCAAGCCCCAAATCTCTCCCCTGAATGCTAATAGCTAATCTACAGCTCGTCGCTGTGGAGGTTATAATTAATGTTGTTTTTTCACACTGGTCATTATCCTGCATTTCTTAATGCGTGAATTTCATCTCCTGTTTTATCACCCAGTCTCTCAGAACCAATGAGGAGCTTCTGCAGGTCCTTCATTTTAGCTTTTTCTGCCCTGAACAAACTCATTTCACCAGGAAATGGAATTGCCCCGGATTTTTGTGTGTTTTTTGTGAAGCCTGACTGACGCAGCCCCAGGCACAGGGCAGGGTGAGACCACTGTTCTGAGCTTTTAGCCACTAAATCACTAAAGGACCTTCTCTCCTATCCCTTCAGCTGATTTTTCTTGAGAACCTTTAGGGAGAGAACTCGCTAAAACTGAGAACCCCAGAGTATTGCAGCCACCAGATCACCCTTATGGACGCACTGATGTCTCAGGAAATACTTTGTGAGGCACAGCTTCTCTCTGCAAAGCCCTGTTCTTTCCTATTTTGCCATCTTTATCCCAGCCTTTTAATTCCATTCCTTAGTATAACTTTTGTCCTTTGCACCCAAAAATCCTGCAGCTTTCCAGGCTCCCCTCCCCTTCAACTTTAAAAAAATCAGTGCATCAGTTGCAACCTTTGCCTTCTCTATGCTGAGGATGATGAAAACTCAGATTTTCACCCTCCCCACTAACAGCAATTTCATATCTGGGTTCTGTTAGAACCCGTGAGCAAAGCCCATCTGCTCCTGGCGATTTGTTATTATTCATCTCTCTGATTCATCCCCAGACCCTTCCTACCAGCAGTTCAGCTCCTCTGCCTTGTCCCCCCCACGAAAAGGCTCCTGTGAGGAGCCCTGCTTGAACCCCAGAGCTGGGAACACCGGGGTCCATAATTAATTTTCCCCGTGGGCTCCACCACCCTTCCCTGCCCTCCAGGCTCACAGGAAGGCTCCTGATGTGCTCAGGGCAGTTCATATTACTATTTTATTATTATTTTATTTTTTTTTAAATTATTTTAATGCCTTCAGCAAGGTGATCCTCAAAATCTATCTGAGATTTGCCACGTGCCACATCTACTTTTTGCTTTCTTGGAAGTGGTTGCTCTTTTTCCCCTTTTCCTCACACACTTTCCAGTTTTCACTCTTCCCTGAGGTAACGTGAGCACACAGAGTGGATTGGGTTCATTTTATACCACAAACAGGTATAGAATTCAGGTGAATCTGTGAATTCATCAGGGCTTTGACAAAGTTCATGCTGCTTTAACAAAGAGCTGGGGCTGTCAGAGATGCTGCTGCTGCTGGGTGTCCACGTCTCCAGTGCACCTCTCATCCTTTGGGGCAGGAACCTGGAGTTTAGTGGGTTTGTGGTGTAGGAAAACACCATCCATGAGGTGTGAACACACCCCCCACATGCAGCTGATTCTCCAAAAAGGGCAGCAGGGTGGTGGGAATTATTGCAGTGGTAGTGGGAGATTTATCTCTGCCTGAACTGCAGCTGGAAACTGCTGGAGACAGGGATGGACAGAGCAAGGGGCTGATGGAAAGCACAGCCAAACAGGGAGTGTGAGGATGAAAAACTGCCAAAGGGGGCTTTCTGCATATCCCCAGGGTGATTAAAAAAACCAAGGCTCCCTCTCTGAGCCCCGTTCAAGTCTGCCATTATGCAGAAATCCTTTTATGTACCATTAAAATTCAGCCAGTTCTGCTCAAAGCAGAGCTGCCCTTTAACGGGATCCATCCAGAAAGACAGGAGCTGAAATGAATATAATTTCTAACAGAAATCATTACAATTCTAAACAAAGAAATCTTTGAAAGCACAAAAAGAGCAGGATAGACAGAGGGAAAAAAAGCAGAAAAATGTAATTATATTCGTGAAAACTCTGCTGTTAGGGAACTAGTACAGCCAGAGCTCATCTTTTGTCCTTGAATTAAAAAGGTGGGCATGGCTAATCCACCAAACTAAAGTCTCTTTTACCTTGCAGTTATATAAAATATTCCTTCATATTTCAAGGTGCCCTTTTGATTTGGGGAGGGGGCTGTGTGTGTGTGTGTATGTGGCTTAAAAATAAATATGTTTCAATCCTTTCTCAAGGTCTAACCTTTCAGAACATGCCCAAAAGTCAGCGGGGAGAAGGGCACTCTGAAACAGGCATGGAAAACAAGGAGAAAAGAGCAACATGTCACTTAAATGTTGGAATAAAATCTATTCTTTCCAGCCATTTTCTTAAATTAATGGTGGAGGGCTAATGCTGTTGTTTAGGAGAATTAAGGGGTTGGCATTTTGTGAATAATGAGCTACTCCCAGGTGGCAGGAGAGTGTCCTTACACATCTCAGTCTTTACATCCTGTGCTGTCATCCTCCTTTCAAACGCCGTGCTCCAGTCCCGGGGCTCTTTTGGGAACACCCAGCTTTGATCCAGGGCCCGTCCTGCCTCCAGAGCTGCTGCTGGCAAAGACTTCCAGAGCAGCTCTGAAGTCACCCAAGGCAGCGGGATTTGAGCACCAGAATTGACTTTGGAGGGGGTGTGCCATGAGGAAAAGCCCAGCTCCTCCCTCTGCTCCCATGGCGGGGAAATCTGGGAATGAGATTTTATGGCCCACACACAGCCCCAGCTCTGGGTGGGAGGGCAGGATTTCAATATTTCACTCACGTGTCTGAATTTAGTTGATTTAAGGCTACCCAAACCCAGCTTTGTTAAGCCTGTGTGTGCATTGTCTGTATGAAAAATACAGAACTCTCCCAAACTTCCAAACCTGCTGTGTGCAGGCAAAGCAACTGCAACACAGAGCAGAGGTAAGGTATAAATGCCCTTCTGTGAGCATTTAATGTGTCATTAATAAACCTGAGGGCTGGGAAAGGAGACAGAAGCTTCCCAAATCTGTTGGCCAGCCCTTTTTTCCAAGCCCACCTCAGAGGAACCATTCCTGGCTGTGATATTTGGCCGTATGAGGAACGGGATCAGCCTGGCCTATTGTCTCCTCTTCCATCTGAGTTTAGTTGTAATTTACTAAAGCATAAAACAGCCAAATGATGCCGTGGCAGAGGAACAGAAAATATCTCAGGGACAGGTTTCCTGAAGCTAATTTATCCAAATAGCTGTGCTGTGGGTGCCTGACCACACGCTCTGCACGGCAGCAGTGCCAGGATCTAAGTGGAGGTTACCATGTTCTGAGTGAAAAACTGTCATCATCCACTCCAAAATGTGATCAGATAATGAGCAGCTCTGAAGTGGATAATTTGACTTTGTTCAGGAGTGGCTCAGCACCAGATAATACCTGATCCAGACCTCTCCCTAATTGATCTAAACCCTACTCCTGGCCTAATTTCACATGCTTGAGGTGGCCTCTGATGGGCCAGGGGTAGAAGAAATGGGATGAAAAACAGCGTTGCCACTCATTAATTTCAAAGTCCTGATTTAAACCTTCATTTTTCCCCTCCATGAGGCTTTTGTGAGCATTTTTCATAAGGAGAGCCTGATTAAAAACGAAAAGAAATTGTGTGTGTGTGTGAGTAAATGTGAAAAAAAAGTTTTAACAAAATTCCATGGCACACCTTAAACAGGAAGGAAAGGGAATTCTGGTGCCCGTTGCACACAGATGAAATTTATAAACCAATAAGACTAATTTAATTTAAAAAAAAAATCAATACTGGGAAATGTTACCCAAGCACCACTCGTTGGCTTTCCATTTGTTTGTGGACACGTTTCTGGAATAATAATGGCAAGTCATTACTCAGACACTGCTCGCTGGCTACAGAGGCACTGAAAGCCATGGGCTGCTTTCCTCTGTCAGTAAAAAGAATGTTTCTCACTCAGAAGTTGCCATCAGGATGAGATCCCCCCAAGAACTGAAAACTTTAGGCCTTCTGGGTGGGATCTGCAGAAAATATCCCCTATGGGTGTAACTCGGCCGTCACAAAATCAGTGGGAGGTTCAGCAAACACACCAAGGCAGCACAACCCTGTCAGCCCTCAGGGCTGGGCAGGGACCCCGATTTATTTGGTACTTAAATGGAACTTTACAGCACGGAAAAGGCACGGGATCCCTCCAGCATCTCTGACTGTATTGATCTTTCAGAAATATCCCCCAAGGCTCTCTGCAGCAGCGGGGCAGAGATGGAGCCACAACTCAGCCTTGGAGGTTTTGTGGAGCTTGGAAACTCAGCTTAAGACTTGCAAAAAAATCCTTTCACTGGGTGCTCAAAATCTACCTGAAAATATGAGGTGTTTTGGCTTCTTTTAAGATGGTTTAAAAGCATCCTAGCCCTCATTTAGTGAAACTTTATGAAACCAAACTCTGATTGTCTTTGCTATAATTCTCTCCTTCTTGCTTTGCTCTCTCCAGTGTCCTGTGCCGATGTCTTATCCTGATTTCTGCATTTTCCCAGACATTAAACCCTCTCAGTTTATCACAGTAGCTGTTCTGAATGGCTCTCCTTGCACATAGCTAAAGATTGAGCAAGGTAAACTCTTCTTTATGGACAGCAGGACTTATGACTGGCACATTACTTTTTAACAAAAAGCTGGTCAGGTCTTGCATGTACTTTTCAAAAAATAATCTGAGGGAACAACAAAAGGCTGTGGGGTGTTACTCAAACATACAAATCTCCATAATAAATGTTTGTTTCCTCTGTTACCCTTTCTTTCATCAAAATTAAAGTTTTAAATGGTGTACAAGAATCTAAATGGATTTGGTGAAGCACAGGGCCAGGAGCTGGACTGGGTGATCCTTGTGGGTCCCTTCCAGCTCAGCATTTTCTGTGATTCTGTGATTTAAGCACGGGTTTATCTTTAGGAAACTGAACAATTTCTCAGCTCCAGCTGTTATTCCTGACTTCATCCAGACCCGTCATGGAAACATCCCTCATCCTGGGATCTCTGTGCCATGGGAGCACAAAATCCTGACCAGAGTGAGCAACTGCACCCATTGTAAAAGAGAATTGGAGTCACATCTTCCACCAGGTTGAGAGGGCTCGGAGGTGGGGAATTGCTCCTCTCCAATGGACTGGAGACGGGATGGGAGCTCTCTGCTCCTGGTGGAGCATTTCCCACGGAACCCACACAGCTCCCTGTGTGTCCGAGGGCCAGAGGGCACGGGGGGGATTTGTATTGCTGACAAATAATTGCAACGTGTCTGTGTAACATTTGCAGCACATCAGCAGCAGCGTTTAGAGGGGCAGCCTGGAGGCCTGGAGCTGTCAAGGCAGATAATGGCCCAGCACACTGCTGGCTAATAATAACACCGGGCTCCGCTGCTCCCTGTGCAAGTGCAAACTCCAGAGGGCTTTTTGCCTGTTTTTCCCCCTCTCTGCAGCTGTTGATGTTACATTTTGCAAGGGACGTCTCCAGCAGATCCCGCCTGTGACCTTCACAAGGCACAACCCCACTCCTGCAGCAGCCACTCATAAGAGTTTCACCAGCACAAGGCACAAGGACACAAAACCACCCCAAAACAGGGCCCAGAGCTGAGCTGGCCACTGTGAGGAGTGGCTGCCCACCCTGGGGGTGACTGTCACACCCCAGGCACAGGCAGAGCTCTGTCCTGGTCCATCATTACTGCACAGCTCTTTCCCTGTGCGCGCTCTGCGATGCAGGGAGATGGTGGAGAAGATACTGGTTGAAGGTATCAAATTTTACCTTTCTTCGAGGTTTGTTTCTCCAGCCAGCTGCAAAAATGGCTTGAGGGTCCTGAAGAGGGGGTGGTGGGCACTGCCCAGGCTCCCCAGGGAAGGGGCACGGCCCGGAGGCTGCCAGAGCTCCAGGAGAGTTTGGACATCCCAGGGATGCCCAGGGGGGGATTGTTGGGGGGTCTGTGCAGGGCTGGGAGCTGAACTGGATCATCCCTGTGGTTCCCTTCCTGCTCAGGATATTCCATGATCCTACGAATGCTCAGAAAGAAAGGGTTTGGTGTTGCCCTGCTGTGCCAGGCGTGAATTATCAGGTGGAACTTTTCACTCTGTAAAGAAAAAGGAGAAAAAAAATCATCAAGTTCGACACACAAAGCAAACAGCCCGGCCTCTGCTGAACACAGAGAGGAAAAAATCTTGTGTGAACAGCTGTCTTGTGGCATTATCCAAGCTGCAGCTGGCTCAGAGTGAATGTGGCCTCTCTATTTGTATTTGGAGACACCTTCAGTGCTGGAGAAGAAAGTGTAAAAGCCATAAAGCTCTGTGCCCAATTAAAACCACTTTCAAAACCTCAGCAAAATGTAAACATGCTCAGCACTGTAAATCAAAGGAGGAAAAAAATGCTTATTTTTTTAAAACCACTATTTTTAGCTTCACTCACCTTGATCCAAACGCAGCATGAGGATTTTATTGTGCCTTAACCATGCCTGAAAGCACGGAAAATTACAATTCAGACACCAGTCACCTCCTGTAGCTGAAAAAACAGGGAGACATGAGTGAAGGAGTGAAGAGAACCCAACTGCACAGGGATAAAGGAGATAAATCAACTCAAGGACCTGTGTTCAAACTGCAGTGAAGTGAAATGGGTTTCATCTCTACCTGAATGCTCAGACTATAAAGGTACAGTGAGGAGGGAATAGCAGGACTGGGGGTAAAACATCCCATCCCCTGTAAGAGCACTGAGGGAACAACTGGCTTGGGGCAGCTAAAGGTAAAAAAATCCCTCATCACTCACGTGGAAAAGGGCCTGGCTTTGTGCCAGCACAGTCCAGCTCCAGTTTATAGCAAATTAGGACATTTCCAGTGTCCACTAGGTCCAAGTGTTGTTTTGTTGCAGAACTGGAGGGGTCAGTGGAAATATAAGGTTTTCCCTCTGGACAGAACGTGGGGGGAGGGAGGAATAATTGACAGATGCAACAGTGACATGGGGACACCCGGAGTGTCCTGGGTCAGTTTTCTTCTCCACCTGTTTTTTTCCTAAATACAGATATGGTTGAGGTCTCCTGAAAGGGCACAGGGGACTCAGCCAAACTTTTGGAAGTGC
Organism: Edolisoma coerulescens; assembly: GCA_013397115.1. NCBI lineage: Eukaryota > Metazoa > Chordata > Aves > Passeriformes > Campephagidae > Edolisoma > Edolisoma coerulescens. Next base: position 583,421 of record VWZW01004397.1, read on the forward strand.
CCCCAAAACTTGGGGATCTGCTACCAAAACCAGCTGGTGTTTTGTCTTATCCATTTCCTAGGAGGCTAAAATGGAAGATTGTGGTATAAAGTGTTTCCTCGTTTTCTCTCCAGCAGCACGGAACTGAAGGAAGCAATACTGGCAGATAATCAAAGAGTTAACGATTAATTAATTGCGGCTCATGATATCTGTGTCCTCCCACTGCCCAGGCTTTGCCATTTCAGCTGGGAAACCAACATTACTGCCACCACAGGCCCTGCAAATCATACTTTATCAAGCTTTACCTTTCTGATCAAACTATTCTTTCAATAACAAAAGAAAAAACCCAAAACCACCCTTCATCCAAATCCCCAAATACTGCCCATCAATTTAGCTCCTATTCCTGTGTTTTCCCTGATCACAGGACTTAATTTGTGCCAAAGACTTCATGTTTGATTTTGATCAAGTCACTTACCTTCTCAGGAGGGAAATCCATCTGCCCTAACTCCAGCTATCTAAAATCAGCTGTCTGGTCCAAGCTTTTTGCAGAGGCTCCCACTGTTGTCAGAGAGAGCCAGAGCTCCCCAGAGGATGCTTCATCTTCTGCTGGCAGAGGAGCCCAGGTCTCTGCCTTGGTGATCATTAATCTTCGATCTGTGCTCTGCTGCTTGCCCAGCAGGACACATCTGATCCAGATCAGGAGTGATTTATGCCAGCCTTGTGCACAGATAAACTCGGAGCCAGCAGAGCAGGGCAGCTGTGAAACAAAATGAGGAGAACTCTCCCCCTCCTTCGTCCTTCTGCCTGGTCTGTGCATTTGCAGTTCAGTCCTGTGGATCTTTATCCACTTTTAATTGTGGGCAGGTTCATGAAAATAAGCAAGGCATGGATTTCGTGCAGGACTGGGGCCCAGGACTGCAAACTTTGAGGTGAAGGGCTCTTTCTCAGCAGGTTTTTGTGCAACAAGCACCGCGTGATTCCAGCTGAGCCTTCCAGGCCCCAAAGTATTAAATCATTGTCACCAAGGTCAGCACCAGCTGACAATCAAACCTCTTCCTGCTGCTGGGATGAAGGAATAAGTGATGGTCACAAAGGTGCCCTCAGCTTCCCAAACATTTTCCTCCACACACTGAAACGAATTCGGCACAGCCTCCCCTCGGTGATCCAGGCTTGAAATCAAATCCTGGGTTTTATCCGGGGGCTGCTTGCCAAAGCACACACCAGAATGCCTCTCTGATCCATCCAGAAGGATCAGCCAGATCCAGGGCGTGTGGCAAGGAGGAACTTTTCAGAAGCATTTGGACTTGGCAAAGCATCCCCAGGCAATTAAAGCCTGCTTGAACCCGAGTTTTGCTCCTGCTTCTTTGCAGAGTTAAAACATTTCCTTAAAAAGAAAACAAAACCAAATAGGCCTCAGCAGCTTAATGAGGATTTTATTATCCTACCTCTTATTTACTGGTACGGAAATGCTCAGCTCGTGCTGCTAAATAGCAGCCTGTTTCTTTTTCCATTTTCTTGGGCTTTTAGCTAATCAGCTTGAAAATGCACTTGCCATTAATCTGATGACCACCATTTCCTCCAGCAATGCTCAAACCCTGGCGTGCAGGTTAGCGTTATTTGAAGATGAGATCTGATTCATTTGTTGCATCTTTTTAATTATGAAAGACAATTCAGGTATGATTATCCCATTTTCTGAGCTTACGATGAGTTCACTGCTCACCCTGGCCAACTTCCAGCCCAGTTCTCTGCACCAATCCCTTCCCAGTTTAGATGACTGAGTGACCAGATTGCTTTGGACTTTTATTTTTTGGTTCCTTTCATGGAAACCCCAGGAGCCTCAAGCATTTCAATGCCCTGTGTGTACACAAACCTCCACAAGAGAATGGGCACATCCCAGTGTAAAAACAAGTGTCAGGAATCAGTTTGTTGGCAAAACATGGAGAAATATCTGCCTGTAACCCCTAAGCACCATCTGAGAGCACTGATAATTCCCTTTAGGATGTTTGAGTGCATTTGGGAGCTGCAGAGGAGCTTTAGCCCTGCCTCTGGCAGCTGCCTGCTCTCAGGGAACAGCAGGGTTCTGGCTCAGAGCTCTGATTTGTTCTCCAGACAGCTCCTTTTGGGGTAAACAGGAGCTGTTTCTGACAGGAAACATGGGTGTGTTCCCCAGGCAGCCTCAAAGATGGGAGGAGAAAGTCTGCTCGTGGTACACACCACTTTAGGTCATTCCTGATGAACGATTTTCAGGGAGCATCCCAGTCAAAAGGAGTCTCAGATTGTCTACAAGGTGTGGGGGAAAAAAGGGATTGAAGATCTTCTGGCAGCCAGGTCTGTCCTCACCACATCACCCTGACAGAATTGTAGGTGCCACAAGTAGCCTGGGAGGGCAGATCTTTGTTCTGGACTGGCTTCTGACTGTCAGCTCAGCTTCTCTGGGCGTTCAAAGAGGAAAAAATACAAACCTTGAGCACACAGAAATAAGACTGGTAAATTGCAGAGGCCAGGTGCAGTGCCTGTGTACAGGCCTGGTGTCCTGCAAAGCTTGATTTGATTTGTCCTCCTGATGTCCCCCCACCGGTGACAAAGGAGGAGATGACAAAATTAATCCCCAGCTCCAGAGCAACCTGGGAATGACAGGGAAAGGATCAGCCAAGGAAACTGCTGAGGGCTCTGCTGCCAGGGCAGGCTGGGGACATAGCATTGAATACTGTCCTTCAAAATTCCAGTTTCCACAGAATCCCATGGACATTCCATGGGATCAGCAGTGACATCTTTAGCCCACAAAATACACTTTTGTCTTCAGCTGCCATAACCCTGGGAGATTCATCAGCATGGCTGGGCTTGAGAAGGCATCAAATCACACAATACAGGGGGACAGTCAGCTTACTCTTACCTGCATTTCAAAGCAATTTTCCCGTCCTTAAATAATCTACACATGTTAATTAGAGGCTAGTAAAGTAGCTTAAATGGTGTGAAATTAGAGCGAATTATTCATGTCATTTCTTAGCTGCAGTGGTTGCAGATAATGTTTTTGTTTGGGGGGAAAAAAAAAGACTTAAATAATGAGAAGATGGAAATTCTTATTAATTTGTTTGCTCAGGAATAGAAGCTTTTTTTTTCTGGTGAACAGGGCTTCAGTTTAGAAGAGCCCTTCAGCTGAGAAACAAACAGCCACTCATTTAGCCAGAACATGTTGACCGATCTTTAATCACTGAGTGGCCTCAAAGCACTTCCAGAGATAACAGGGATGCAAAAATAGCCTTTTGCAGGCTACACAGCCCATGTTCCCTGCCCGTGGCAAAATGTTCCCTGCAGCAGGAAAAGTAATTTGGAGGCTGCTGGTCCGGGGTGGAACATGACAAGTTTACCATTTTTTAAGAAGCCTTTCTGCAACGAGAGGAACAGATGGGTCCATTTGTCCTTGGGAGCAGAGGCCACTCTGGGTGATGCTCTTTGAACACAAACCTGCACAAGTGGCCTGTGATTTATTGACTCTCCCTGAGAACAGCTCCACACTTGGATCTTTCTGCCTCCCGACCTGGGGCTGCAGCAGCAGTAGGGACAAAGATGAAAGGCAGAATTTAAAAATACTAATTTAGCAGGTTTTGACTCGGAGCAACTTTGCTAAAGCAAGATTAATAAGACTTAGATAGAAAGCTAATTAGCAGAAAGGCAATTAAGCTATCCCAACAGGAACCATCTTCAGTGCCTCAGCCGGAACGTGCTGTTCTCTCCCACCAGGTAGAGCGGTTCCAGTGTCATCCAAAGTGTTCAGCTAAAGAAAGCACATCCTCATTTATCTGTTTGGAAACAAATTTAAAACCCAACAGGGAAAATATATCAAGAAAGTGAACAGAGAGGAGTAGAAATTCAGTAATAAGAGCTGAAGAAGAGCAAAAAAGAGGCTGCATCTGCATTTGTCTATGTGGGCCCAGCAGCGGCACTTTATGGCACCTGAAGATGCTGTAAATCTCTTTACCCACCTACAAGGAAATCACCTTCTAAATGTCAGAGATGGCATTCAGTGCTTTTATAATTTATATGTGTCTGGAAGAGCCTCCTTCCTTCCCCTCGCCCCCCCAAGCTTTTATGCAGTGAGAGATTTCAGCCTGGAGAAGGCTCCGCAGTACAAACACAAGAAAGGATGCACAGAGATCCCACAGAGCTTTTCCAAAATGCAGGCAAATGCAGCAGCCGTGTAAAAAAGCACCTGGGGATGTGAAACTCGAGTGCAACCACCAGCCCAGGGCTGTAACTCAGCCACGCTCACTTGGTGCCTCTCCATGAAGACGGAGCAGCCCCCACTTCTCATTAAAGGGTTGAATTCCTCTGCTTTTCTGCAGCACAGGAGTTTATTTAGCGGGGCATTGCTCAAGAGTGGATGGCATATGGGGAGTTCACAGCCTGGTGTAACCCATAATAATCCGTTCATGTTCCTGTCTCCAAAGTCAATGGCAAACACAGCAACAGCCCCAGTTTCAACTCCCAGTTTAGTACCCTACCCACTAGACCACAAAATTGTTTTTTATATAGACGGACACATAAAGATATGGATGGATGGCTCAAAGCCTGATTTTATTGCCATATGGACACCTAAAAATTAGCATGTTAAAATGCAAAGGGTTTAATCTGCTGCATATTAATGAGTTCCAATCTCCTACAACGAGGCAATAATGAAATGACCTATAAAAGCAGTTAACATCAGTGGAAGTGAGATCAAACAGAGCTTTGCTGCTAAAAACCCTCCTCTGACTACAGAGGAGCCAACTTCTCATCAGAAATTGCCTGCCCTTTACAGCGCAGCCATCTCAAATGTGATGGAACCATTCCTGGGGTCAAACATCCAACGCAGTGCTGCCCATCCCCCTAAAATCCTGAGCTGCTTTGTGTCACCTCATCTTGCAAAACTCCTGCACCTTCAGTGGAGACCTCCCAACAGTGTCAGAACCAGGTTCAGACCTGGCCCCTCTGTGTGTGTGTGGATTGACATCCTCAAGGAATTCATTTCAAATACCCACAGAGGGACTTTTTTCCCCGCACCCTGCTGAGGTTGGTGAATTCCCTTTGGGTTTGGGTGTTCTTGTACCACCAAGGTGCTCCCTGTATTGCAGATATTCCCTGGGACAGCAAGGGAGGCAGGGAAGCTGCGAAGCCACGCCGAGCTCCCAGCAGGAGAGGCGGAACATATGTCTCCAACAACATGAAATGCTCTGGGTCAAGCTCTCAGCAGGAGAACTCCCACAGATTCCCAGAAACCACAAACATGATCTTCACACCTTGCCAGGCGCTCCAGACACGTGATCCACTGGGGGGGAATAACTTCAGATTTGCCTTATCCCCATTTTCCCTGCGTTTATTTCAGCTGATCAACGAGACAAAGACAGCAGAGAACGTCCCTGTTGTGTCTTAAGTCCTTGTGAAAGGACATGAAGAGTGGCCAAAAAACCTGGTGGGTGCCTGGAGAACCAACAGTGCAGGACACATGAGGTTGTCACTCCAATTGCAGGTGAAGGGTTTCGATGTCTGGAACCCTCAAGGATGGAGCAACCACAAGTTGGAGTGAGTCACAGCAAGTTCTGAGAGCAACTTGAAACTTTGAAATCGATTTCCCTGGAAATCTGGAGCCATCAGCATTTCCAGTGAAATTAAATGTCCACAGGATTGTGCTAAAAGAGAAGACAGCAGGCAAATCCACAGACACTGAGTACTTTTTTCCCCCCTAATTAATATAATTCTTTTCTTCTTCAAAGTGTTAGGCTATTTCACTACAAACTCAAACAGGGGACACTTTGATCTAAAGAATAAGGTGGTTCAGATCTCTGCTAATTAGCAGCTGTCCTTACAGATTTTGGAAATGAATTTGATGGAAAATTGTATTATAATCTGTCCTGCCTTACTCTGTGCTTAGGATGGGAACAGCACAGAGCATTCATTTGACATGATGGGACATATCACATAGACATCAGTGTTGTACATTTTGAAACAAAAAAAAATTAGAGATATGAAAGTGAAAATAAAAACCCCCCAATTTGTAATAATTGGTTGGTGACCTGGAAGGAAGATCTTGCTACAACCAAGAATAACACTTTTAAAACACAACATTTAAAAATAATATTAACAATATTAAGAGGAAATGCAGCAAATTTTCATATAATTTTGTTAACTTCTTTCTGCTGGTAACAAAACAGTTTTTTGGGAGTGTTTGATGCAGGGACCCACGCCCCTGCTGATATAAAGAAGGATTTCCATTATATCAAAGGCCCTTTAAGGGAAGCACGTGCCCTCCAGCTCCGCCTCACAGCACGATTTAAACCAGCCAGGTGGGCCAGGGTAGCCTGATGAAGGTCTGAGATCCTACAGGAGCTGCTGCAGGGTGAGGAGCTGCTGCACCACGAGGATTTCTCAGCTGTGTGGAGGCACCTGGAGAGAGAAAGGTACTGCTGGGGGCACTGGGGTGAGGAGATTGTGGAGTTTGAAATGTTTTGTATTTTGGAGACTCTGGATTGCATCCAAGGATGGAGTTGGTGACCCAGTGGTGTCTTGGAGGTTGAAACATTTTGTCTTTTGGAGATTCTGAATTGTGTCTAAGGATGGGGTTGATGGCCCAAGGTGGTGTCTTGGAGGGGCATTGGGGTGAGGAGATTGTGGAGGTTGAAATGTTTTGTCTTTTGGAGACTCTGGATTGCCTCAAAGGATGGAGTTGGTGACCCAGTGGTGTCTTGGAGGTTGAAACATTTTGTCTTTTGGAGATTCTGAATTGTGTCTAAGGATGGGGTTGATGGCCCAGGGGTGTCTTGGAGGAGAGAAGTGAGATGTTTCTGGAGTGGTGACCTGTTTGCTTTGGAGCTTGGGCTGAGTCTGGTGGAGCAGTTGTGCCTTTTGGTCCTGCAGTGCCTCATCCCCTGAGCAATTTCTGTCCTTGGGGTGTTGGGATGGAGGCTGAGCTCTGCCAGGGCTCTGGCATCCATCAAAAACCAGAGCTGAAATGCAGCATTCTGCTTTTGCTGGCCTGTAGCCTTGAGTAGGACGTGGTGGTTTTCTCCTTTCATTTCACTCTTGATGAGAAATCCATCCCAGCATGTTACTTTATGTATTAAAAATATGCTTTAAATGCCCAGCACTGGTTCTAGCAGTTGTCTGCAGTATTTTTGTTTTAAGATGCTTAAAGTATGAATAATGAGGACAGAAGGAGTGGGTCAGGGGATCAGGCATTACGTATCCAGAAGAAACAGGAAGGAATAGCATTTGGAAAACAAAATTATTTCCTTGAATGAACCCTTGATATGGATCAGAATTAACTTTGCCAAACCCAGATGGTGCTGCAAGGAGCAGTGAAGTTAATTCTTCCTCTTGCTGAAGTGCAGGGTAACCTATTTGTCCTTTCCCTCTCCTCGTTATGTGGTGATGAGATCAAAGCTGACATCTGGCTGCAGTTTTGCTGAAACTGGGCAAGTGATACTCCCTGCTGAATTCATAAAGGCAAAATATATTTGGAAAGGGAAAAAGCTACTGGGGCTGCCTCCCGAAAGTTTGAGTGTTCAGCAAGTGCCTCGTGTGCTGTAATGTCTGCTGCTGCTTTGTGCTGAAAGGTAACAGATTAAACATTAATGTTCTAAACCATATTTATCATCTCAGCCTTGCTCCTACGTTAATCTGCGGGGCCATTTTCATGCTGCTGTGGTATTTACATCTGTGAGAAGGGATTATAAAACACAAGTGTAGCTCAGAGTGACACAGAGCCTGGTGTGCTCCAGTGGCAGAGGGTGGAGGCTCCTCTGGCTCCTGCTCCTCCTCCAGTGCAGCTGACCTGGGGCATGTTTCATTCTTGGGGGCTGCAGCTCAGTGTGTGTCTGTCCCTCCTGATGGATGGGTTGTGCCTAGCTGTGTTAAACACCACTTGAAAATGTGTAAAAGGAAGAGAATCAAGTCCACAGTGGACCAGCACAACTTCCAAAATGTGTTTTCCTTTAAAAAACCAATTCTTTTTGCATCCTCCAAGTGAAGTGAAGGGGCCTTGCTCTGGTGCAGAGCCCAGTGCTGGCAGGAGCTGTTTCCCCATGTCCTGCTGGACAGAGCAAAGCCCTGATTTGTCCCTTGAATTGCATTTAATTTTCATAGCTGCACTTCTAAATTCTGTGTCTAAATGCAAGGTGACAGTGCCTCCTAGGAACTGGAGCAAGCAGCATATTGCTGAATTTTAACTAGATGGTGGTCAATACCACTTTGGGATGTGCCATGTCCTCGGTGAGTGGAGCATTTAGAGAAATGAAATTCATGTTTTTCCAGCTTTGGAGCAGCACCTTTATTCCAGTGGCATCTTGTGGCTGTAAAGGCTGTGGGTGTTTGGTATTCCCTGGACTTCCAATATGAAAAGAGAAATATTTTGGCCCTCCCCATGTCATTTGGGATGGCTGAGAAATGCTCTGCACCTGCGATGACAGCTTTAATGTTCTCCCAATTTCTACATAAATTTCATTTGTCTTTGGAAAATGGTGCTGCGCAGCAAGTTTCAGATGTGCTGATATTGTAAATCCTGAGTATGCAAGTAAGGGGTTAAAATATCTTTTAAGACCTGTCTGGATGGATTGTCCCCATCACACTGAGGTTGTCCATAGCTCCTCAAGTCCTCCTATTATACAAGTGAGTCTCTTGGTCTCAGAGAAGGCCATTCCTGGGAGGAGACTGGACTTTGGAAAATGCCTCCCCCTGCCCTTGAGCTTTGTAAAGGGAGGCTGCAGGGATGGGGACTGTGCTGTGGAAAGCTGGTGACCCTTTATCTTTACAAATAAATGAAGTTAGTGGGTGTGTGGGTGGCACGAAATTCCTCCCAGACCTCTCCCACTGAAGCACATTCTTCTCTCTGCTTCCCTGGTAGGAATTCTTTCACCTTTAAATGTGTTCACTCAGAATTTACAACTCTTCCCAGGACAGACTCTCCCAAATCTGGGACATCTGTGGCCACAAGATCATTTTCCCATTGTCTCTCCATCCTTCTTAGACCTGAATTCAGGACTTTATTCTCTCCTGTTGCCTGGGAAGGATTTCAACTCCTCTGTTCAAGTCTCTTAAAAGAGCTCACTAAATTTGTCAGCTGCCTCTGAGTGTGAGCAGATGATACCAGACAAATCTCTCTTGCTAGACAGCCTCAAGCTGAATTTAACACTTAATCTAGGTCTGCAATTTGTGGAATATCTCTCTTCCAAGGGAGACTGGATCCCAAGGCCAGGCTCTAGAGATCTCTGAGGTTTGGAAGAATTGGAAGTTTTGGCTTAAAGCTCTGCCTCTAATACTAATGTGAAATTATCTTGGGAGGAGCACAGAGTGGTCCAAAGAATTCAGGGAGTTCTTTTCTTTCTCAGCACTTGAAAGCCCCTTTGGCTTCTCTTTGCTTGGTTTCACAAGATCTTGTGATCCGTTGCAAAGAGAACGTGTTCTTCCCGTCCTTTAAAAAGAGCTGTTTGAAGAAATAAAAGCCAAGCCTTGAAAAGCTTTGTTTGCTCAGTTTGCTGAACTAAAAAGTCCATTATGTTTGGCTCCCTTGTGCTCAGGGAGTGGATGGTGGAGATTTCCATGATGGGTGAGACCTTTCCATGGATGGGGAATCTGCTGGGGGAACTGGGATGGAGCTGACAGCTCTTGTGGGATCCCTGTGTGGGGGCATCTCTTTGGGTGCCAGCAGCACTCGGGGCTGAACCTCCCTCAGACAAATGTAATTAAAATATTACATGTTTGCCTGTGTAAAAGCTGCTCTGTGAGGAGCTCAGGAAGGTCGTACCTGTCCTGCCGAGTGCTCTCATCACTCTCTGCAAGCACCTTGTGCACTCTCAATTAATTGTCCATTACCTTGGAACCTTATTAATTATGGTTTACCCTGAAAACCCCTTTAAACCACGGCTGGGTCTGGTCCAAGTCCTCCCCTTGTGGCCCTGAGGTATCTCCACCAACTGACTCAGGTGCTTCTCTTGCCTTTTGTTTGTTTAAGTGAGATCAGAAGCAAACTCTCAAATCCCAGTGCCTGAGAATCACCTGAAAAACTGCTTGCTGTGATTTACTTGGATCCAGGCTGAGCCAAAACAACCCGGGAGCTTTCTGAGGCTTTAGGATGTGCCTTGGGATCAATATTTAAATTATGGAGCTGCTTTGCATTGTTCAGTCATAAGGAAATATTGCAGGAGAAGCTCTCCCTGCTTCCCTGTTTCTTACAGCTGGTTTGGTGCACGGAGCAGAATTTTCCATCAGGCACATAGGAGCCACAGGATCATTTAAGAACAAAGGGTAAATAAAAATAATAACCAAAAATAAACTGAGAACATGCCACCTTGTTATTTGTCCTTTAATGTTTTCAAAGCATTTGCATTTCAAAACACACTAATCTGTCCACTTTGATTTATTTTTATTGAAATACAAATCAAACTCCAAGCCCAAGGGAAGGGGGATTTTTTTTTTTTTCTTTTAGCCTATGGCAGCGAAACAATTTTAATTTCTTTTAAATGCATTCTGCTCTCCTTTGTTCTTGCTCAGTCAAAACATGGATGGATTTCAGGGAGCTTTGCTCACTCAAGGAGTGGCTGAGGGCTGCAAAAGCAGCTTTTGGGTGTGTTTGTGGCTCTGCACATCTCCCAGGCATTGAGGCAAGGTCGAGGAACTGCCCAGCTTCCCTGATTCCATGGGAAACTCTGTTTTTGGGGAAGGAGGGAGCCTGAGGGGAGGAGTTCTTTGATAATTGCTGACAAGCTGAGGGTGCTGGTGGCTGCCTGGGCTCTTGGCTCCAGGGAGATGCTGGAGTGGGCTCCAGGCTATTTTTGGGTACAAAAGCAGCTGTTTCAGGTGCCCCCAGCTCCTGGAAGGTGCAGAGTGACCGTGCTGAGCTGCTTCACACCAAACCCCAACTCCCCCAGTCCTGGGGGCAGCAGCTGTCAGGAACAGGGGCACTTTGGGCATCTGCTGTCATCTCCAACCATCACTTCCAAAGGGGAAAAACCACTTGGTGAGGTTCTGATCCGTTCAGTTGACCCCACTGGGTTTCAGAGAAGATCCAAGGAGCCCGTGGGTGACCCCCAAACTGGAAATCTGCCTCTCCCAGGGAGAAGCAGGCACTGGGAGGCTCCTGTAGGAGCGGGAGGAGCAGAGTGTGTGTTCAACTTGCTGTGGTTTAGGGCTCCAGGATGGAATTCTCCCTTGTCATGGCATCTCCCATTGTCCAATGCCTTCCCAGAGGCTGCTCCTGTGGTGAAAAAAGGGATGAATTCTGCAGTGAAAGGCTCCTGAGGTCCTTCAAGCAAATATTGCTTCAGTGCTTCCAGCTCCTGGCTCTGGGCAGGTTTGCCCTGTGACACAGTGGGTGAAATGGAAAATGGCAGATTATTCCCATTATTTGAGGCAAAGAAAAAAAAAAACACAATTCATTTTAAATATCCTTTAAATATCTCAGTGTTTCTTTCCTGGGAGCCAAAAGCTTTCCTTAAATCACACTGGACCCAACCAGGCAGAGAACATCACAGTGCTCATGGCCACTGTGGGTGTTTCTTATTCCTGGGGATTGCTTCCACCCATAGGTTAGACCCAGAAGATGCAATACATCAAAAAGCAATTTATTCACCTTGCTTATAGAGGCGTTTTCCTAAATTGTTGATCCCTCCATCTTTTCTTACCTGTCTTCACCCCACTTCTCTGAATATTTGATACGTGAGCTGAGAGGGAAAATCTCTTTCCCCACCACCACATTCTCTGCATGTGAAGAGCAGGGAACGCTTTCCAGCTCAATTCATATTTTTAGCACAAAGGAGGATGATAATTCTGCTCCCTTCAGCTAGGCATGGAATGGGAATCAGGTAATTGCCTAATTAGGAATTAAGGAATGGGAATTTAGGGAATTAGCCTAAAGACTGTATTTTTGCCTGCTGGAGTCTGGTGTTTCTTGTTACCATCCTTAATTCTTTCCTAATGCCTTGTCCCATGACAAAACACCTGTTACAAAGGCCATAATTCCAAAGCTGTCTGTAGGTGTGTTAAATGTGGAGTAGAGGGATGAAAACAGCACAAGTTTTTGCTGTTCTGCCCTTCAGATTGCTTCCAAAAGGAAAAGGCAAAACATGCCAGGCCCCATTAAATATGAAAATTCTTGTGTTTCAATGAGCTTTGGATGTGTGGAGAGACTGTGCTCTGCTTTGTGCGTGTGCCACTGGAATTTTGGGCTGTGCAGGGAAGATGAGCAGCCAGAGCACATGATCTCAGAGGAGGAGGAATGACAGAAAATCCAAGTGGAAATTTACAGCTGCAGCTGGAGACACTTGAACTGGATCAGAATAACCTCAGTAATTCTGCTCCTCTGGAAGATGCTGCAAAGGAATAACCCATTTCTTCATCCTAATGAATAATGGAGAAGGCACTCCAATGCTCCTAATTAGGGAAGATTTTATTCTGGTAGGTTTTATTAAGGAATATTAATAAGCAACATCTCAAACAGCGTTGCAGGAGAAGGGAGATGTGCAGAGAAGCAGGGCTCTGGTAAAAGCTGCCAGAGAGAAAGGTGGGAAAACTCTTCAAAATACTACATGGAAAAAAAGCTGCTCTGGCTCAATTCCCAAGCTGTGGTGAGAGGTGCTGGGATCCTTTTCAGAAGATCTAATCCGAGGCAGAAAGGATTCTTGCACCTGATTTCCCAAGGAGCTGACAGCCTGACACACTCAGTGTTTGTGCTGCTTTGGGTGTGTGGTGCCTTCCAGGACTGGTGTGTGAGCAGAATTGCTCAAATTGTTCTCTTGGGACACTCAAAGGGCACCAAAACAGCTCTTTTCAGGCAGGGTGTAACTGGATATCAAACAGGAGGTAGTGACAAGCGGGACCTGTTTCACCAGCACAGAGGGGATGTGCTGCATCTCCTGAGGAAGAACAGCATCAGTCACTGCATAAACTTCTCTTCCCACTGCTCCTCGGTGCAGAAAAGGTCGTGGGAGGTGTTATCTAGAGAGAGCTGTGGTGATCCCTTCTGTTTATCTGGGCACACTCCTCTGGGAAAGCAAGGGTTGCTCATCAAACTGCTGTGAGATAAAATGCTCTTTTGAACTGTCCTGAGTGACTCCCCTGGAAAGTGTGATGACAGCAGGCCTTTTTAGCCTTCTTTTTGAAATTCTAATTACTCTTAAATATCTTTTAGCAGGCCTGGTTTGAGCCCAGGTTTAGCTCTGAAGACGACATTTGTGATTTCCAGAGGTTTGCTGGTGTCAGGGAACGCGAGATGCGCGAGCAGCTGGATGTGGCAAAACGCAGCAAGCAGGTGGCAGTGCTGGGATGGATGGGCCTCTGGGCTGTTAATTTACTAGATTGGTTATTAAACAAGCTTTTCTCCTTTCATGAGTCACTCCAGGACCCACTTGAAGGGTCTCTGCAGAAGTAAACTAGGTCAGACTTAGCCGCTGTGCAGTTTTGGGCCGAGTCACTTTTAGTTGTGCCCATAACCAACAGTGGGCAGACCACTCATCTCAGGAGTCTCAAGTAAACGAAATTGACTGGAGATGCTCAGTTTTGCTGGTGAACTGAGTAGGGAAGCGAGGATTTGACTTTTACAGTGACATTAAGTGACAGTGACTGCTTGCAGCAACCTCAGTGCTGTTGGGTGCAGTTTGAATGGACTCAGAAAACCTCTTTGAAATATTTCCTCATCTGCCACGTATTGCAAACAAGACCTTGCAAGGCTGGAGTAAGCCAGGGGGAGCCCAGATTTCTCCTCTCCACTTTTTTTTTCCCTCCTCTCTGCCTTTTTTTCCTCCTCCCTGATTATTTTCCCCCACAGGCATGGGCACAACATTAATTTGGAATATATTATGTGTAATGTATGGTGGCATTTTGGAGCCATCCTGCAAATGCTGCTGAGGGATTTAATCCTCCCGCTGCTAGATACTTATATCCTGTAGAATCCTGAGGAGGACACCAAGTTCATTACAGGGCTGGAGCAGCTCTGCTGTGAGGAAAGGCTGAGAGAATTGGGATTGTTCCAACTGGAAAAGAAAAGGCTTTGGGGTGACCCCATTTTGGCTTTCCAGTGCCTGAAGGAGCTACAGGAAAGACGAGGAGAGACTTTTTACAAGGGCCTGGAGTGACAGAAGAGTGGGGAAAAGCTTTAAACTAAAAGAGAGTAGGTTTAGATGGGAGATTAGGAAGGAATTGTTCCCTGTGAGGGTGGGGAGGCCCTGGCACAGGGTGCCCAGAGAGGCTGTGGCTGCCCCTGGATCCCTGGCAGTGTCCAAGGCCAGGCTGGATGGGGCTTGGAGAACCCTGGGATAGTGGAAGGTGTCCCTGCCCATGGAATGAGATGAGCTTTAAGGTCCATTCCAACCCAAACCATCCTGTGAGTCTGCTTCTCACAGGCCTTGTATCTACATTTACATCTCCGATGTCTGAGGTGCAGAGAGAACACAAAGCTCCTCTGTTTAAAGCAATTTTGACAAAATGTGCAGTTTTTATGTCTGATTTTGAGTTAATCAGTTGCTGGGAGCTGCTGCCTTGAGTGAGTGCCCATCACCTGCCCTCAGCTCATGAATTCCTCCACGGGGTGAAGTGTCCCACCTTATCCTGTATCTCTGTTGGTAGCAGAGTGTTCAGCACAGGAAAACTCCACTAACACTTCAAATGCTGCAGTGGAAGCCCTGCTAAAGTTTGAGGGGGGAAAAAACAAGGTTTAGATCTGCAGAGCAAGCAACTCAATTTACTAATTATGCCCAGTGAGGCTTCAGATGAGAAAGCTCTGCACGAGAGTCACAGGATTCCTGTGAGCTCTGCCTGATGCTCCAGTACGATCTGACGGGGGTGCATTTGGAAGAGAGGACAGTGGGGTGAATTTGTCCTGTTCTAGGCAGATGAATTCTGTGTGCATGGGACTCTTGTGGACATCCTCGATGCATTTGACCCCTCTGAGATGTCTGCAGTGAGATGATTGCTGGCACGAGCACCACCAGGCCTCGGGGAGCTGGCAGTGGAGCTGTTTGAACCCTGCACAGCTCTGTTGCATTGGCTGCTCTGACTGAAGCAGAGACCTCTTAAATGAGTTGCTTCAACTTCCCAGAAATAGGTGGGGAGCTGACCCATAACTGTGCTGCCAGGGAATTGCCTTCTCCTTAGAAAAATGTCTGTTTTCCTAAAGAAGCACTAACAGGAGAGCACCTCTTGGTGCACATCATAGATCAGATTAAACCACTGAGCTGTGCAGGTACTGGAAGATCCTTTTGGAGGGAGCTTTTAATGTCCAGAGGTGGATTCATCTGGTCTGACAGCTCATTAGGTCTAATATTGGGCTTCCTCAGAACTATTACTGGCGAGGAGTCTCCTGTGGACCTGCTCAGCTTAATCAAACACACACTTCCCGAGCAGGCCAGATGTGCCTGCCCTCCCCAGTCAACTTTGTGGATGTCTAAAACGAGACAGATGAGTCCCTGCCCTGTGCATCCATCCTGCCTCACAGTTGCTGCTGTTAATAACTTGGCAGCAAGGTGCCCTTGGTTCCACTTATCCTGCATTTATAAATAAATATTTGGTGTGTCGGTGAGTCAGCCCCATTGATCTGAGGTAGTTATCTGAGGTTTCAATTGATTTCTTATCCCTGGCCAGTAAATGTTTTTCTAAGATGTGCCAATTGTCTACTGCTTAGGAAGCTCATCAAAATGTCAGGCTTAGTTTGAGTCCTGGCCAGATTGAGAGCAATTACAGCCAGTCCCACTTTCGGTGGGTGACCCAGGGAGGTGCAGTCACGAAAATATCCAAATTCATTTAGGTTTAAAAGATATCCCACTGATAAACTCTCCTCTTTGCCCACAGGTCCCCCTGGCAAGAGCCTTTTGTTGTTCCTGAACAACTTGAGATAATAGATTTCATTGTAAATGGGCTGGAGATGTTTCTCTGATGGAGATTGCACTTCTGTGCTGTTCACTTACTGTAAACTGAACCAAAAATATGTTTATATACAGAAATGGAGGGAGGAAAGTTTGTGATTGCTGTGTCTTTTCTTCTCATTGCAAGCCTTAATCTTGCTGAATAGCTGCCTATCACTCAGCCATCAAGTTTAATGATGAAGAGAGGAACAGAAATGTGCTTTTGGCTGGGCTCCTTATCTGAATGCTGTGATCTCTGTCATGAAGATTGACAGAGCTGGCGTTGCTGGGGTTTATTTATGCACGCTGATGTGCACGGGCTGGGGACAGGCTTCTCCTCATGCTGCATCCCTGGAGACAGATGTCAGTGCTGCTCAGGGAGAGGTGCTGCTGTGCAGGGATGCTCTGACACGCTGCCCATCTTGTCAGCTTGGATATTCCTCCCCAGTCAGCTCCGTGTGAGAGTTTTGCTGTCCTGTCTGTCCATGGGATATGCCAGGGCGTCTCCAAGTGAAGAGGTGGCTGCTCCCGAGCAGAAGTTGGTGTTGGAGCCACTGACCTAAGATTGTTCTAAAACCTGGTGCCATTTCCAGATCACCATCTCAGCCTAGGAGTTAACCCAGGAGGGGCTAACATCACCTTGTTTCAGGATCACTGAGTTTCAAAAGCAGCAGAGATCCAGGAAACTTGAGGGTGCATAAATAACCAAACAAGGGCAAATCAGTCACTCTGGAAGTGACTCCCACTGAGCAGAGGAGTAGGCTTGAAAGGTTAGACTTCAAAATACCTCTGGAAACTTATTTCCCATCTCAGAGGAGCAGCATTTAATGACAGCATAGTCTGCTTCTAGAAATCAGACCCAGGCAGCTGCCCACAGCTACTCCCAGAGCTGTTTAGCCCCATCCAGGAGTTGCAGGGGCTGCCCATAGCCAGGTTCCTGCTGAGCAGATGGGCAATGCCCAGCCCACGGGGCGTAAATACTGACTAAAGAACAATTCTGTTCTGCCAGAAGGGATTCTTTGGGCCTAAAGCAAAAGGGGTTTTCTGGTTAGCTTAATATGAAGTAAATTCTATATTAGAATTTCAAATTTGCTCAATGCCACCTCAATCCATTTGTACCCACCCTAATACTTGGGTCTTTCACCAGTTTGCAGTTATTAATTTTTCCAAAGCATGACAGCAGCTCAGTAGCTTCATTTTTCTCCGAGTGTAAATATGAAACTGAACTCCCATCTCTCCTTTTCCCCTCTCTCCCAGGGTTTATGATGTCCCTGTCAGCAGTAGCTGGAGTTAAGCTCCAAACCAAATCACCCACGCTGAGCCACCCCGTGATATTCTTGGCCCTTGAACGCTCCCCTGCTGGATGATGCCTGGAGACTTCTCCCAGCAGCTGCCAGCAGGTGTAAATTACTGCTGAAGGGGACAGAATCCAGGATTCAGGGATTTATCTGCAGGCCAAGGCCACTGCTGCGCACAAAGTTTCTCCCTTTCAGCCTGGCCAGGAGCTGTGACTTGGCTCCCTGTTAAGGTCTGGAACAGCCACCAGGACACACCGCTCCAAAAATAAGTTCATTGACCCAAATTGGTTGGATCCCAAATTGAGCAGCTCAGAAATGGAGCAGGAAGGCAGACTGGGGTTTTGTTATGGCCCTGTGGAAGCAAATTGAGTTCAATCCCAGCAGGTTCTGCTACATCTAATGCTCTGGGCTGTTTTGTTTATTTTGCTGGAGGGAAGTGTTTTACCCTCCCTGGCCATTAATCAGGCCTAAAGAGCCAATTTTATTCGTTACTCTGCTCCACACTTTCTTCCCCCCTGCCTCTTGCAAAGGGTATTTTAAATAATATGAATCAACATTCGGTTTGAAAACATTAAAATACTTGCCAGGGAAATTTCAAATAAGTGCATGAAAGGATATATAAAGTAGGATCAATTTAACTGGAAAATGCATTACCCATGTAAGTCCTAAATAACTGCTGAGTGTGAAAAGGCCAATAAAAACAAACAAATCAATAGAATTAATTAACTGGGAGGCAGTGTGGTCTAGCAGAGAGACCACAAGGATGGGAATGAATCCCCTGGTGGTTTCAGCCTGTACTCCAGGACTGAATAAGTAGGTATTTAGCCTTCAGTCTCTTTTTGAAGCTGTCTGAAGGGTTTAGGTGTTCACATCAATAGGACTCAGATCCTGAGATGCCTCCCCTTTGTGTGTCTGCACCACACACGGAAGTACCACTTAATCATTGTGCTTCCAGTGAGTGCTCAAGGCAGGGAGTGAAAAATCAAAGATATCAAGGGCTGAGGGTTTGAACTGCTCTGGTGAAGGCAGTGACAAGCCCTCTCCTCCCCATTACACGGGTGCAGGATGTAGCTCCTCTGCAGCTCTGTGGATTTAATGATCTTCAAAACGACTGTTCCTTGGCTCACGATTTTCACCAAGAAATGCGGGGAAATCCCAGTGTCCTGCAGGGTTTAGTGCACACACCACTTGTAAAAGCCCTTTTTGGATGGAGCCTGCTCTGTGTTTCATCTCCCTGAATGTGTTCAGTTTCCATTAGATTGGCAAGGCAGTCCTGAATTAATCAAATTCCCTCCCAAAACCCATCCAGCGTCACCAACTTGTTGCATCCCAGCCATGGCTGTGCTTTTGCAGAGGGCACAGCCACCCAGCTGAGGTGGCATCACAGCTGAGATAAAAGCTGCTGGAGCTTTACCTCTTGTATTATTGCAGGGCTTTTTTTCCATGAGCTTGACTGAATTTTCATCTGGTTTTTAAGGCCTTTGCAGCTTTAGGCATGAACTAACAGTGAGTTTAAAGCATGACCTGTAGGAGTGGCTGACTTGAGAGCCAGAGTAGTGAAAATCTCATCTCCTCAGCCCTGTCCCATGGATCTCTATCCTTTCCTCTCCACCAGTAAATCCATCTCCCAAGTGCTGCATCCTTCAGGCTGTTCATTCAGCTTAGCTCAAAACACAGTTTCCCCTGGGCTGGGATCACAGTTTAAGTTCTGGCTCTGCTGGGCAAATCCACAGTGCTGTGATGTCTTCTAATGCATCTCAAAGTGCAGCTTCGGAGCCAAGGTCTGGCACAGGCTGGGGCTGAGCCCATACAGCAGCAGACAAAGCTGGCAGTAAATTACTCCTAATTAATCACCCCACGATACCCCATCTACAGGATAAATTTTGTGTGTCTGTGACAGTCCTTTGACATCAGGAACATTTTTTAACCTGTCACCCCTTTGCACTTTGACAAATAATCCATAATCAACTCCTTGAGCTTGACCCTAATGGGCTGATTGATTTCTGCAAAGCAGCTTCACTTTTCATCTCTGCCTTATCCTGCCTTTCTTTTCCCCCCCTGGAAAACTAACACAGACCTTTTCCCCAGCAGTCCAGGGATGCTACCCAGAGGAGCACTGGGCTCTGCAGTCAGGGAAATCATTTTGGCAAAGTTTATTTTTTTCCTGAGCAATTCCAGCCCTAAACAGGCCGGGCACGGTCACAGCTCCTTCACTTCCCCTTTGCCACGGTGAAACTTTGAATTTCCTGCCCTGCCCCAGCTCCTGTGTGAGCTGAAGGACAGGCAAATGCATTTTGATAAAAACCTCAGTGCTCTCAGCTCAAGATCAAAGGTAAATTTGCTTGGAGCGCTGAACCGCACATCTGGAAAAAGAACTGAATTAGCATCAACAATGGGATTAATTAGCCTCTGCTTGGGACCTTTCAAACACAAACACACAGCCTGTACCTTGTACCAGCACGGTGTAATTTCAGCTTTCCTCACTCCTCCCC
The DNA here is from genome assembly GCA_013397115.1 of Edolisoma coerulescens. Taxonomy (NCBI): domain Eukaryota; kingdom Metazoa; phylum Chordata; class Aves; order Passeriformes; family Campephagidae; genus Edolisoma; species Edolisoma coerulescens. Next base: position 603,053 of record VWZW01004397.1, read on the forward strand.
AGCCCTGCACCCCCTCTGAAAGAGGGACCCTGCTTTCACATCACCGTGAGCTCTATTTTGAGAGAGGGGAAGGAATAGGTGCAGCAGGCTGAGCTACCAGGCTGTGGCAAGCACAGATAACAGAGCAAGCTTTCAACAGGCTCCTTTCAAGCTTTTGTGGAGAGCAGAGATAACAGCTGAGAGAACTCTTGGTAGGAAATTTGTAGCAGGCAGGGCTGGAGCGTGCTGGGGTGTCAGGAGAGGGGCTGAACGTGCCCGTAATAGACCAGGTTATCCAGGCAGCTCTGCCTCCATTTGGGTTCTTTCCCCTGAGTGCTTTCCCAAATGAAATTTCTTCAGAAATCTCACTTTATGCATGTCCTTCATCTGCAGGCTCCAGCAGTTCTCCAAAAGAGCTGCTGAACTGGAAATTCACTCTTTCATAGACAAAATGTCAGCTCACCCCAGAGTCTGTGTGAAGCCAAGCAGTTTTCCCCCCAATTTTTCTGGGGTTTGTGATGAAAACTGTCATTTATTAAAAGAACATTCACTCCTGAGCGTTCTCCAGTGCTGAATGCTTGCATGCAAGAGGCAAGAGCTCCACACCTGAGTTTTACACATTCCCACAGCGATGAATGGCAGGAAGTGGAAAATGCACCCCGTGGTGTGTGCATGGCCCAGTTGGAACCGTGGAACTCAGGAATTAGGTTTGTGTCTGAGTCTGGAATGTGGAGTATTTTCTGTCAGTCACTAAAATGAACTTTACCCAGGCAGTGAAGTGAAGGGACTGAGAGGCAGGGTTAGGGATTCTTCTTGGTGGAAGGAGCGGGGAGAGGGAATTGATATGGAAGCTGCCAGTCCTGCCTCTAAAAAACGATTTAAAAACATATTTTGCCTTCCCCCCTCAAAATACACCTTCCTGGGAGCCCCGTGCCATGGGCAGAGGAGCAGCACAATCTCAGAGACACCTGCTCAGGTTTCAGCTTCACATCACAATGAAAAAGCCCTTTTCATGTCCTCCTGGTACCTGTGTGAGCTCCATCAATCCAGCAGGTGACTTCCAGTCTGTTTGTGCCTGCAAAAGAGGGAGGGCAGGATCAGAGCAGCAGTGACAACATTTGTGAAATGCTGCCAGAGCTGGTGCTATTTACTGCTGATAGACCCCTAACATGGATAAATACTTTTCTATTGCTTTTCCTTTAGCCTGTTTTTTATGCAACCCCAAAGACCTCAATATCTTGAATATCTTTTACCCCAAAGACCTCAATATCTTGAATATCTTTTACCCCAAAGACCTCAATATCTCTCACACTTCCTTCCCTTTGCTTTCAGGGGCTTTATCAGAGCACAGAGGCAAAAGCCTCCTTGTTTTCAGAGAAACTGGTGAAGAGACAAAGGAAATTACTGGTTAAACACAAAATCCAGAGTTTTAGAGCTTCAGAGAGAAAGAAGGACAGCGAAATGCATTTCTAAAGGTTATGCCAGGGCATTACAGGAAACACAAACTGACTACTGAATATTACTCTTCCACTTGACATCAGAATTTCTGTATGAGAACTGAGGTAACTTTAGCATCAGTACCCATATGAAGCATAATTGCTGTGGCTGAGGCTTTTACTCGCTGCACTTGGAAGCTTTTATAATTTACAAGTGCCTTTCATGGAGAGAGACCACATTCGTTCTCTCCATGCTTCCATCCAGCCTCCCAAACTGAGGTGAGAGCAGAGATTTGTGTGAAGTGAAGATCGACATCCTGGGCTTGGGCCAGCTTTGGCCTGGCAGGGGCTTTATTTTAATTTTTATTTTATTTATTTATTTATTTATTTAAAATTTAATTTCATTTATTTTATTCAGGAGAAAGGAGTAAACACTGTGCAGTAACAAAGCTGTCAAATCCAAACTGCTTTTCTGATTTGCCCTGCTCTGTTCAAAGGTCCTTCCTACAGTGCTGACCTTTGTCTCAGAGTGGCATCAGCACTGAACTTGGTCTTGCAACCCTCAAATATGAATTTTCTTGGCTTAAGGATGGAGGGAGATGTAATTCTGTGCCACTGGAAGCACAAACCAGTTTATTCCCATTAGATAAATTGCTTAAGTTCACTCTAAAGTGTTTTGTTTAATGAACCCTGATCACTTTGCAAAAGCTTCCTGAGCATATTTGGGAGAGCCAAAAATAAATCCAAGGTGTCTGGGTTCCTGAGAGTATCTCCCAGCAGGTCCTGCCACTCTGTGAGGTCACTGCAGAGCTCTGAGCTGCATTCCTGGCTCTCTGCTGCTTTTACAGTCTGTGTGTTTAACAACTGGCCGTGGAATTAGAGATGTCATCGGTTCAGCAAAGGCTGTTCTGCACCTCATAAAACATCAGCCTCCTGTTTCAAGTGTTTCATGCAGAATGATTTGTATGGAAGCAGTAACCTTGCAGCCCTGAGCGCTGAAGGAAGCAGAGAGGCAGTAAAATGTGTCTGAAGCAGCTCTGCAGCCCTTTGCCCTCGCTGCTCAGATGCACACGAGCTGCTCGGAGGGCCGGGTGTCACTCAGGTACCTCAGCCCCAAGCTCCGTCCTGCAGAGACTCCCTGTGCCCGATAAAATGATTTGAAAGGATTTGGGCTAATTACATTTTAAATACTTTGTGTGGAAAGGTCGTCTCTAAGCGTGGCAGGGCTCCCAAACTTGGGAAAAATGCCCTGTGCAGCCCAGCTGGGTGATGAGCTCGTGCTGAGCCCTGCGGAGAAGGTCCCACAGCCAAGCTCTGGGGAGCTGAGGAACACCTTGGCTCTGAGAACAAGGCTGCTCACTTCTGCCCTGAACCTGTCTCTGTCCCAGGGGAGCCTTTCTATCCTGTCAGCAGTTCAAAGCTCCTTCAGATCCAGGAGGAAGCAACGAAGTGATACAAGGAGTGCCGGTGATGGGACTCAAAGGGCAGGCCCTGAGCTCTTGCAGGAAGATTTGGGATGACATGGACTGGGCAGGAACTGTCTGTGCCTGGATTAGTTCAATTTGCTCTTTGATCCTGACCCAGTACTTGGAGGATTTCCCCTGTGAGGATGGACAAGAGCAGGAGCATCTTGGGCACTACACAGACTTAGTTTAAGTCTGGTGGGGAGTTTCAAGTGAGAACCCTGCTGGGAAGGTGGCCACACTGGGACCTGAGTGATGGCCAGAACAGGGGAGTCTCAGAGGACCTGGGGCAAGTGGGGTTTTGAGCAATCTCTGCTCATGAAGCAATTTTGGCCTCAGCTCCCACGTCCTGGAAGAGCTGTGCCAATCCCAGTTTCGGTGAGGAAGTGCCCTACTGACACTCACTGGTGTCCCTGGAATCTGCCTGGTGCCATGGCAACGTGGGTGTGCTCGCAGTCCTGCAAAGGGATGGAGGATTCCTGGTTTTTGTCATTATTTCAGTGCTGATTCTATCACCAGACTGGGCTGGAGGACCCTCAGTCCAGCCTTTGAAACTCAGGGTTCTGAGCGTGTCTGAGCACGACTGCCCCATCAAACTTCTTTAGAAAGCAACTGTATTTGCATCTTTAAAAAGAAAAGGTGGCTAATGGGAGTGACAGATACTTATTACTTCTCCTTTCAAACACAGGACTAATTGTCTCCTGTCCCTAGTAAGCAATTTAAAGAAATGCTGGTGTAGGAAGAATTAGATAATGAAGCTCTTTTCATCTGACACTTACATATAATTTACTTTTAAATCAACTCCCCTGGGAGGTGGCACAAGCTGTGACAGTGCAGAGAATATTTTAATGGTTTTGGCATGGAGTCAAAGCAGAAAACTTTCTATTTTAATCCCAGGATGCCAGTGGCTAATATTTCAAAACAACAGGGGGTTAAGGGGGTGGAGATGTTAAATGTGATGTTGCAAAGTGAGGTCACTGTGATCAAAAGGAGCTGGTGGGGACAGATCTGTACATTTTAAATACCTGCTTATTATGTTCTTTTAGTGGTGTTAATAAAAAAAAATACCGCTCTGGAGAAGGTGTAGGAAGAGCTGGGTATTGCTTGGCTCCATCCCAGCTCTAGGAGAAAAGGAAAGAGTTTCCTTCCATGTATCAATACCTGTTATTGCTTTGCCATATTTCTTTGATGAACAAATATTCTTCCAGAGTCTATGGTCCTTTGTGTGTCTGCTTAGGGATTGCAGCGTGGCTGTTGATATAAAACAGTGAAACTCTTCCCTGTGAGGGAAGAATTCCTATCCCTGGCAGTGTCCAAGGCCAGGTTGGACGGGGCTTGGAGCAGCCTGGGATAGTGGAAGGTGTCCCTGCCCATGGAATGAGGTGATCTTTGAGGCCCCTTTCAACCTAAACCATTCTATGGTTCCCATGTGAAAGTTACCTGTCTTTACAGGTAAATTAAATATTTATCTCAGGTTATGACATTTAAGTGTTGTCCGGATGAACTGGAGCAATGATTGCTCCTTCTCACGCTGCAGTTTCAGGTGATTCTCACTTGTGTTCACACCTCCAGGCACACGTGGAGGGGAACGGAAGAGCTGAACCTTACAGGGAACACACACATGCTGCAAAGACCCTTTTGTCTTCTCTGTCTGAAGGCATTTTGTTAAGAAAAGGGTTGGTCAGTCCCAGATTTTAATATTTCCTGGTAGTGCAGCCCAGGCAGTGGGAATTCATCTCCCAAGCTGCACAATGTCCCTGTGCTCAGGGCTCCACGCAGGCTCCTAAATCAGCCTCATTCCATTCAAGTCTTACTCCACAGCTGCTGTTAAATTGAGTCCCTGAAGAGAATATGAGTTTGGAGGCATAAGAGGGCACAGCAGAGAATGTTCCTTTAATTGTTTTTATCCACCACTCGGAGTCACTAGAGTAGAGGAGTAATTAGGGAATTGTGGTGTATTTCAGTAAGAAGCACCACTTCCCTCCTTCCCCTCTCCTTTTCTGTGGAAACCATATTTCAGAGTTTGTCACATTTATAAGCCCTAGGAGTAACCTCATATGCAATAATCCCAACCTAATCACATCTTAACTAAGCCCTTTCTGCAGAGATTTATGGTGACTGAGGAAGGCAGTCGTAAATAACCTGAATGGCACGAGCACAGTGTGGCACCAGGGCTGCACTCCGTGACTTTTTTGAACTGGAACCCCCTTTGCAGCTGGGAATAATTGGTTTTTTCTCTGCTGCTCCTCAGGAGGTGAAGTTCCCAGTGCTGTGCACTAAATGGAATTGTTTTGGGATCCCTAAAACACACGAGATGCTTTTAGCAGAGCAGGGAAGCAGTGCCAGCATCCCCCCCTGGGAGAACACCCTGTGCCAGGGCTCTGGGAATGGGAGGGAGAACAATCCAGCACATGATGGATTCAGGGCACAATCATTGGGGCTCAAAGCATGGAGCTGGTATCACCCAAGTGTGTGTTGTAGGAGGGAAAAATGCCCCCAGGAGTCTGGGTTCTCCAGCATGTTCAGCTGAAGTGGTCAGGTAAAAAATTTACACAGCACTGACTCGGAAAAAAACCTATTTTAATTTGTTAGTCCCAATTTTATACAAGCATTCTCTGCCCAATATCCTCACCTGGAAGGGCAAAACTACAGGGATGAGGGAATGACTGCAGAGCAGAAAATCTAGGGGGGATGCAGCACACACAGGGGCTGCCAGGGACCTCTGGCTCCTCAGGATGAGCAGGAATGTAGCCATGAATAAACAGATTTAAATACAAATTTGGCACTGTGCAGCTCTCCTTGCAGAGCATATGTTCTGTGTGCACCATCCAAGGCAACCTGAGCACGGGGATGGGATTTTTATCTTCCTGTTTAATGCACTCTGGGGAACATCTCAGCATCCAAACCAGTGTGGAAGTGCTGCCTAACGTGGAAGAATGGCCGGTGATCACCTCACAGCATTGAAGGCAAATCCTGGGAAGGGAAAGGCCAAGAGGACTGGGATGTCTCCATTTAGAGGTGTTGCCCAGCCCTACTCCTGATCTTTAGCAATTTTCTTCTATTTCAAGGGAAGCAAGGAAAGGAAAGCTATTTCTTTAATTTTTTTTCCCCTCCAGCAAATCTGAAAAATACCAGTTATGTCCAAAAGTTGAGAGCATCAACTTCTTGCATCAGCACTTAATTTGGAGAAAACAGCATATTTCAGAACCAAACTGAAAAGGTTTGGGTTTTTTTTTTCCAGAACTAGCCTCAGTTTCCCTCGCTGCTGCCTCCAGCACTAAGCAGATTGGGCAGAGCTGCCACACAAATGCCTTTTTTATCTTATGTGTTGCTCTTTGCAGCTGCCTGTTGGCCTGGTGCTGTTGAGAAACTGAACTGTTTATCTTTCACTTGGTAAGAATTAGTGGTTTTCTGCTCTCAAGGCTGCACAAGAAGTGTTTTCTCCAGGGTCCCCTAGACTGAACCCCACAGGATCAGTGTGTGGCACTGATAAATCCACTATCTGTGCTTCCCCATCTGCTAACTGCTCCTCGGTCTGGCTATCCAGCTCAGTGCTTGAAATTCACTGGATGGAGTTTTGGGTAGTGAGCAGACTTCAAATCACGGCTGCTCTGCTGCTTGGGTGTGATGCAGGAAATAAGGACAGTGCAGGAAATAAAGATGACCTCTTCTGTTTCAGTATTTGACACAGCAGAAGGTCACCAAATGTGTCCAGTGGCATCAGGCCTGACTCTTCTTTATTTAGATCAGTCCTGTGCTGATGTAAAGCTGTTGCTGGAGCCTGACAGACCCTGGGTGCCTCTTGAGGAAGAGCTCAAAGCACTCACAAGGGTCTTAAATAGTGGGAATATCACCTCCAAGCTGTGTTGAAGGGCTGGAGGGAGGTTGCTCTGGGAGTTCTGTTGCTTTGGCACAGTCTGGAGTGGGGGGCTCATAGAAATTCCCTCAATTTTCCAAACTGGGGTGGATCAGGTGGGGTAATGCCCCTGAGAAAATAGTTTGGAGTGCAAGAATAGCTCACTCTGAAGCCCGGCTGCTTGTTCCAGAGCTGCTGCCCATCCTTCCTTTGTGGCTCTGCCTCTCAGATCTGATGCAAAGTCGATGGCAATTTTCCTGTTGACTCTGATGGGGCTTTGTATCAGCACTTAATTGATTCAACAGCTCTTTTCCTAAAGCAGCTACAAGTGCACATTATTAGATACACCTGAGAATTCAATCATGCCCGCAGAGCTCCTCATGGAGGTGCCTCCAAAATCAAGGAACATCCAGCAGGAAATTTAAGGATTCAGCTGTTTCAGCCTCCTCCATTCTGCACGTTGATGTGTGGTTTTGTTCTGGTTTTAGGTGCTGAATGCACCAGCCCTGGTTCTATTTGTCATGGGATGTGTAGGTCAACAAAATAAGAGGGTGAAACCTGTGCTGGCCTTAATATGTCCGTCTGATCAGTAAAAGTGACTGTGTGCAAATTTTTCTCACCATTTCTTCTTTGTTAAATAGTTACAGATCACAAAACCCACTTTTTTTTAGGGGTATCAGCACCCCCTTTCACTTCTGCGCCTAAAAACGTTAAATCAGCATCACAGTTTTCTGGAACTATATTTCACATTTTTTTTGCCTTTCCACCCAAATCAATACACCTTTGCAGCAAAGTTTTATTTTCAGGTGATGAGCAAAGAGTAGCTGCAAAGCTGTTGCATTTAGTGATGCTCAGGAGTTTTGATAAGCTGGTCCATGTTTTGAGGGAGTGAAATCCTGAAAACCCTGAGGTGATTTCTTGCTGTCGAGCAATATTTGAGATTCAAGATCTTGCAGTGGAACTGAGAGTTTTGGTGGAATATTTGAACTTAATAGGCATTTATAGGCCAAAAAAAAAGGTGCTGTGCAAGTCCTCACTGAATAATTACATAAATCTTTTCATGCCGTTAGGTTGCACTGTACAAAACACACCACTTCAGCATTTAAAACCTTTTTAATGGTGGTTAATCCTTCAGCCTTTGGTTTGGCGAGCGACTGCCATTTTAAAAATCCTCATGGAAAGAAGAGGGGGAAAAGAGAGGCAGCCAAGGGGAAGGAAAAATAATAAAGTGTCAGGGTAGTGTGAGAAATGCCCTGGGGAGGTGGCAAACATTTCTGCAATTAGTGGTGTGAAAATGGTAGATTTGTTAGCGGCCGCCATGCATTATTAATAGCAGCAGAAACAAGAGCTGCCCACTGTTCTGCCTCCTGATAGGGATGCTTTTCTTATTTTTACCTTGTTTTGCCTCCCAGCTGGTCACTTTATCTGACACACTGGCTCCGTTTCAAGCCTGGCTGGGAAACTTGTCCTGGGCTCTCACTCTGAGCATCAGCAGTTTCCTTTCCTCCCCTGCCAAGTGCTTGGCAGCCGTGTCTGAGAGGAGGCAGCGCTGCCCCAGCCCAGATAAGCTGATCCCTGGCAGGACTGGGCTGGGGCTGGCCTCAGGTGCTGGGGGAGATGTTCTCCCACTCCTTTGCTGCTTTTTCTGTGCCTTGCCTTAATCCTTCTCAGCCTTGCCCTCAGCACAGATGGGAGTGGGCAATAATCTCAATAATCTCCCCTCGGTGGTGTCTCCCTGCTGCAAACAGGGGTGTTAGTGCACACCCACCTCCTCCCAGGAGCCGGGCCGTGCATCCCTGCCTCCCTCACTCCTTTCCCTGTGCCAGAGCTGCTCCTGGATATATCCTCAGCTCTCCTTTTCCCCTGGCACCAACCTCCTGCTTCTCCTCACCTCAAATCTCTGCGTTCAGCTTTCAGTCCTCAGCATTTCACCTGCTGCTCTCCACGTTGCACCTTTCCCCTCAGTCTGGAGTGCTCTGAGCACAGCTAATGAGAATTTAATAATGGCACCATCTGGGGATTAAAGTGCATTTTTTCACCCGATTTGTCCCACTGACAGTGCTGGTATAAGAGAGTGATACACAAATCTGCCATCACATACACGATTGGTTTATTGCTGTAACCTGTCCTGTGGGTACAAAGAGCATCTGAGGCGGCAGCTGCCTGTTCTCACACCAGTTTTATACTGGTGCCCCAGTAAATAGCTGCACAAAGCACAGCTTTAGGGGGTAGCTGGTGGGGAAAGGTCCTGCTGAATTTCCAGGAGGCGACAGCAAGGAGCTGTCTCTGGGTTCCTTTCACTAATGAAGCCTCTGTCTAGTGATCATCCATAGAGAAAATAGATTTATCCCAGTCCTTCCTCTGGAAAATCCCCCCTGGTGCCACAGGAGGGTCTGTCCCAGCCCTGCTTCAGTCCCCTCTGGGGCTTTGCAGGGTGGGGGTCCCCAGTTCTCCCCGGATGATGTGGGAAGGAGGAAGATGATGTGAAATTCGTGTTTACCAAAAGATGGGGCTATAGCCCTCCTTGCCCAGGGCAGGCACTGCCCAGCTGGCCCCTGGGCATCTTCCTGAGCCCTCCAGCAGCTCCAGGACCCTGATTATCCACACTCAGTGCCACAAACCTCCTCATTTTCAAGCTGCCAGGACTCAGGAGCTCTTTGCTAAAAGCTAGACGTGGGCAGGCGAGCCAGGACTAGGCCTGGTGGGCCTCCTGGACGTGTGTCTTGAAATTCTGATTTATCCAAGCAGGAGGGGAAGCATCCTTTGAGCAGGTTGGTTCAGTACCAGCACAAAACAAAAACTAATTAGGTCAGTTCAGCTCTAAGAGGATCTGTAACTTGCTACCAGCTCGGCCTTTAAAGTAAGGCCTAGTTTATTATGTTTGGTGAAAACATGCTCCTAAAATCACCCTGTACAATTAGACCTATATTTCCACCAAAAAAATCTTTTCTTGATTAGTCCCAAAGGCAGGTTTCTCCTCTGAGGTGCTTTACAGCTCTTCACTGGAAAATGCATTGAGATGTGAGCCAGGCCAATGGTTCCTTGTCTTCATTCACAAGGCCCCTTCCATACAATCGATTTTTTTTTTTTCCCCAGAGAGAAATAAATGTTCCTTGTCACAGTCCAGCTTCCCCACCTTCAAAGCCCCTCAGCAGCTGTGAAAATCTCACCAGATTTGTGCTGTAGTTGGGTAGATTTGCCTTCTCCCTGCGTAATGTGATTTATCTGGCCGGAGCAGAGATGGATTGACAAAAGGGCTGTGTGGAAGAGGGGAGTGTTCTTTATCACTGCTTTTGCAATATAGATTTTACACGTTGACAACGGGGTTTAATCTCTGAATAAGCAAAGTTAAGTTCCAAACAAGCGCAGTTCATCTTAGCTCACGGGCTTGTGGGGAAATGCTTCTGGGGCAGGATGTGTTTAACAAACCAGCAAAGGCAGCAGCTGAATTTCCAGGGCTGCCTGGCTCTGGTACATTCCCCAACTCATTGCTGAGCTGATGGCTCTCGATGCAGCCCTCGAAGGCGAGCACAAAATAAACCCTTGCAGGATCAGGGCTGGGGTCAGGCCTGCAGCTCCTGTTGTGGTGGGAACGGGGAACTTAAGCTGCTTTCCAAATCCCTTCAGCTCCTGTGCTGTCTATTAAGCTGCTGACAGAAAAATGCTGGGGAGTTCTACATGCACTGAGCTGTTCTCTGGTGATGTCCATGCTTGCATTCAGAGGCACTCAGAACACGGCCCCTGTGTTTTTCTGCTGGCTGCAAATGCCATCCCTGCCTCGGCACAGGCAGAGATGGGAGGAAAAGCTGGTGTCAGCCTCAATTCTGTGTTTCCTGGAGGCTCACACTGGTTTAAGACAGACCTTTCACACCTCTGGGATGGCTTTTGGATGTCAGCCTTCAGGGAGAAGGGGCAGCATGAGTTTTACAAGGAGAAATTCATTTGAACGAGCGCTGTCGGGGTTCACAGGCACAGAACTTGAAATATTCTGCTCTTTGCAAAGTTCACATAATTCTTCGTCTGCTGTTCCTAAGCAAATCTATGGAAGCCCATCTTCCTAAAAATAAACCAGCAGATGCAGCCCAATATGTCCGAGCTCCTCTAAAACACACACTGAGCACGCAGTATCTGAACACATTCCTGGGAGGAAAGGGGAAAACATGCCTTAAAATTGTTTGTGGGTATCTGAGCATGTAAAATCTGCAGGGCTGTGAGCCTTCACATCCCAGGCTTGATCCAGGATGATCTTTTCTGTGGATACTGATGGGCTTGAGTCATAAATGTCTGTACAAGCTATAAATGTGCTGTTTGCAAAAGCAATCAGTTTGGGAGGATATTCACACTTCCTTTTAATTTTTATCTGGGAGATTTAACCGTGTCCATTGGCAGATAAGAGAAGAAGAGGAATTTTACCTGCTGGGAAATGTCAGGAAGCAAAGACAACGTTGAATGTCTCACTGAGTGGTTCCAGGCGTGGTGTTGAACAAGAGCTGGGCGCAGCTGACAAAAAGGACGATGGCAAAGAATTGAACTCCAAAGTGTGGACAGTAATCTTAAAAAGGGGGGGATTTTGGAATGGGAATTGGGTATTCTGTGTGCAGCCCAGGCAGCCTCGGGGCCCAGGGTATCTGAGGAAGTGGTGTGGTCCCAGGTAGGAGGCAAAAATGTGAAGTGCCCTCACACTGAGCTTGGAAAGAGCTCAGGAAAATGAATCTGACCTGCTGGGACACATAATAAAGCGAGATAAACACTTAAGGAGGAAAATATATTAAACTGCCCCCCCACTTTACCAGCATCTGTTGATAGCAAGAGCACTATATCTTGTGAAAATGTAATAAGCTGCGAGATTAAATGTGTATCATCTTTGCACCGTGAGGCAGGCTGAGATTGCTTCCAGGCTACAGCAGAGAGATTTGCACAAACACGGGAGCAAAAGCAATGTTGTCTGGGCTTCAAGCTCAATTTCTGCCATTCAGCCACAAAACATTATCTAAATCCTATCTTGCAGTTGACAGGCGGCAGGGCAAGGTCAGTTAATCGCAGCAGGGCCGTGGAGGAAGGGAAGGGTTCCTCTGATATCCACAAGGAACGAGAGCAGCTTTGCCAGGCCTTCAGCTGCTGGTTGCTTTTCCTCTCTCCTGGTGTTAAAAGCAGCTCCGTGTGGGTGTCCATGTGGGAGGAAAACTCGGGGAGATGGAGCCTTTCCTTGGCTGTACACGAGGCACAGGGTCCATCGTGAGGTTCTGCCAGGGTTTACTCTGCTTGTAGCCAGGGGAGGAGTTTCTGTGACTGATTGTAGGGTCTTGAACTGCAATTGAGACCTGAACCCTGTTAAAGAAGGCAAATTTTTTGTCTTGGAGGAAGAGGACAGCAATCAGGCAGTTTGGGCAGAGAATTTTTAGAAGGAAGAGGAAAGGTCAGGGATAAAAGAAGATTAAGAGATCTGTAAGATGGAAAAGCCTGGGGGAGCGTGGTGGGGGGGAGAACATGGATAATGGAAACACATATTCACCTAAAATTTGCATTGTTGAATCTGATAATCACACAGGGCTGGAAAGACTCTGAAATTATGACATAATCCATCCTTCTGTCTCAGGGCAGGATTAGTGATAGCTCTGCACTGGCAGAGTGCTGTTAGCCTGTTGCTGAAGGTCGTTCAGCAGAGAATCCTCCACAGCCCCTGCTGGAATTCTTCTCTGCAGCTTTACTACCCATTGAAAGCTCTTCTGAAAGCCTGACCCACAACATCCTGCAGGAATTTGAGCTGATTCCTGTCCTAGCCAGCACAAATACAAATGCACCATTCCTTCGTCACTGCAGCTCTCTTCAGGATTTGAAGCCTGTAATATAATATTTTTTCTTTCTACACATTAATCTTCTGCTTAAGATCAGGTTTTCCCAGCCTTTAGGCTGAGTTTGTTTGCACTCTCTCCGCTTGATCCTTACCTTTTATCTGAAGTCTGTGTAGCCCCATTCACCCCAGGAATGGGAGGGAGGAGGCAGAGAGGCCACATGGCTTAGTCCAGCTATGGCAGCAGGATTCTGGCTACTGGAAATCATTAATTTCTGCCTGGAATCACTTTTAAAGAACCCAAATCACTAAAAGTCGGCCTTAACAAGTGTTCTTGGGCATCACTGAGTGCAAACAGCTTTACAGCTGGAGGCAGCAAATGTAAGGGTGGGTTTGGACCTATAGGCTGCCTCAAAAAAACCCCCAAAACCAGTTTCCAACTGTGCTGTTGGCAATTTATTCTGTGCCTTCTCCGAAACTCGGGCAAAGGGTGGCTGTGATCTGAGTCAGAGCTGAAGGGTGCAGGTAGGAATTGGGAGAGGCTTCCCCATCCAGCTCCAGGGCATCTCTGGGAGCAGCACTGCTGGCCCAGACCTTTCCCAGCCTGAAAAGAAAGGAGCAGCAATTGGACAGGGCAGAATTCACACCCGTTTTTGCTACACACAGAAAGCTCTGTTGAAAACAAATACCAGGGCTCCGGGAAAACAAGGCAAAGGTGAAATGCCCAAAGCTGCTCGTTGCACAGAGCAAACAGGCAGCATTTAAATGCCTCTCGCTTGGGCTGAGGAGCAGAATGAGAGAATAATGGAAAGAAAGAATTAAGGGTTAAGAAAGAAAGGGGGAAAGAAGCCTTTTATCTAGGAATTAAAGGTTTAACCCGGTAAATCTCCCTCTTTCTCTTATTTCTGGGATAAAAATAAGAGCACTTCGAAAGCTTAAGGGCTAGATTTGAGAAGACAGCCGTGAGTGTGAGGATGCTCAGACACAACTGGGGACTGTAGAAATCCCTAAGCTGCTTTTTCTTAGGAGAAATAAAAAAAAAATATTACCACTTCAGAAGTCTTACGATATATCTGCATTTTTAGCTGACTGCAGTTTTTAAAACCAGCCTTACAGTGGGCTTTGTTTACTTAAATTCAGCCAAATCTCTCCTTGGAAGGAGCAAAAATTGAGGCATTGGGTGTGCATTTGCCATGCAGCTGCTTTCTGTGGGCAGTACCTGGGGAAAAAGGGTCTTTTCCAGGCTCAAATTGGTGTCCAGGGGTGAGAAACCCTCTGGGAGTGCTTCCCTCTCCTCATCACCCCTGTGGGGAATCCGTCCCACTCGCTGAGAGGAGTCAGTCCCCACTTATTTGTATCCCCACCCTTCTCCCTCTTCCTGCTGCTTCCAGCTCAGCATTCATTCACTCCAGGTTTCGGGCGCAGTTTTCTCCCTGCTCAGATCATTTCTGCTCTGCAAACAGGTGGACAAAATGATTTGCTCCCAGTGGAGCTAAACATCTTTGTGGTTCAGTGAGCTCCTGAGGAGGAAAGCAAGGAGATGGGAAGTTCCAGCATCAGGGAGATTATTCCAGTTTAGTGGCTTAAACCAGCAGCTGGTAAGGGCAGCTGTGGAGCACAGCCTGGCTCAAAAGAGAGGCTAGAGTTTGGTGTTCCCTCAGAGAGGAAGGGTCAACGTTAACCAGATCCTGTTTTCATCAGCTGTTAAACTTGGAAGGAGAAATGGGAATTTCTGAAGGATTAAATATAAAAGAATTGTACAAATGGGAAGGGACAGGGCTAAAATGACACATAATTCAATCCACTGAGCAGGGAAAAAGAGAGAAGATGATTTATTAAGGATATTGCTGATAAAGAAGATACCCTGTGCCTGGTTAGCTGTTCTTCTCCTGGTTATCTTACTGAGGGGTGGAGAATCCGAAAAGCTGACATTAAAGTGGAGGTTGAAACATTTAATACACTTTTACAGAGGTCACACAGTTGTCACTAAAAATGACAATCACCCAGTACCTGAAGGGAGCCAGGCTGGGTGGAGCTCTGAGCTCTGGATGGTGGAAGGTGTCCGTGGCCATGGCAAGGGACAGGGGATGGGATGATTTTTATGGTCCCTTCCAACCCAAACCATTCTGTGACTCCATGACGGTTTTTTGGGGTGAATATTTGATTTCTGAGGGAGAGCTGAGCAGTTCAGGCTGTTTTTCCTTAGAGGAGATGCACACTTAGTGTTGGAAAGAGTCTTTCATGGAAGTCGTTCTCGTGAGCTAAGAATTAATATTGGCACACCAGTGCTTCCAAACCAGGTTTGGGTTTCCTCCTTGTCTTTGCATTCTGGAATATCAAAATCACGTGCAAATATCTTTCTGGCTTGGTTTTATCCCCAGTCTGTGTTCTCATCTCGTCCTGCTGAAGTTTGGCGTTAGCCACAGGGGCGGTCACTGAGGTGAGAGAGGAAACAGTTAATCTGCAAATAAACCTGGGGAGGAGTCTGGGTCTGCGGTGCCAGGTCTGAAATGCCCTTCCACTCGGTGAAATGAGAACATGGGGGATAATTTAAACTTAAATCCATGTCCTCTCCTCAGTCTCTGATCCAGCACAAGGAGCAGATCCTGCTCTGGGCAGTGTTCAGCGGCTGCTGCAGCTTTGTTCCCACACCTCCCCTTACCCACACTTGGAGGTTCTGCAGCAGGCCTTGAGGAAAGCTTTATTTTCGGCCCCAAAAGATGACAAACAAGCCTCCTGCTGCCTTCCCCTCTTGGATTTTACAGATTTACTGTGCTGGCACATCACCGTTGGCTGTCCCTGCTAGAAGCCATTCCTCAAGCTGGTGAATCCACCTGCAGCTAGTTCTGTCACCCAAGTAGATGACAAGGATATGAATAAGATAAAACTTTGGGCTCTGAAAGCTAGATGAGAACAGAATTAGCCTGAAAATCTGTCAGACAGGAGGGGCAAATATAGAAGTTTGTATCTCAGCCCCTAAAATAATTTCCTGGTAATGTGCTGCACGGGTCAGGAGGAGTGCAAGCAACGAGGTTCATTTGCACATATTGCATGAAAGGTAAGCTCAGACCCTGCAGTCTGAGTCAGGGGAACAAGTAATTGAACTAAAAATAGTTCAGTAAGTCTGCCAAAGGTAGTCTGTGGTTGCTATGCAGCTGAATGGCAAGTGGAAGTGAACGGGACATTTTAATATCAACTGCTCTTTTATCCTGCAAGGACTCCTGGAAATGAGGGTGATGGAAGTGCAAGTTTCACAGCTTGATGTCCTGTCTTCCTGTTCCCTGGTGCTGAGCAGCACAGAAATCACTGCCAATACCAGCAGAATGATTGCTTGGATATATTTAGGGGGGATCTCAGGAAAGGTTCTTTCCCAAGAGGGTGCTGGGCACTGCCCAGGCTCCCCAGGGAATGGGCCCGGCCCCGAGGCTGCCAGAGCTCCAGGAGCGTTTGGACAGTGCTGCCAGGGATGCCCAGGGTGGGATTGTTGGGGGGTCTGTGCAGGGCCGGGAGCTGGACTGGATCATCCCTGTGGGTCCCTTCCAGCTCAGGATATTCCAGGATTACTTTCATGGAATTTCTACTATGCTGTTAGGACAGGCAAGAGGGGCATCAGTGTGGTGTGTCCCCAGAAAAACGAAAACACTGAGGAAGGGAAGTTGCTGTACTTGGATCACAGAGAAGGGCAAAGAAGGAATAAAGGGAAATGTGTGGAGATGAGGAAGATTTTGGGAGACAGGAGGGTCTGAGATACCAGGAGCCACAGAATAAGTGAGCAACGAAATTAAGTCTCCAGCAAAAAAAAAGGAAAAATGAAGAGGGGCTGAAGAAGGGTGAGAGACAAATGAAAGTGCAAAATGAGCCCAGAAACAAAACAAAGACTGAGTCAGGCAGTGTGGGTGGGCATGCAGGTGTCTGTTCGCAAGCACAAATATAGAACAGGAAGATGATGATCAAATAAAAAGAAAAGATACAAAAGCTGGAAAACATCCTGAAGCTGGAGAGATAAAAAAGATTGAAATAAGAATGCAAGTGGAGGAAGCTGTAAATTAAAGGATAAATGGGGAGGGAGGAATGGCAATTGAAGTTTTACAACAGTTTCAGCATTTTTGTGAACTCTGGTGACAAAGGAGAGGGAAAGCTCTAAAATCTGGAGTTTTAGGACAATACTTGGAAGGTTGTTTGAGTGTAAGAGGCATGGAGGGACCTCCCTGGGATAGGAAATGTGACTTGGGGCACCCTCTGGCCCTCCTGGCTCTCATGGCTCAGCCCTTTTCACTCAGTCTCCTTCTGCTTGCAGAAAGCGCCTGGCAGGATGAACGTGCTGGTCTTCACTGGCCACATGCTCTGCTGGCATCTGTGGGTGCTGGTGTTGGGGTAAAAACCTTGATTGTTTCATTTGAGGGTTTTGCAGGAGGAGATTTTTGAGGCTCTTGTTTGGATTTGCGGTCAACTCCTTGTGCTTGTGCTTCTCAGTCACCTTGGAAGAGATTCACGGCACTTCCCAGGAATGAGGATGGAAAGAGCACCCAGAGCTCAGCTTTCTGCCTTGCAGAGCATCCCAGCAAACTTCTGGGGTGGAACAGAAGTGCCTGGCACAGAAAGGGATCCATAAAACTCACCTTTATCTGCGTTTGGGGTAAATCGAGGCAGGCAGCACCTCCCTCCAGGGCTGTCTCTGGGCTGAGGTGATGCCACCCACTACTGCTCCATCCCCCGGGCCCCTCGTGGGCCAGCTGTGAGTAATGCAGCCTGAAATGGGGCTGTGCCACACGGGGAGCTGGGCAAGGAGCACAGGAGCAAAGCAACTGCCTGAACGCCTCCGCTTCCCCCAGGAAGATCCCTTCGGCTCGGATGCTCCGTCAGAGGCTGCTCAGCACCAGCTCAGCCTAATTCATCCTTTTGGGCTGTTGATCTGAGCTGGAGATTGGATCTGCTCCATGCCTCCACTCCTCAGGAGCTGACAGGCACAGCAGCTCCCCAGCTCCCTGAATGATTCTCAGCTGCCTTCGCGGCGCTCAGGCACAATACAGATTGTGACACAGGCGATCTCTTTACAAAACACTGAGCTCAACCTCCCCGCAGTCTATTACACATCCTGTCTCCACAGAATGCGCCTGGAGACAGCATAAATCATCCCAGGAAGCTTCGTCATGTGCCCAGCTCTGCTTCAGAGCAGCAGCCTGAACACCTGAATTAACACAGCCTGGCTGGCATCTCCCCACTGCTTCTCACAGCATCAGGTCTGTCTGAGCAGAGCTGGGAGTGACCCGTGGGGAGGGAAGGACACAGGAATGGCTGTGCAGAAAATGAGGAAGCAGCTCAGCACAACCATTGCCATGCCTGTGTCCCTGTCACCTGGATTTTGGCGGCACAGCCTCGCACAGGGATGTGCTGCGGAGCAGGTCACGGAAATGATCCGGGCTAAAAATAACCTGCCTGGAAATAAAATTGCTCTTCCTGATTGTTTTCAGCAGCGTGGTGTCCTAAGATGGAATTTCTTGCTGGGGTTGACGTTTCGGGCCTGGTTATTGCAGGGCTCCCATCATAGACCTTTGTCATTGTGTGTTCAATTAAGCGACCTCCTGACGATGCACAGGATGTGAGAGGATGAATCATCCCCAGCCTCACTAATTCCAGTTCTCAGACTGATCTGGGTAAAAACTGCCCTGGTTCTCCCAGTGCCAGAAAATCAGCATCTCTTTCCATCCTTCTGTCGTTGTCCCAGGGCTTGCTCGTGAAGCCAAGGTCCTGTCAAAGCCATCCCCCCCCAGAGCACAATTTCCAGCAATAAATTGTCCTGGCCAGCCTCATCCTGCGTCGTTGCATTCCACCTGTAATTTCAGAGCTTCATGGAGTTCTTCTTTATTTCTTTTCATGAAATGCCCTGAAAGAAAATCCATATCTTGCCTTCCACCCAGCAGACCCTGCATTTCAATGGAGAATTAAGTGATTCATGTCATCTCTACTGAGTCTGAAACACAGGGGGGATGTGTCTGACACAATATATCAAACTCTGGGCCATCCATAAGATGTCCAGAGGGATTTTTAAACATTAGATATCTTTTGGCACCTCCATTGCTCAGGTATCTTTGATCATCCTCCCAAGAAATCCTGTAGGATTAGGCAGATAAACAACTTTGGAACTGCTCTTTTAATTTTTACCTCCTAAGTTTCCAGCATTTTCTGACGCTCTTAATGATGTTTGTGGGGTTTGCTTGAAGAGAAAGCAGAGGAAGAAAAGGACACACCACCCTTCTGCCCTAAGCAATGCTTTGGTTTAAATCCATGCCTCCCTAATAGTGCAAAATGCAGAATAGGTGGGGAATGAGGTCCTTGCAGCAGGTGGATAATTGTGGTTCTCTCAAAAAAAACCAACAAGCAAAAAAATAAGCTTAGTGATGGATGGCTCAGTGCTACGAATGCAAATACCAGGCTGTAATTTATTGAAGTTAATAGCAACAAAATGTTAGTGAGATGGCTGGAAAACAACAAGAGCAGGAATGTCTGATGGAGTTTAGATATTCATCAAACAAATGGGAGTCCTCAGTGGGAAGTGTCACCGAAGAAGGATGGGTGAGCTCATGCAAGGTGGAAGGTAAAAGTCAGCACGAGCCTCTGATTCAATGCCCCCACCCCCAGCAGCTAGAAACCAATTTATTTTGTCATCTTTCACTGCTCCATCCTACAACCTGGTGTGGGGCAATTTGCTTGTTTAACAGGCCAGGCTCCACGTGAAAAAGGAGGGTGACATTTTAATCCTGTGATTTTATCCAGTTGTGATTAAAGCACCTGGCTTTAATGGCAGAAAACTTGGGGAAATGGAGTTTACATGGTCACCTTCAGAGTCTTTTTTGCCAATTCACCCCCAGACTGCTCCTGGAATTCTGTTCCCATCCTGACAGCGCCAATGACAGCAAAGAGTTTTTTGCTGGGGATTTTTCTGACAGAGGAAAAGCTTTGCTTTTCCCACTGTGTATTGATGAGCAGGGCTCTGAAACACTCCTGAGGTCTGGAATTTAGACCCAGAAGTTCAGATGCTTATCCAAACTGACTTTAAATTGACTGCATCCCTCATGTGCCTTCCTGCAAGCAAAGAAGGGATAAACACAGTGAGGGCTGGGAGAGGGGGGAAAACACAACCCAGGAAATTTTTTCCAAGGTCAAAAACTATTAGATTTGTCTCCTTCTCATTTTTCTACCTCCCACTTTAAAATTTTTGAGGGAGGGCAGCTGGTGTCAGCCAGATCCGTTCAGGCTTCCCAGCGTGCTGTAACTAGGCAGCATCCACTTCAATGGCAAGGGATGATAATTGCAGGTCCTAGGCTGCAAACTGACGTCAGCTCTTCAGAGGAGGATGCTGACTGCCTAATGAACATCACTAGACACTGTTTAGCTCCTGCTCGGAAAAAGAAAACTCAAAAATTACTTTCAGGGAGCAGTCAACATCCATTATCTTCTTTCTGATGATAATTTAGAGATGTTTCTCCCAGCATTTGAGAAAAGGAGTTCACTTCCAGAGCAGCAGCTTCAAGTTTGATTATGTGGCAGAGAGAAAAAGGTGACATAAAAGAATAATTAGGGGGTCCTTTTCTAGGAGAAAATTAATTTCTGCTCTATTCAGGGACCCTTTATTTCCTCTACGCCATCCTGTTTATAATTCCATGTGTAAAGCTTAGGTGTATTCCCCCTCCATGCTGCTCTTTTCCCCTTATTTAAGGTTTTTAGAGTGATGGACTGCTCAGGTAGGCTGGGAATGGGAAGTTTTTCCTTTTTCCTAACAGCATGAAGGGATGGAGTTGGTGTGGGTCCCATTTCTTAGGTCCCGCTGTTGCAGCCTCGTTACTGGGGACATTTGCACATGCAAATTTAGAGTTAATTTTTTATAAATCCCTGCAGCAGTGGAAACAGAACAGTAGGGCACTGCTGTATTCTTGAATTCTTGTATTCCTGAATTCTTGCCTTCTTCCCACCACCCAGTTCCCTCATGGAGAGGCCACAAAGAAGCCACTGAAACAAATCTGGCAGTGGGGGTTTGTCCTCATCCCAGTGGGCTGCTCCTGCCTCCTTGGAGCCTACTCATGGTGCCAGGGAAGCAGAGAGGTAAGGAAATTAAGGAGAATTCATCTCTCCAACCTGGGCTGGGCTCATCCTGGAGCAGCTCTGCAGAACTCAGGTGTTGTACCTGGGGATGGATTTGTTCCATTGGCTTTTCCTGAACGACAGCTTCCAGCGAGGATGAACTTTCCTTGAGCTCTTGCTGGGGGAATTAATTTAAATTTTATCTTTGAAGGGCGAGGAAGAGATTTTTGGAAACCAGAAAAGGCCAGAGAAAATAAAGGGCTGGAAACAAGCACACTTAATGGTGTTATGGAACCAAGCTTGGGTTTCGTTATTGTGCCGTGCAGCAAAATGCATTTCCCAGCGTTCTTCCAAGCATCCCAGTAATTTGTCTTAATTAGCATGATTTAGGTGGTTGCTTGCAGCCTTTGGAATTTAGCACGAGGTTAATGTACATAAACGTATGATGGCACAGAGAGAAACCACAGTTGTCGGAAAGATGAAGTGTTCCAGCAGCATGGAAAGCACAAGGAATTGGCTGAGTAGGCGCTCTCGTTTCTGCCACCGAGGCAAAATCGAAAAATACCCTGAACTGCAGATGTGTTACTCCCAGGAGCCTCAGCAGCAGCAAATTGTGGGTCAGGAGCCTCTCTGGAAATGCTTTCTGATCTATTTGAATGGAGGCTGATTTGTTTTTGAGGTTGTGTTTCTTTAAAACCTAGAGTTTGATACCAGCAGGGTTTTCTGTGTCTTAGTGCACTTAAAACCTACCTGTGAAAGCCAAACTCTTGAAAGGTGGCTGTGGGTATAGGAATGTGTGAATGAGCAACGCTCTGAAACAGTCCTGAGGTCTGGAATTTAGACCCAGAAGTTCAGATGCTCATCCAAACTGACTTTAAATTGACTGCATCCCTCACGTGCCTTCCTGCAAGCAAAGAAGGGATAAACACAGTGAGGGCTGGGAGAGGGGGGAAAACACAACCCAGGAAATTTTTTCCAAGGTCAAAAACTATTAGATTTGTCTCCTTCTCATTTTTCTACCTCCCACTTTAAAATTTTTGAGGGAGGGCAGCTGGTGTCAGACTTCCAGGGGTCTGGAAGCAAGGCTTTCTCTGTCCTAGTGCCCTTAATTTTGTGGAGCCGGGCAAGCTCAAACCTGCCTGTGAAAGCCAAACTCTTGAAAGGTGGCAGAGGGTATAGGAATGTGTGAAGGTACCTGAAAGGGATTTTAGGGTCTTTTTCTCTGTGTGAGGCTGAGTTATCCCTCTCTGTTTCAGCCCTGTCAGCCTCGTGTGTGTGAGCACCTTTCCCAAAGGGCTCTTGCAGCCCTTGGCGCTGGTTTGATGTGTTTTAGTCTCCACCCATAGGAAGTTCACACCCCTCTGCCTGGGTCTGCAGCTCCCTCCTTGCTCTCTCCCCTTTTCCAGCAGCATCCGGAGGATCCTGGAGATTTGGGAGCTTCTGCACTTCCTGTTGTGTTGTAATGCCCTGGGGATGGGACTGACCCCAGCTTTCAAAGGGAGATCTCAGGGAAAACATCTGTTTTCTGGATGGTTTTGTCCTGCTTTTTCAGCCTGTCCTTCCCTTTTATAAGGTGGAACACGTTGGTTGTGCCCCCACCCACACACCCAAACACAAAATGACCAGGGCTGCCTCAACCAAAAGGCCAGAGGGAGTAGGAAGCCACCTCATGGTTTGCATCCAGTGCAAGGCGACCACTCTGTACAGAGGAAGATCTCCTGCAAACATGTTGGATTTGTAATAACCCTGCTTTCGTTGCTCATCTGCTTTGTTTGGGGAGCTGTGAATAAGAATTTTGAGCCATTTAGGAGCTTTTTACCCACCCACCACCACTGATGCATCAAACGGGGGAGTTTTGCTCCTAGTAAAGGAAGGATGTACAAAAGGAGGGGAGGTCCCAGTGTGACTCGTTTTGGCCTGTATTTGTGGCGTGGTGAGAGTGAATTACACCCAGAATTCAATCTTCTCCCTGCCAGGTCCCCAAACTCCTCTGACAGAGCCTGCTCGGCATTACCATGGCTGATTTCCTGCCTACCTTGGGGAGGTGATGCAGGGTGTTCCACGTCAGTTCTTTTCCCCTTGATGCCTTTAAGTTTTAGATTTTATATTTTCAAATCCTGTCTTGCTCAGTGTGTAACTCTGAAGCTTCTTGTAGCCTGTGAGCTGCTGTTCTCTTATGCGGGTTAGACCTAACAAAGCCTCTCTGAGTTTGTTATTCAAGGACACTCAGATTGTCCTAGGCCCAAAAGGGGTAAACCAGGGCCTCTAGCGAAGTGGAGAAATTGAAGAAATTACATCATTAGCTAAAGTTTTAATTGGCCGATTTATGCTGATATGCAAATGACCCAAACCTATAAAAGGGTGAAGAACTCGTGACTTGTGGTCCATCCTGGGGTCCTTTTTGGATGCAGCCTTTGGCTCCCCAGGATGTACCTTTGAAGGCCTTTCAAATAAATCCCTACCTTTATCCCCTTATTCCTGTCTCGTCTCTGTTTCTAGGTAGCCACTGAAGGCATCACCCTCAGAAACACCGTGTTACCATGGCTGCTCCATCTCTGAGGTAACACGAGAGGTGTCAGCCCCCCCAAACTCCATCCACAATTTGCTCAGCAGCAGGAAAGAAACAGCATTTCTGCCTTCCTTTGAGAGTGGCTGGAAAGTCTCCATAGAAACATTTGTTGTTACACAACATCAATACTTTGGGCTGTCTCCTTCCTTCACTCTGATCTTCTGCGAGGGAATTTGTGGATGCTGTGTGATTTCCTGAGCTGAGTGGATGGTTTACATGGCCAGGCTGTCCTGAGGAATATTTTTAGTCTCTCTGTCCCTCTGATGCGTATTTTTGTGCCTCAAGCTCTGCTGCAACAATCCAAGCTGTGGCCAAGAAGGTTTGGTGCAGAGTCTCATTTGTATGGGTGGAGTTCTGTCAAGCAGATAAAATGATAATCCCCATTACCAGGAGCTAATTGATTTAATTCTCTAGTTTTCTTTGAGGTATGAACTGGAAATAAAAGGACTGAGACTGATAGGAGGAAAAAAAAAAAAGAGGGGGTTTGGTTCTATCAGATCTTTCCCCGTGAGCCTGCTCTGCAGAACAGCTTCTTTGCAGAATATATTAGACCCACCTCGTGTTTAAACTGCCAAGGTGATGCCTGAGGAGCAGCTAATGCCACTGGGAAAGTGAATTATGCAATCAAGGAGGAGGCAAGAAATCAGGGAGAAAGGTAGAGCGTGGCTAGATATTTCTCCTTGTTACTTTCTCCAGTAATTTAGCTGTGCACAAATGCACGTGTATTTGGGGGTGACCAGGGATAGGTGTCCATATCAGCACGTGTCGGGTGTTCCATCACTCCCTGCCTCAAGCCTCGGGGTGGGCAGAGGTGCAGACAGGTGGCCACGCTCAGGTTTTTCACCTGTTTAACTCCCAGATGTGCCTGCATGCACCTCACAGGCCAGCCAGAGGCAATCACACCATTCACAGCATCTCCCCAGCAGGAGTAAGGGCAGCAAATCCTTCTTTTGCAGGTTCCTCAGGAGCCTCATGCGGAAAATCCTTTGCAATCTGGGGTGGGGAGGAGCCCACAGGTACCTCACACCCTTCTTTTTCCAAGATCTTATCATTTCGTCCTTGCCTCCAAAGCATATCCTGCAAAGGGTAAAAGGAAAAAGCTTGTTTTGTCCTAAATCCCTGGATCTGATCCCATAAAAAGAGCTGCAGTGCTGAGCACGTGGAGATCTACAGAGTGAATACCCTGGGCTCTTATTCACACTGTGAACCAGCAAAGAGGGTTTGGGGGTGCAGAGCAGAGCTGGGGGGGTTCCCTCAAGATGTGGGGCTGGGTGTGGGCTGTGGGGTGGTTTATTTAACATTATTATTTAACATTCTGCATGGGGTGGAGGGGAGGTGGCAGCTGGGGAGTGGGGACTCACCTGCACCCACAGGAGAGGTTGGGAATAACCCATCCCTCATCTCTCCATGCATTTGTAACCCGTGGCTGAAGGGATTTTGTTGGTTTTGTTTTTTCGGTTTTTTTCTTTTTTTTTGGTGTGGCTTTGAAAGTGCGACCGAACGCTCCCAGGGAGGGTTGGTTTGTGTTTTGAGGCTGCAGCTCCACTGCTGTATTTCATGTTTACAGTTTATCATCCACTGAATCCTCCAGTGCCTTGTTCCCAGCCCCGCAATAGAAATGTCACGAAATCCAGTGCAGTGTGTGCCGCCCTCTGAGTTTTCCAACCACTTGCTAATGCATTCAATAAGGTCGAAATCACAGCTCCCCTGCGGAGGGCTTTCTCTCAGAGCCCTGGCAAATGGGTTTTTCTCCCTCACACCAAGCTGCCCTGGTGGCAGCCTTTGCCTTGGGTCCCACCAAACCCGGCACCCCCACCAAACATTAGAAGGGCAAAGACGTGGGGGTTTTGGTAGATTTGTTTCCTGTTCATCTTCTCCAGACCCCTTGTATCTCCCCTCAGTTGCATTTTTCTTTCTCTGTCCTAATTCCTTTCAGTTTTTTCTGTGCCCAGCTGTCTTAAAGAGAAATCAGGAGTGTGTAGTCTTTTTGCCAAGAGCACCTCTCTGTTCCTCCAGAGAATTTATGAATTGCTGCTGCAGTGAGAGGCTCAGATAAGCCATGGATTTATTCCATCATGTGAGCAGACCATGTGCAATATTGACCATCCCTCTCCACGCAGCATCAAAATTAGAGAGGTTTCTATGTCTGAAAGACAACAGGAGAACTGGAAGCCTCCAGTTCTCTCCAGAAAATAACCTGTTCAAGGAAGCAGAAATCCCAGTTCAGGCTTTCCCTGCTGCACTCTGGCCATATTCTAATTTCTCCACTCTCTGCTGTTCCTAGGGTCACTTGGTCATATTTCTCCCTAAAACAAACTCCTTAAAAATTCAGGGGAAAGGTGCCAGATACGATTTAATTGAAAACAGAAATATGGAAAGCTACCTGGGAAAGGGAGAGGAGGGAAATCTTGAGCCGTCTCCTGCATTTTTGCTGGTTTATTGCTGTGCCTGGGAGTTTCTCCTGCAGCAGTATGTCACTGGAATAATGAGGCAGCAGGTTGGTTGCTTAACTGCAGTGGCCAGATCAGTGGGGATTTCAAGAGATAAGTAATTCTATTTGATTTTGCATCCAGGAATTATAATTTACATTCCCTTCACCTTAGAGAGAGAGGCAGTCTGGGCTATAATTAAGCTTTTTTTTCCCCCGTCTGCTTTGGTCCTCTCTTCCTCTCATTGTCAGGCAACGTGGCAGCAGAAGCCTTAAAAGCAGGGAGTCATGACAACTGACTCTTCCCAGAGCAACTGGAGTTGTTAGAAGGAAAAAAAGAAATATCCCTAAAACACAAATGCCTGAAAGAGCAATTAAATCACAAAACTGTACGAAGCAGGAAAACGACAGCCAAGGGCTGGGAACCACCCACGAGTTGGGAGTTTGGTATCTGCAGCTTCGAGATCTGGGCTGGGTAGAAAGGCGAGTTGGATTCGTTGATGTTATCTGGGGGTCTGGCCATAATTTCGTGTCTGCAGATAAATAAATGCCCACACAAAGAGCTAATTGAGAGCAGGAGGAATGTCTTGCACAAGAACCCATTAATGGCTTTGGAGCAGAAGTCCTGTTGGATTTCTCAGGGTGAGACCTCACGAGCAGCTTAGGAGAGTCCATCCTGGAGCAACGTCCATGTAGTGCTCAGAGCTTACTTTTATTGCAGGTTTGATTGGCTCCAAATGAAAAAGTTACCCTGGCAGTGAAACGTTTGACCAAAATCTTAGACTGTAAACAAAAAAGAGCGACTTTGATTGAGATAAGGAGTCTTGTGAATTGCTGTGCCTGGATTTCTGCTTGGCAGGGCAGGAGAGGGTTTATTCATCTCCACCCCTCATTCCTGTTATCTCTCCCATCAATGGCAGAACTCTGTCGTTCTTCCCAGAGTTTCCACTGTTTGCTCACATTCATTGGGAGAATCTTTGAGTCCCACAAGGTGCGATAACTGCGTGGCCTTGGCAGCTCACAGACCTGTCCTGCTGTTGAGGAGAGAAAACCTGGATCCAGCTGTGATTTCAGCCAACATCCTTCCAGAAAGGCACCAGGTTTTTTGTTTTAGGAGTTTATGAACATCTGTGGGATCGCCTGTGGTTACAAAACACCTGGATTTGGGAAGTCAGGGCTTCCCACTTGTGTTCCCCCCCAAAGCAGAGGATGGTCTCATGTCTCTGTGCAAATCAGTTGTCACAGCAAAGCCAGGTATCTCTGTGAGCCTGATCTGGTGAGGCCTCTCATTTGCCCTTTTGCTCTTCATTCTTTTGCCATTTGTCCATTTATCTGTTCTCTGTGAAGGGGAGACCCCACCGCAGAGGGAATCTGTGGTTTCCATGCACATCCGATTTATACTCTGCTAAAACCAACCAAAGAAAGTATTTGGAGAGTGGCTTTGTTTTCAAATAGCTCCAGATGCAAAATGCTCCATGGCTTTATGTCAGGATTGTAACAAATGAATAGAGCACAGTGAATTAATTTTGCTAATGAGCTTTGCAACCACATGATGCATCTCCATACAATTACGCCACGAAAGAGGCAAGGAGATCCCAAGTGACACCCTTTGTCACAGCACTTTGGGACCCTCCAAAGTGTTGTCTCCCCCTCCCTGTAATTTCTTTCCATCACAAAGAAGAGAAATACACAGCTCAGTTGTTTCAACAATTGAAAAATGATGTGTGTGGTGCTGGTTGCAACAGTATTTTTGTAGCTCTCGTTTATTTTGCTCTCCAGACAAGAAAGGCAAAGCAGTAGCATTTTATAGAGCAGAGAGCATTTTTACACAGTCCTCTTAAATCTTCTTAGCAGCGCCTGAACAAAATGTTTACACTGTAAAGAGAATTTAGTAAACTATCCACAAGACTTATCACGCCAACCTGCCCATCCCTCCCGAGCCATTGTTCGCCATCCCATTCATTCCCAACATCTGCTGCTGCTGACCCTCCAGCCCCATTTACCCATCAACAGCGCTCTCTCTGCAGCCCTAAAATATTTCCTGTTGATTTACATCCGTTTCTCTTCCATTGTCTCCTTTGGGCTGCTGGTTTTTCTGGTTTTCTTCTTGTAAAGAGAAAAAAAACCAAAGGTAGCTGATTTCCGTTGCTCGTGGCTAAGAACTGGGTAACAGCATGAGTAAAACCTGTACAAAGGGTCATGATCGGGTAAAACCATGAGTGAGGGATATTCAGATGCCCCCAATCTCTTCAGCCAGCAGTCCTGCCGAGCTTGTGGGGTGTCAGAGGCTTCCCCAGATCTTTGGTGCTCCAACTCTTGCTACTCATTGATAAATCTGAGCTCAGTGGAACAAACCTCCACCAAGAACCACCTCTAATGGTAATCTTCTATCAAGGCTTGCCTCTGTTCTTTCTTTCATTGTGGTTTTCTTTAATAGAGGTCAGTGATGGAGAAGGTTTTATAGACAGAAAATGGAGTGATTGCCATGGGGGGAAAACAGAAGCTCTCTTTTTGTAAGTCAGGGAAGTTTGGCTGATTGCAAACAAACTTCCCCCTTCATCATCAGCTCTTAAATACTGGGCTGGCACTGGGTTCTGGGCTCAGCCAAAGCCTTTCAGGGGGAATTTGGGCAGGGCATTAATGGGGAACCACTGCCCCATGCCCCCGTTTCCAGCTCCAGAGCAAGGCGGAGTCCCAGCGATGTCTTACGGCCACGCACCAGGACACCAGATTTGGAGGCAATTCCTTCAGGAGTGCAGCCCCCAGCAGTCCCTGGAAAAAGCCACTTCAGACAAATTGTTCAGCAAAATTCTGCAGCATTTCCTTCGATGCTCGTGTTTCTATGGTACTGCCTGTAAGGCAGGCAGATTTATACCCTCCAAAGATTTGCCTCCTGAAAACCAAACAGATGAGATAAACCTGCCATCCTGTCCCGTCCTTCTCCTGCCTCTCCACCAGCTGCTTAAACAGTCAGCTTATTTATTTTGTGTTGCTTTCCATTAGGAGTGGAGGATTGATGCCTGGAAGTATTTTAATGGCACTGTTGACCTTGATAATAAAACTGTTCAATGTGGTTTGTGTTGGTAATGGCATCCAAACCCCCCGGAGTCACAGAGAAGCAGCAGCACATGGAATAACACCAGCAGTGAGAGGTCCCATGGACAGATATCAGTGGAGAGGCCCCTTTTCAGTGCTGTCTCCCTTTCTATATCAGGCCTATCAGCTCCATGTGTGATTTGCCCATCCATGAGCAGATATTTGGGGCTGTGGTGATGCTCAGAACCATTTCCTGATGCTCAGAACCATTCCTGACGCTCAGAACCATTTCCTAACTCTCAGAACTATTTCCTGATGCTCAGAACCACTTCCTGATGCTCAGAACCATTTCCTGATGCTCAGAACCATTCCTGATGCTCAGAACCATTTCCTGACTCTCAGAACCATTTCCACGCTGGCTCCCACGACTCACTGGGCGCTCACCACCATATGACACTGACAGCTGCAACTGCCACTAGCTGCTATCACAGGGCTGTGTGTAATTTAGGAGAACAATTTGCATAATTCCGAAGCCTAAAAATATCCCTGCACAAACAAACTGCATTCTCAGACCCCGCTCTGACAGACGTGGAAATGGCTGCTTCTTTCCCGGGCGCGTTTTTGTGCCGGGGATCCTCAGCGCCTTCTCCTTCCTCTGACAACATTTGTGAGAGACATTTAAGGACAGGGAGCAAGTGATAATTACCCTCAGCACGCATCACAGGCTTTATGCCAGATGATTAGAAAGGTGCCTTCCAGAATAATGAGCTTTCTGCGGCCGCTGAGGCCCTGCCTGCCTTGCCCTGGCTGGAAGGGAGGTGAAGCCTGAAGATGAAGCGAGATGGTGGCAGGTCCCCACCCCAGGGCTCACCTGTCCACCCCTTCTCCTCCCCAGCCCTGCTGATAACGTTGTCAGGCGTGCAGAGCCTCCCACCCCACTCAGTTCAACAACAGCACTCGCTCTCCACGTCTCCTTGGTGATGGCAGGGGAGGATTTGTGACCTTTTTGTTTCCGTGTGACGTCCTCGACATCCTCGCGGGTCACAGCAGAACAAAACAACCAAATCAGGGCCACGAGGAGGGGGTGCTGCTTGGAGCACTGCTAGAACATTTCAGCTAATTACCCAGAGCACCAACCCATCCATAAATCCCAGAGGGATCTCCCTGAGGTCATGGTGGCTTGGAATTATCCCCTGCCATGGTCACGGCGCTGGCAGGGAAAGGGGGATTTGTGTCCAGCAGTGATTTTGTTTTTTCTGCTTACTGGTGCTTCTTCCTGAGCTCTCTGTGATTTTAAACTCCTGAGTTTCCTGCTGTGAAGTGTGCAGGGCTATGAAAGCTACGGCCAAGGAGCAGCAGCAAATCACAGCAATGCTTGGTCTCTTTAAAATAATCATCAAAATTTATGTACGAACTCTCCACAAAGTCTGTAGGCCTTGCGTATCTTGTACCTCCCAATTCTTCAGGACCAGAAGGTATTAGCTGACTGTCCTGAGCTGTGAATGAGGAACAGGGATAAAATACAACCCAAACCTCTCTTTTGGATGGATTTGGGCTAGAGCTTGTCTCTGTTGGTTCAATTAGGCAGAGCCCAGCAGAACATGCACTCAGCCCAGCGCGGTCCCACAAAATGAATTTTAGAAAAGCATTTTTCTCAGTGTCCCAGTGACTACTGGAGTTTCACCCAGGGCAAATTGTGGCAGACTAAGATTTTATTGAAAATAGCAAATATTTGGCTTTGGACAAAGGCTTATTGATATTTTTTCCCCCCAGGTTTAACACTCCCTAGGTTTCTTCGCCCTCAGTCTCTTTAGAAACCACTCATTTGGTAAAATCTGAGCTAATTCACCCCAGGAAGTCCGGTGGTATAGAAGGGAGACACACCTGAAACCAGTGCCTTATTCAGCCTCTCTAGGAAAGACCAGGAGTTTGACTTCTCTCGAATTCATCTACTTTGCTCTTTCTTCCCTAATAATTTCCATTTACTGGTTTTCAAAGCACAAAAATGTTTTCTTCTCCCACCCTCAGCTGCCTTAGGTAACTCTATTGAAGTCAGTGGATTTACACAGATGTCAAAAAGCCCTGCAAAGCCAATCAGGCATTTCAGTGATCGCCCT
Source organism: Edolisoma coerulescens (assembly GCA_013397115.1). Taxonomy (NCBI): domain Eukaryota; kingdom Metazoa; phylum Chordata; class Aves; order Passeriformes; family Campephagidae; genus Edolisoma; species Edolisoma coerulescens. The sequence goes on from VWZW01004397.1 coordinate 633,807, forward strand.
TCACGCCCTTGATTTGTTTGCTCCCCACTGCTGCCCGTGCTGGAGAAGTCACATTCATTTTGTACCATCACTGAAAGCCACATCAGTCGAAGCTGTAACTTATTACCAACATTTGTTTTCTGCTGGCACAGCCAGGCTGACTCTCATCCCACTCACACTGTTTTTTCAGCACACACTGACAGGGCTCACAATAACTGCTCCTCATTTACTGGCTTGACATAACACTCAGACCAGTAAAACACCACTGACACCACTACACTGGTGGCCTGGAAAGTGTCTGACACCGAGCATTTAAGATAAAGTTTAATGTGTTCTCCTCCTTCCTCTCCCCCTTTATCAAGACAGAACTGCCTGGGATGAAACAGCCCAAATCAGCTCTTTTGTTTCACTTCTATCCAATTATACAGGGACAAACCGAGCTGGCACATCCTAAAAAAGAATAAGACCAATAGGTTTCGAGCAGATTTGGTGTGCAGGCACAACTGGTGTGAGCCTTTGCAGCACATCTGATGCAGTGAGGATGGATTGAACCCTGTGTGGACCATCTGAAGAGCTGGGATTTCTGCACATAGCCTCTGCAAGAAATACATTTGCATTTTTGCTGTCTGGTTTCAGATCAGGCCTCCTGGAAGAGCTTTCCCAGCTCTGACAGCACTGGATGCATCTCTTGCACAAAGGAAGGCTTTTGTTGGGGCAGACAGTGATGAGACTGATTGCAATCTGTCAAAAAAATGGATCTATCAGTTCAAAAAGGTTATGAAAGGAAAGCTCTGGTGTTATTTTAAACTCCAGAGAAATCAGCTGTGGGAATGGACGTTGTGTGTGATCTGTGTGCTTTGAGCCCTTCCTAGAAGAGAACTGGCCCAAGGTGGTGGCTTTGCTGTGCCTGGTGTTGTCCCCAGATCTGTGAACTCACTGAAAGAACAAAGAGCTGTCAGTCCAAGCTTGCCAAAACTTCCTATGCAGAGTAATACTCGTGCAGTTTTTCCAGGGTGCTTTTCCTACGAGTAAATGTTACAGCTCCAATCAGGAGTAAATACAGTGAAGAGAAGAACATCAGAGTCTGATTCTGCCTTGGCAGGGAATGACTTCACAGCTTTCTCATGCATTGTCTAAATGTACAGCTTTTCTCTCCCATTTCCCCTCTAAAAATGAGTGACTAGGCCAGGAGGGATTTAGTCAAATGGAAATGAGTTTTCTCTGAGCACACTCCCCGTTAAAAACACCCTCAGGTTTTGGAGTGGATGGGTGAGGACCACAAAATACTGACGACCACTCGAAGTTAACACGCTCAGAATTTCTTGGAAACTGTTTTACTCCTTAATCCTCTTTGCTCGAATTCCTCCCTGCCTCAAAACCCATTTATGAACCAAGAAAACAAAGCCACATTTGGCTGGATCCTGCAGACTCCTGACGTTCCCAGCTGCCACATCACCGAGCTCAGTCCATGAAAAGGGGAGCAGGACCTTGCCCAGCCTCAGGTGGTGATTCCAGAGCTTTGGGCTCAACTCTTGGACAGGTGAATCCCAGAGTTTCCTTCAGTCCCAGTTCAGCCCTGAGGAGCTTTGCTCAGTGAGAGTGTCCCTGTGTTCCGAGTTTAGGGTGTGACTGAACGGGAATTCCTGGCACTGGGAGTGACAGGAGGTCACAGATTCCCCTGGGAAGGGGACTGGGTTCCTCTGGCTGAAGTCAGAAAGTGCAGCAGGCTTGTTTGTGGACATTGTTTTGCAAAGAGCTCTGGAGATGGTGGAGTCTGATAGGGGCCCTCAGACAAAGCACTCCAAAGGAATGAGGATAAATGCACATTTTTAATGAGCTCTAACAAAAGTCTATTGAATAGTTTCTTCAATTTAGTTGTGTTTTGATCATTTCCATTGTCCTTTGTTTCCCCATATGCGGCTGTGATGCATCCAGGAAAAAATCATGAACATTTGCATTGACAGCCATCCAGAATTTCCATTTTAAATTATCCACTTTGTTACAGTAATTAGCCTTGTAAGTGGAACAAAGCACACAACACTGACAATAGTTGCTAGTGATCACTTCACTTCCTAATCAGGCTGCTTCTTCAAGCATTCTAATTTATTTTACTAATGATTACAGGGCAGATGCTGCACAGATTTGCACCTCTAGGAACTCCAGTGAAATAGAGAAGCAGAAAATCTTGCCTCGTTTGCCTAATCCTGAAGTACCCTGAGTAATTCGAGGGCCAAGCAATTATAAATAACAGACTTTGCTTTCAGAGGTTTATTGATTTCGGATTTGAATCCTCTGACATATCAATTGCTGTGAAAGAGGGGGATCTGGTACTGAAGGGCTTCTGGGAGAGGGGTGGTGGGTGCTGAGCCCTCCCAGGTGGCACTGGCAATCTTTGAAGAGGGAGATGGAAGGAGGAGCACCTCCTTGCTTTGAGTTCTCCATAAAAAACCCTCTCCCAGTTGGTTCTGCATCCTTAAAAAAAAGCAGAGAGAAAAAGCAGCTTCCTTGAGAGGAATGATAACACGGAGAGGCTGGTGAGGGGCTTAAACTGTTAATCCTGTGTCAGAAATAAGTGTATTTTTTATTAGAATACAGGTCCGCTTCCATCAGTGTAATCCTCTCGAGTCCAAATCCCGAGGGAGCATTAATGTCCTTCACCTTTTATGATTCAAAGCCAGTTCATGCAGTGCCTTCAGCGTGCCCTTTTCCATCCTTATAGCAGGGATCCATCAGGCAGGCTTTGGCTGCAGTTTGCCTTTTGCAAAAGGGCAAAGTCATCTATTTCGGTGCAACAAATGGGCGTAAGCAAAGCCAGGCACACACAGGGAGCAGCATTTCCTTGGCATGACCCTCACCACTCCTGGTTCCCTCCAGAACTCAGTGAATTGTTGAGATATCTGCAGAAAACTCGTGTTTGGGTGGGCTTGGGATAAGAGTAGGCTTTGGCTGGGTTTTATCCTGGTTGAAATCCATGAGTTAAATCAGAGTAGGAGGCAAACTGCTGTTTTCCCTTCTTCTCTGTGACCAAACCCTGCTCTTCCCTTCTTCTCTGTGACCAAATCTTGCTCTTCCCTTCTTCTTCCTATCCGTCTGTTGTTTAGCTGCCCGGCGTGGTGTGTTGGAAAGTGCACAGAGGGGCCTGGAAGGAACCTAAAAAAGTTACATTTCATCAAATTTAAAAAATAAATTTGAGATCGTCAAGTTTAAAATGGAGAACTTTTCAAAACACTGATTTCTTTTACTCTGTGGGATGCGAGTGGCAGAAGAGCCTTCATCCTCCAAAGGCTCAACTCTCTGAGATGGCCAAGCAAGTCTGTGTTGAGCTGTAGTGGTTCAGGGTTTCTCAGTCCCTGCTGAGCAGTTCTGGTCACAGATTTGTGCTGTTTGGTTCATTCATGTCTGGGAGGCAATAAAAGAGTGGCTTGAGGCTCAGGGTGTCCCCTGGGCTTCGTGCCCAGGAACCAGAAGTCACCTAAGCTCCAACACCAGACTTCATGGCCAAGAGATTTCCTATTTCCAACTCCTTAAGGCTTTGCTGCTGCTGCCCATTTCCCCTTTTACAGTTACAACCCTATTTGTGGTGTCACAAACATCTGTGGTGTTTGTTAGAGCTGTGTGGAAGCAGACATGAGTGACATTTGAAGGGGAACCCTACAGAGACACAATTTTCATGTCTTATGAGTCTTACGATCAGCAAAAAGAAAAGCTCAAGGAGGGCAAATGCAGACAGGAGTAGCCTGCCCTCAGATTTAAGGAATGATCTTAAATTTCTCCCCCTCTTCTGCTCCATGGGATGGAGCTGGAGTTGCCATGGGCACAGCACCTCAATCTGCCGTCCTCAGGAGGATCAATGCTTATTTATCCAATAAATATTGGCTATCCTTACTCATCCCAAGGATGCATCCACCCGGAGTTTCAAAATGCACTTTACTGAGAACACAAAAAACCCAGTGTGAGTTACCAGGGGTGAAGACCCTTTGTCCATTGAGATGCCTCCGAGTGGGAGAATCAGTTCCCTGCCAGTTCCATCCTGGAGAATTTGGGGAGCAGACCAGGCCAGATTTCCTGCAGTCGCATTCAGGCTGCTCCTGCCATGGCCAGCAGCAGCAAAGGGACTTTGTGTGCACAAAACAGAGCTGCCCTTGCTGTGATGCCCGGAGAGGACTGAAGGGTTCAGCCCAGCAGTGCAGAGTTTGGCATTTCCTTCTGCTCCCAGCTTCTGCAGAGAGGCAAAAGCTGCAAGATCTCGATGAGACCGAAATATTAATTCCATGTTATTGCATCAAGTTTGACTAACGAGCCGCATGAATAAATCTGCAGTCTTGGCTTCTGCCAGCGCCAGGTTTCCATGGCAACAACAACCCATCTTATCTTTAGGAATTTCATTAGCAAGGGAGGGAAACGAAACAACAAAAAAAAAAAAATCCCACCCCAAAATCAGAAAAGATTTGTCAAATTAAGAGCAGCATCTCCCTCCCCCGCATCGTTTTTTGGGGAAAGTCCGCTTGGATTTCTTTTCTCATTTGTAAAGGTGTTTTAAAAATTCACATCCCTGCCTGAGACAAAAAAATACAGCAAATGCTTTTGTGCCTCCGAATTGGAGAGGGAGGGATCATAAACATGCAGAGTGGGGATGCACTGGAGGAGGGAACATGGCTGGTGCAGAGCACTCAGCATTCAGATGAGCCCCGGCGCTGCCTCCTCTCCCAAAATCCGGAATTAGGGAAGAGAGCTGGGAATGGGAGACCTTTCGGTGTGTTCACAGTGGAGGTTCCTGGTGATGTGAACACCGTGGGGGGAGCAGGTGACATCTGGGGGGTTGTGATGGAGCTTTATCTCTTTCTGTGTGTGTGTTCCTGCTCTCAGAGCCTCGGCGCTCCATATTCCCAGCACGGGAATTGAGTTTGTAGGATTTGGAAAGCAGGGCTGTGTTTTATCATCCTCTCACCTTGGGCTGCCCTAGACCCTTGTGACAAATAAAATAAACACCGTTTAAAAAGTCGATTGAATCCAATTTTTTCAGGAAAAGAAACGCCTCCTGCACACACAAAGGAGGAGGGAGGGATGCACGGGCTCTGCTGTGGGAATAGCTTGGAGATTCCATGTTCCCACCAGCCTCTCCTCAGAGTGGTTTTGTTGGAGCAACAGGAGGAGGGAGGCAGAGCTGTTGCATTCCCAGTTTGGAGAGTTTGGCTTTGATCTCACTGAAGAGGTTAAAAAGTGTTGCCCTTAAAACAGGACCCGTGAGGGGCTCAGCTTTCCCCTGGATCCTCCGGAGCCCTCGTGCAGGGAAGGGAAGATGCTGATCCCTGGCATTTCTGCTGCCTGTCCCCAGGCAGAGCCACAGCTCTGGAGAGGATGAGGATGGGGAATGATAGGCCGGGGGAGAGTCAGAAAATAGCAGAGGGAAGGGGCACAAAGAAGCCCCGCTGTGGATTTGGGGAGGGATTTGAGGGCAGGGAATGGTTTAACCCAGTGTTTGTTCTCCCTGTTCACCTGGAGTTAACTCTGCAGTTGGAACAAAACACTCAGTTATTGCTGTACCACTCCAAACAGCAGCTCCAGCAGCCTCAGGAACCCTTTCTGGTGACTCACAAGTACAAGAGCTTCATCGGGAAAAATCCCATATCAGTGATAGGAAACGATGGTTAAAAGAGTGTTCTCATTTTTACCTGCAGCCCGCTGCCAGCTGGGAAGCCCCCAGGGACCATTATTTCAGGAACAGTGCCTGTGATGCCTCCTTTGCCTGTTTTACACTCGGGCCTTTCTGCTGATATCAGAGCAGCAATCTCCCCATTATGTCAGGGTAAGTGGATGGAGAATCAGCCCTGCCACTAACAAACATCCCCACTTAGATTATTTCCCCCACTTTGCCTGGGAACGGCCAATCAAGGCTTTTACAATCCCAATACCTGCCACGCTCCCCGGTGAGCCATGTAATTCATCCAGCTGGAGACAATATCACCAAGCACAGCCAACACATCAAATCACACCGTGGGTTTTGCACAGTGAATTACAACTGTTCACAACAGGCTGTTAGTGAACGATCTCCGGCCCAATTTCATTATTCATGGAAGAAATTTATCAGCAATTCCGAGTTGCAAATCAATCTAAGAACTTTGTGAACCGCCCAGAACCGATTCAGGAGCTGGGAAGGGGAGCGATGTTTGTGGAATAAATTATTTGCTGTGAAATTGGTTGGTTGGTTCTCTCTAGTACACCCTTGGGGGCTGCTGGCCTGGTACTTAAAAACCAACTAATGCATATTCCAAAAAAGGGAACAACAGCATTTGTTCCACTGGATCAGAGGGATGCAAAGTGACGGAGGTAAAACCGTTCCTTGCTCAGAATTTGCCCACCAGTGCAGAGATGAGTTCTGGGGAAAGAGAACAGCATTTCCTGTTTGATTTGTCTCCTGGCTGTCTTTCTGGCTCAGTTGTGTTTTCTCAGGGCCACAACAAAACCCAGGTAGCTTTGGGCAGGATGTCTGGCTTTGGATTTGGCCAGAACTATAAATTCCCGTGCTCTTTTCCTCCTCTTCCTGCAGGAAGGTACTCAGCAGTGGCAGCTCCTGCCCTGATCATCTGCCAAGAGAATAAGTGCTGGGTTTCATGCTAAAATATAATTTCAGTGGGTGGGGTTTGGCTGTAGAGCTCCCAAATTTGAGCTGTACAGGCCTCTTAGCATAGACAGGGTGGTTTATCATCCCCACTGGAGTCTGTGCTGCAAAAGGGACTTGGATCCACACTTTTCTGGCAGTGTAAATGCACCCTGATAGCTGCAAACAGGCTTTGGGTTCCCAGAGAAATCTGCCAGAAGGGGATATTCACTGAGAGTGCCTTGCTTGTCCAGCCAAACTGAGAACATCCCTTGGTTGGTGACAAGGACACATTTGCCTTGAACAGAAGTTGTTGGTGAGAATTTGGTGTTGCACCATGCGGGTGCTCGGCCTGTGATGTGTGAGGAGCCTTTCAAAGATGATTATTATATGATTATTATTAAAAACAAGAAATTCTTCCATGGCCACAGTGCAGTGTTGGGGCAAAGAACAGAAATTCACTTTATTGCAATGGGTTATGGGTGGATGCCCCAATCCTGAGCGACCTGGGCTGGTGGAAGGTGTCTCTGCAGAGGGATGGGACAAGGTGATCTTTAAGGTCCCTTCCAACCCAAGACATTCTGTGGTCAAACCACCCCCGCTCTGAAAAGGGTGCAGTGGATGGTTTCAGTTTTAGATTTTTACTGAGCAGCCAGATCCCCTTTTCACCCTTGATTCTTCCTTGTTCCTTGATTCACCCAAACTGCATTCGTTCAGATTGTGGCAGATCTCGTTCAGAGAGCCCTGGCTGGGGGGCTGCAGTGCCTGGCATCCCCAATTTCCCTTCCCTCGGTGCCCTCGGGCACAATCCTGGTGCCATTCCCACGTCGCCCCTCATTACACAAGTTTCCTGTGCCCACCAAGGAGGAAAACATTAACAGCAATTAGAAAACTTGGATCGAGGGGCTTGGATCCGCCCTGCGTTTCACCACCACAGAGCAGGGCATGGGATGGATGAGGAGGATGTTTCCCATTAGGGAAAGTGCTTTCCATTGTCAGGGCACTCATTGTCTGCATGGCCACCGGGCATTTTGCAAAATTCTCTTCTCCAGATGGGTCCTGCTGCATGTGATTACCATAAACCACCCACTCTTGCACCAGCTCCCTGGGGGAGCCTCGGCCTGGAGGATCTCAGTGCGTTTTCCAAGGGTTTGGTATTCAAATTGCTGACCCTTTTTGAACAAATCTTGTTAGAAATAGGCTGAGACTTCAGGTGGACAAAATAAAACACCCCAAACCAGGTAACTTCACTGGCTTTGGTGAAATTTTCTTTACATTGAATCCCAGAATTGTTTAGGTTGGAAGGGACCTTAAAGATCATCTTGTTCTACCCCTCACCATGGGCAGGGACCCCTTCCCCTGTCCCAGGTTGCTCCAAGCCCTGTCCAGCCTGGCCTTGGACACTTCCAGGGATGGGGCAGCCACAGCTTCTCTGTGCCAGGACCTCTCCACCCTCACAGGAAAGATTTTTTACTCTTTTTCCTGCTTTTGATATCAGTGGAGAACACATTCCATAGGCTTTTTCCATTAAAGCTGACACTGCCACTATGTCACCATGGAGCTCTCAACCAAAACATCTCCTTTTCCTTGTTCATGGACATCTTCTTGTGCCCTTTCTCCATTCACTTCCCTTGGCTATTTGTGTTTGCAGGGTTCAGCTCCCTAATCAGCATCTCTGTAGCCTCTTTCTTGTTGTAATTATTATTATATTTGTAATTATTATCATATTTGAGACTCACTTAAGAGCAATCTCCACATTCTATGTGAGGCATAATGGTGAAAAAAACTCTCTGTTTCTCAAAGACCCTGTAGCCACTGAATGAAAAGGTGACACAATCAGGGAAAAGATTTAGCTGAGCTCTGCACAGCATTAAACCAAGCACCATTTTATGGCTCTCTTTAAAACATTATAAGGCAACAAGGAAAAAAATGAAAGAGAGAAATCCCAACGCATGGATGCTGCGGGATAAATCCTGCCCTTGTTTGCTTCGTTCTCCCCCCTCCCCCCTGGGTTTCAAACATCACTCAAGAACAAGCTTCTCTTATCAGGCAAAACCCCCTCTGATACTTCAGGAGGCATTTTTCCCCTTTTCTGTAAGAAAAGAGGGAATGTGATGGCAGGGACATAATTATGAGCGTTCTCAAATGAACCTGGACTGGCTGATTTGCACTCAGCCCCTCTGATGGGAAGCAAGTGAGCAGTGCTCTTGAGCTGTAATTATTATTATCAGTCACTCTCCACGGTGACAACAAATAATTACTTTTAAAAGGCACGAAAACAGAATTAACCCTTTCTTCAGACATCCCCTCTCTGAAGTGACATGGTTGGTGTTGCAGTTCTGGGCTGTGGAGCTGCTGTTGCAGTTGGTTTTCTCCTGTTTAAATACCCTGGGCTGCACTGAGAGAGCAATTTTCATCGGGGAGTGGTGATTTGGAGTCCCTTACATTACCAAGAGTGGCTTGGCCGAGCCCAGCTTTCAGAATTTTGCTCAAGAGGATGTTTTTTTAGCAATCAGGCCTTTCCCAGGTACTTCAGAGATGGGTATCAATTTCTGGTGAGGTCCTTGGCTTCAGAGTGAAGTGATTTATTGAAATTTCGACATAGGCTTCAGAGTGAAAAGATTTACTGAGGCTTCAACAGAAATTTTGCTTGAGGAAGCAACCATGCCCTGTCTGAGACTCACCCCAGTCTCGTGTAGGGCAGGAGCTGTGGCAGTGGCAGCAGGAGCACGGTCACTTTGGGCTCCCTGTCGGGCCAGAGATCCAGCATTGCTCCAGCCCCCTCCTCTGCACCCCAGAACCCTCAGTGCCATCCTAACCTGCCATGTCCAGCCCTGAAATGTCACTGTCCCCAAGTGGAGGGAGCCTGGGCAGGTTCTTTTGCTCTCCTGGGATGCTGACCCAGCTGTGGGACAGTGGGAACACAAAAGAGTGGAAGGACAAGGCCAGATGTGGGAGAGCACCCAGGCCTGGAGGATACGCTCTGTGGGCAGCGAGGGAGAGTGGAAGGGGAGGGTTAAAGCCTTGCCTGGGACGCTGTGGTTCCATTTACAGCTCTGTTTGTGCATCTCTTTGTGTTCTGAGACAGGCACAGATGGAGCTGGATGGTAGGGGGGGCTGTAGCCCCTCTTTTGGGACTTCTCAGCGCTGCCCTCAGCTCTAACTCGTCCCACCCCAGGCCGGGGCTGCTGCTCCCCTGCCAGGCGGGTGAGTTCAGCCCTGGTACCCCAGAGTGAGCCAGGGCAGGGTTTGTTTAGGAGCAAAATCGGGGTGCAGGATCAGAAGCGCATAACTCTCACAGCCTGAAAGATCTCACAGCCTTTAATTCCAGGGACGAACCTTTAATGCCAGGGACAGATTTATCAGGGCTGCTTGAACAGAGAAGGCAACAGGGCAGGGAGGAATCTCCAGCCTCACCTGCATCCCTACAGGAGCTGGGAGCCTTCATCATCCCTCATCATCCTCAGCCCCTCCCGACAGTGCAGTGCAGCCTGGCAGCTTTCCCTGGGTTCTGTCTGGGCTTGGCACGAGGCATCACCCCCAGTAACACCCTGGGAGCTCAGGGATGCCACGGCCAAACCTCCCAGAGGGGGACAAAGCGTGGCAGCCGGGGGGGAGGAACGCAACAAGCGACAAGAACACGATTTTTAATGAGTGAAGTGTGTGGCCAGGGTCTGCAGGAAATCTGCTTGCAATCATCCTGCACTAAAGACAAATGACAAGCTGCTTCCCAGGCACAAACCTCTGCCTCTCTTCTCCAGAACGCCACGACAATTATTTGTGGCATTATTATTTTTTTCCCCCCTCTCTCTCGCTCTCCTTTTCTCCGAGGGTCTCCCACACACGTGGGAACCCGAGGCATTGGCAGTGGCAGGAGTTAACAAACCCAGTGCTGCACTATGAAATACCAACAAGCTGCGAGGCAGGGAGGAGAGCAGGGCCTCCCCACTGCTCAGCAGTGCTTTTGTCATGAAAATTAATCCACAAACACCAGAGGTTTATGTCCAAAAAGGAGACAGAGGAGTCCTTTTACTTTATTCGAATAAAGGGAGAGGCCATGGGGCATTCCCCTGGCGTCTCTCAAAATTCTGGAGGGCACAGCCTCCTTTTTTATCCGAATTTCCCGGCCGCATGTCCCTCTCTCTTTCCCCATCGACTGAGGTACTTGAGAGGTACAGACCTCCCGGAACGCCGAATACCTAAGGTTCCCTTCTAATGTATNGATTGGAACCGAAGCGAAGGGAGGCAAGGCAGGGAAATTTCCAGTCTCCGAGCAGCCCCATCTGTTGTTACCCTGCCCTGTTTTTGTGGCACAGCACATCCCCAGGGCTCCCCGGGCCCCACACCCAGTGCAGGGTGCTGATGTTAGAGCTGACATGGTGAGGAGCAAAAGGTGAGCAGGAAAGAGCAAAGCAGGCGTTTGATTTCCTGAGTGATTGCCCTTCATCTGGCTTTACACACTTTACACACACAGCCTGGCTCCCCCCGTCACGGCCTGGGCCAGGTCTGTGTCCAGGCACCACCTTGAACATTCAGATCTGTGAGTTCAGCTCCCAGTTGCTGCTCCTGGAGGAAACCCTCCTGTGAGAGGTGAAAACTGGGGGAGTGCAGGAGTCAGGAGTGATGGGGAGCCCCGAGTGCCCCACGCCGACGAGACGTGGCCAGAAGGGAAGGTGGGCACGCAGCCCAGGGCTTGCTGAGGAGCAGGGGCTCTTGTGGACATCTCTGAACACCAGCAGCAGCCTCTTCTTGCCTGTGCAGTCTCTTTTTTACTCCTGATAAACCCACAGCCACCCACTCACTCAGGAATCAAAAACCTGAAGTGATGCAGGGTTAGTGCTCTTCCTTTGAACAGCGCTGTGTGCAAGGGCTGAGATTAAAGCCGGCTGAAATGACTGCATCGTTCCCTTCCTGCCTCCTCTCTGCCTCTGGATGTTCATTTAAGCACTGACTGTGTGCACGCAGGAAGACAAAAACTTTTAACCTGTGATATCCTGAGAGTGAGAATTGTCAACACTGCTCAGAAAAAAGAAAAAAAAAAGATGTGGAAATGCTGCACCTGACACCCAGCTCTGAAAGCACCTCCCAAATGATGGGATGGGAATAATGGAGTGGGATAAAGCAGGTGGGTGGAAGGAGAGACACCCAGATAAGCAGACAGACCAGGCTCTGTGTCTCCAGCTGCAGCCAGGCCATTAACTCTCAGAGAAACAAAAAGCAGTAATTTAAATTACCTGGGAGAATCGAAGTTTCTGTCAACAGAAAAAGCTGATTCTGGGATTCTGTGAACCACAGTGAGATCTGGCTTGGATTGCTCACCTCACTCAGGACAGCCCAGCTCCCTCCTGGGCTTCTCATCGTTCTGAGACGCACAGCTCGGGCTGGCTGGGCATCATCAGCTCTTCCAAAGTTGATTGACACGGCCCATCTGGGCCAGAATTTCAAAGGAATGTTGCCTCCTCGGAGACAGGGAGCAGCTTGCCTGTCACAGCGCTCCTGGAGGGGATGGGCATGCTTGGAAAACCTGACCACAAGTGACACACGAGAAGCAGCTGGTGGCTGGGCACTTACAAATAGGATCCTAACCCTTGCAAAAACCTGGATTAGGCGTTTGAGGGGGCCTGCAATCAACATCATCTGTTGATTCGGGATTTTGGGGTTTGTTGGGGTTTTTTTTGCAAATGTCACCACAAAGAAATGTCTTCTGTGCATTCAGTTTTTGACACCAGAACCTGTGTGCCCACCTCACCGACTGCACAGCAAAGGTCTGTCCTCACCCTCACCCCAGTGAAAATAACAGGGCTGCTTGCAAGAAAAGCCTTTGAACTCCGTGATTTCAACCATTTACAACGTGAGGAACCCGTGGGTATCTCAGATGAAGGCTTAACCCCAAATAAATCCGATTGTTTCTTTCCCCAAATTACTGGTTTACACAGAGGAAGGAAAATGTACATGGAGAGAGAAAATACGAACAGGTTATTGGGGGTGGGAGGGAGAAGGGAAGGCAAGCTAGGCACGGAACAGGCCAGCTATTTTTCCTCCTTTCTTTCGAAAATCCCTGCCAATGTGCTCGCTGTGCCATCTGGCACCCGTGATAAATTTGCCTGTGTGTAATTGCAAGCTGCAGAGAATTTCAGAGGGGTTGGAAATTTCTCTGTCTAGGTTCTTGTGTAGCCATTATCATTTTAATCGTTGAATACAGGAAAGGGAAATTTTCTTTTCTCATGCTCTCCTGAAATGAAAAAAAAAAGCTTTTCAGTCACTCCCTGTCCTCCCCACTTCAGTTTGTTCCATTTGAGCAGCAAAGCCAAGGTGATGTGAGTTCCCTCCCCATCCTCTATGAATATTTCATGTAATTTCGAAACTATAATTTTAGCGAGACAGAGAACATAACATTAATCTATTTCTAAACCAATCCCCCCACCATCACAATTCCCCATTCGTAAATGAGGCGAGAATTTTCAACTTTGAATTTACATTCCAACTTTTCTCCCTTTCTTTTGCTCCATGTTTTTTTTACACATTTCATTTTGAGTGATGAACCTTCATCAAGCAGCCTCACTCCTATTTCTAACTATTCAAGCTGCTTTCTGCTATTCATGTTTTTTTTTTTTTTTTTGCATTTCTGGCATTTGAGACTTTCTTTCCTCAGTGAAGTAAAGCAGAAGCAGAGAACAAGGATTCAAAGGAGGCCTCGCCAAATCCTTTTCCATATGGACACTTGCTGAGATTTTTTTCCATCCTAGAATTTACCCAGATAAAAGATAAAGATTTTATTAATCATTGGGTCAGGTGAAGGAGGTAGATGGGATGTAATTCGGGGATTTTTTGTGCCCTGGAGAAGAGCTGGACCTCACAAAGCTCTTCCACACCCAGCAGCAGCCTGGGCATGCTCCATTTCCCACTGTTTGGCCACGATCCCCCTGAGCTCATCCCGCAGCTCCAGCTGGTCCTGTCCCCATCCCAGCACACCTCCAGCCCCAGGATGCTGGAGCACAGATTAGTTCTGCACCACCTGCCAGTCTGTGCCATGCCAGGAAAACCCTCCCTGAGCCAGCTCTGGGTGCCTTCCAGGACCGGTGGGCAAAAGGGCAGGAGAGCAGTGGGACTGTGGCACCCCGGGACACGGGCACAGCCAAACCAGGCCCTGCTGCTCCCCCAGCCACGGGAGAGCTCCTGTGCTGTTCCACTGACCCCGTTCCCTCGGAAATTCCCTGCCCAAATCCACAGGGATGCTGCCCTGTCACACGGTCCCTCTGCTCCTTTCCGTGTGTGGAACCAAACCAAGGCTGGTCTCAGGGTGTTCCTCGGTGGTGCCGCGTGTGCAGCTCCCGGGATGGAGCAGGGACATGGATCAGAGCAGTGGGACAGGGAAAACTCAGCCTGAACATGCAGAGTTCATGGGGAAAAACTCCACTGAGCACTGGAACAGACACCAGAGAGGCTGTGGAGTGTCCTCCCTGGGGATATTCCTGAGCTGTCTGGACACCATCCTGTGCCCTGTGCTCTGGGATGGCCCTGCTGGAGCAGGGAGGTGGCACCAGGGACCCACTGGGGTCCCCTCCAGCCTGACCCATCCTGGGATTCTGAGTGAGCTGGAGAGTGTGTGGGGCAGCAGTCGTGTGTAGACTGTCTAAAAGGAACAATTAAGTGTATTTAGTGCAAATAATGGGATATCCTGGGAGGGGGGACGTGTGAGTGACAGGTCTATAGCCACGGGGCTGCTACTGGGCCACAAACCCTGTCCCACCAGCAGGTCACAGCCAGCCTCCCACCTCTGCCTGCCTGGGCTCCTCTGGCTGCTCTTGAGGCTGTTCCAGGAAAGATGAGCTCATTTAAAGAGTAGATCCCAGCTAAATGAATGTGTTTTAATTGAAGGTCATTAAGCAGTGACCACACCAGCAGCTCAGCCACAGCCAAAGGGCAGTGGGGAGCGGGTGGCAGATGGTGGGGACACTTTCCAGCCTTCACAGTCGGTGCCAGAAGAAGACCTGTGTCCAACAGAGTCAGTCCCAGCTGCTCGGGGAGGTGCTTCAGATCCAGGGCTGCTTTGACTCAAATCCTTCCCTCAATATCTGCATCGACCCTTTCCTGCTCTCTCAGTGTTAACGTGCGGAGAAACAAACGCTGAACACCTTCCCACGAAATAATTTTGGTGCTGAGGAGGAAAAAACTTGAGCAGGAGGGAGGGCTGTGTTTTCCAGGGAAGCCAAGGCTGTGCTGTGAGCCCTGGAGAAGGTGAGGAGGCAAAAAGAGAGAGAAAAAGGAGTGAGAATTGTGTGAGGTCCACGGCTGTGCAAAGGCCTGTGCCCATGGGCAGTGCGGGGAGCGCCCACTCCTGGGCTGCCTCTGTGGAATCTGTTTGAAGTGGAAGCATCTCCCCTGCTCCTGATCTCTCCCAGCAAAGCCTGAGCCTCGAGGAACACGCTCAGGAATCATCACACAACCTCTGTGGGGAAAAAGTCAGTACCTAGTTCAAACAATGTCACTGTCTCCCTGGTGATAAAACAGCCACAGAAGTCAGGAATGGTTTAACAACCTCCTTTCTCAGAAGTTCCCAACCATCAAATTTCAAGGGCTGCTCCTTTGATCTCAGAAGCACCAGAAAGATGTTTTTCTTTTTTTTTTTTCCCCCTTCCTTTACCATTTTTATTTAAATTTCACTAGCATGCTGTGGCTCAGTACCTAACCCTACACAGCCCAGAAGACTTCTGCTGCTCTGGTTAGGTTTTGTGTCTAGTCCCTAATTATTCTGGTCTTGCAGAAGGGGGAAGGGAAGATGGGAAGGAAGTCTGAGCATCTCACTAAGTGAAAAAGAGAAAGCTCAGAGGGGAAAAAAGAAAATGGTACAGTTTGTAATTGTTTTTGTTCTTCAATCACTCAGGAAATAAATTGCTGTAGGGAAAAAAAAGAGGCTTTGAACATCCAAAGCAGAAGAGAGCCAATAAAGGCACTGCATTGCTTTGAAAAGCAGCCCCTTTTCCTCAGCCTATTTCCACTCCTTCTCATTAGCTCAGATAACCCCGGAACGCTAATTCATTAGACTCTTCCAGGATTATTTCCCTTCAAACAGCTGCTGAGAAAATAGAAATAATCTCACTGTGGCTGATGGAGCCCCCGAGGGCGGCTGCCAACAAAACCCCTCCCGTGGGGAGTGCCAGGCCCCTGCCAAGGGGGGCTGCTTGATGGTCAGGAGAACAGAGGCAACGAGGGCAGGAAACCTGGTTTGGGCTCGGTTTTGTGGCTGGGATTTATTTCATTTCTAATTGGTGATTCCAGGGAGAATCTGTCCCTGGCTGAGGGCGAGGAGCGGGCTCTGCCGACAGCGCTGGGAAAGGTTTCTGGATCCTAAGCAGTGGGAGGGGGTTCCCTTCTTTTTTTCCCCACTTTGAACAGCATCTCAGGAGCTGTGAGTGGCATTTTGCAACCTGGGAATGGCCATTCCCAGCGGCTCCTTCCCAGTCCCTCTTGATCCCTTGATCAGCAGGGAGAGGTCACCTGGTGCTCTGCATCCACCTCCCAGCTGAGGACCTCGCTTCACGCAAAGCAGGAGAAGAGTGGAGATTTAAAACACCACTTTTTAAGCCTTTTTCTTTCTGAAAATAGGGTCCAAAAGGCTTTTTTGTAACCCAGCATAGAGCAGTGAGGGTGACTGGAGCTGCAGTGGGTTTCTCACCTCATACGATGACAGCGCATTTTGTGGGACAAAGGGACAGGGAAAACCACAAAGCAACTCCATTTTCTTGCAGTTTGTTGCTGGTCTGTACAGAAGCCCTCGGTCCTGGCAGCAACACAGAAGAAATGAGGTGATTTGTTCAGTAGGTTTTTTTAATTCAAGGGGGCATGGCCCATGGTGGAATCCAGCCATGGTTTTCCTCAGCCAGGCTCGGTTCCACCACCTGTGGATGAAAGCAGAGGGGAAAACACGATGTTGGGAGTTAGCAGAGGCATGGATAAGGTGCTTGAAACAGGAGAAGTGCTGCTCATGGATTTCCTCGTAGGCCTGCTGGGTTCTCCATGTGCAGGAACCCCCTGGCATGGCCCAGGGCTGGGTGGCACAGGTGGCTCAGGACAAGGGACTAAAATCTTGTGTTCCCATGGCGGGGATGGGAATCATCCCTCTGCAACCATTTTTCACTTTTCCACCCCATTTTCTTGCCTTCTCCCTGGTGAGATCATCCCAACTCGAGGCACATGTTAGGATCTCGTGGCTGTGCAAATGCCAGGAGCTTCTTACCCCACACTTGCCAGCCCTTCCCGGGGCTGCTGGTGCACCAGTGCAGTATGTGAAGCTGTTCCCAGCTCTCCTCTGGCCGTGGCAGAGCACAAGACAAATTATCAAGGATCCAAAATAGCACAAAAGGTGACACTTGATATTCATTAGCCAGCCAGATATTTCATTACGATCCCACGTAGCTCCTACCTATTTAAGGAAGCAGAAACACACACGCTTGTATTCCCAAGCTTTTCCAGGCTTTTCTGGTCATAACCCAACAACCAGAGGATCCAAGCACTGGAATATCTCCCTTCCTTCCTCCCTTCCACTGTCCATTCATCCCCCCTCTTCCCAAAAAGATAAAAATAACCCACCACGTGAGCTGCAATTTGCTGCGAGGTTTCCAGCAGCTCTGGGATGTGTGGAAGGCAGCCAGGTAGCCTAGCAACAGGGTGCAGCTATTTGAGGCTGGTCCAGACAAAAAGGAGAGGAAGATTGATTTTCCTGGGGGTGGGGGCAGTGGCAGCAGGATGGGCAGAGCTCTCCATGCCCAAAAATCAGGATTTACCCAGGGCTGCTGCTGCATTTCCAGCTCCATCCTGCTGCCAGTTTTCGGTGGGACAGAGGGATTTGCAGCAAAATTCTCGTGAATTTTGGGTGCTGATGTACCACTGGCACTCGAGGGGTGGGAAGCAAGGCCTGAAAGGTGTCAGGACTGGGGAGGAGAGGGTTCCACCTACAGAAAAGTGCCTGTGTGTCACCAGCACGATTTGTCTCTAACCCCATCCCTCACACACACAGAGCAAAGATTCAGTGATGACCAGAGGGAACCTCCTGCAATTTGTGGTCCTTGCAGGATGGAAAAAAATCCATGGGGCTTTTGCTGGAAGCTTCAGTGGTGCTTCATCCTCGTGTGGCTCCCTGATGGGGCCCTGCCTACCCCTCAAACCGCTCCTGGCCCTTCTTCCAAACGCTCTGCTCTTCCAACCTGCCCTTCTCCTCAGGCTGGGCAGGGCAGGAAGGCTGGAGCCTTTCCTCTGACCCTCACCTGGAGGCAGATCTCCCCAGGTCTCTCTCTTTTGCCATTTTTGAGGAGGAACAATGAGATCTCCCTCAGTCCATGAGACATTCTGTGAACCAGACACGAGGGGCACCTCTCAAAGTGCAAAGCACGGCTGTGATTTATTCAACAGCTCCTCCAGCCCAGTCCTCAGCCTCTTCATTACCAACCCTGACAACTGCTGGGTGCAATTCCTGAAGTGACCCCCAGCTCCCCCTCGCAGGGAGAGCAAACCTGGCCCCAGCGGAGGAATTCTGGCACATTAGCAAGGGATGGCTCGGTCCAAAGGAGGCACCTTTGTCCCAGGGTGTGGATCTGCACCCAGGAGAGCAGAGCTGGTGCTGATAGAGCCCTTCCCTGGCACTGCACAAACCCCGGCCCCAATCTGCTCCAGGAGGGAGGAAGGGACGTGGACAAAGCAGCACAAACCATGACATGGCCCAGGATTCCAAACCAAGGGGTTTGATCCCTTTTCTAGGCAGATTGGGCCATTTATCATGTTTGCTGTCCATTCCTGGCTGAGGGGAAGGCTTCACTGCCAGGATCAATAAGGGGCTTTCTTCCCTCCCTGTCTTTACTGTGACCAGTTTTACTCTCATTTAAATGCAAATCCATTACCTATGAATGAGTCTAAAATAAAAAGGCCAAGAGGAGTCCATGGATGAGGTACAGGTGGCTGATTCCCTAATGCCAGTGCTATTAATAACCCTCCCCATCAGCCAGGGCACTTTGGAGCTGAATCCCAGTGAACAGGATGAGAAGTCTTTTAAATGATCCATGCACTCCCCACCAGGGACTCCCTGGCATTGATCTGTAAAGATGGGCATTTCATTTCCATAATTTGTCTCAGGTTTCCCTCCAAGTTCTCAGGATGTGTTTGCAGGCAGCTCCCATCCGTATTCCAAAACGCTTTTCAGCCCAGAGAGGAGAATTTGAAATGGGTTTATGTTTGTGTGCACACGTGTTTTGTGAGTGGCTCCAGCCCAAATCTCTCAGTGCAGGCTGCTGGTTCAGAGATAAGTGTGAATTGCATCTGGATAAATTTCTTTTCTCCACATTACTGTTACTACAGCAGAGCAGGTCCTTGTGGACAGGTGACATCCCCTGGGCCAAGTGAGTGACACAAACACTCAGCACTCATCTTCCTTTCTCTCCTTCCTCTTCAGCTCCTTCTCTCTGCCACTGGTGAATAAAAACGCTGCAGTTCTCCACTTAAATATCCAGTCCTGTGCCCTCCTCTTGTGAGCAACCCCCTGAACAAGCAAACTCACCTCTTCTGACCTGTGGAACGGCCTCACATATTTTGTAAGAAGAGCCCAAAAAAGCACTGAAGCAAACAACCCTTCAGTCTGTTTCACCCTGATTTCACATCAGATTTTAGGTCTGAAATGTCATCAAGTTAAGCATATAATGGTGAAACCAGGTCCCAAGGCAGCAAAGCAGTTAAGCATGAGCTCTCATTTAAGCATCTCAGGAATCTCTCTGGCTGTGTGCAGAAATAAGAGTTTTGGTGAGAAAAAAATTACATTGTTCTTGCCAGACTGGGGAGTTGCTAGCCCAAAATGTTGCTGTGTAAACTAACCAGGGTAATTCAGGCATAAATCATCAGCTTTAAACCTTTATGGGGGAAATTATTCAAGTACAGACACAACTGCAGCGACTGTATTAGCACTTTGCTCCTGCCAACAGGTCTGAAAGTGCCCAAAATGCAGTTGTTTTATCATTTACTCTTTGTGCCAACATCGACACCAAGTGTTATCCTCTCTGCATCCCTTTGTACCTGCTGCCTGTTCGATTTTGCTGCAGCACATCCCTGAGTAAATTTGCACCTTGATTCCCAGGGGATGGAGACTGGGATGCATTTCGGTGCTTTGCCTTTTCCATATTTATTGCTCCAGCAGTCTGGGGAGTCCTGATGCCTAAAGTGGCCACCTAAAAAACAGAGACTAGACAGGGATAAGGGGATAAAGGCAGGGATTTATTTGAGGGGCCTTCAAAGGTACACCCTGGGCAGGCCAGAGGCTCCATCCAAGCCGGCCCCGAGTCAGGAGTTCTTCACACTTTTATAAGTTTGGTTCATTTGCATATCAGGGTTAATTCTCCAATTACAAGCCCAGTTAATGATGTCATTTCCCCAAGCTTATCCCCCTTCTAAAGATGTTGGTGTACACATTTTGGGCCTGGGACAATCTGGGTGTCCTTGGAGAGCAAACCTAGAGAGGCTTTCTTATGTGTAACCAGCATAAGAGAGCAGCAGCTCACAGGCCACACGAAACTTCAGAGTTACACCCTAAACAATACAGGATTTGAAAATATAAAAGTTAAAACCTAAGGCATCAGTCCCTGCAAGGCTGGCCTGGCAGTTTGGTTCAGTCAGTGAAGATTTCGAGGCTCTCTGCCTCCATCCCTCCCAAAAAAGAGACCAGAGCTGCCTGGGTGGCCCAGGGGGGGTTTTCCTGACCCTTTCTACATCACCAACATCACCTGGAGCTGGGAGAAACCCCAGTGGTTCCTTCATCCCTTCATCCTGTGAGGGCTCTGCAGAGCTGTGCTGGGTTCCAACGCAGAGCCCCACACAGCTCCTGTCCTCGTCTCACCCCCACCACAGAGGGAGTTCACCTGGAGGGGTTTCACATTCCCACTGCAACATCCACCACGCCAGATTTGCTTTCTGGCTGTGTTTCCCAAGCCCTTTTGAGCAGTGTTGCTTCCCCCTCCTGCTGCCTGAGCCCTTCGGTCACTCGGAGCCCCGTGGCCAGCTCAGGTCCCTGACACACATTGGCCACCAGCAACAAATAAATAAAGGCACCAGCTTTGCTCCTCTGGGAGGGATTAATGTGCTTCCACAAGAATGTCAAATCCATGAGCTGCTCCCTTTGTTCTGCTCCACTTCATGCACATGTGTTTTTGTAGGGATTTATATTAAAAAAAAAAAAGAAATTACAAAA
>VWZW01004397.1:654614-710815 GCA_013397115.1 Edolisoma coerulescens
AAAAAAAAAAAACCAACAACCCAACAAACCAGCAGGGGAGGGGGAGGAAAAGAGCCAGATTGTTCTGCTGTTGCCTGGAATTATCTCTCCTCGACTTTCTGGAGGGTGGAGAGGAGGCAGCAGTGTCAGAGCAGCAGTGGATTCTGTGGCTGGTGCAGCCCTCACCCTGCCGTGAGTCAGATGTTAATAATTATTTATCAGTNTACAGTGGCCTTTAAAAGTCTTAGCATGAAAAATGCATGGCTGCCCATGCATTATTTATTCAGCAATGAATAGAATTTCCCCGAGATCAGACTCGCAGGTCAAGGCTGACAAATTTGGCAGGATGAAGCCCCGTGTCTGTCAGCCCCACAGCAGGCAGGGAGGGAAGGGGGCTGCAGGAAGGCACTGCTGCTTTGCTGCAGAAATGTGGCTGTGGAAGGACAGGCAGGGTTTATCCCGACCAGCACTCCCTTGCCAGCCTGTGTTCAGCAGGAGAGAGTTTTGTTTTCCCATTCATGGTGGATTCTCGTTGGAATCACTCCCTTTTTCCACAATAAAAAGCCTTTTACAGCTAAGTAGCTGTGGCAGGATCTCGTTGCTTTGATCCACGGAGCACCATTTGTTTCAGCTTTTCTTGTGTTTACTCTGTCATCAGCTTGAATGCAACCTTGAGGCTCTCAGCTGACAAATGCCCCCAAAACTCTCTCCATCTCTCTCATTTTGCCTTTCCAATTGTAATTCCTGTTTGAAAATAATTTTGTGCAGTCTCTAGCCCAGCTGCCTCCAGAATACCAATGAAGTACATCTGAGGCAGCAGCTCTGCTTTTGCTGGCTGCCCTGATCCTCATTTGGAGACTCTTCCAAACATTTGCTCCCCTCCCCATACTCTCAGGAATGCTCTCATCCCTCCTGGAAATCCAGTGCCCCACAGACCAAGCTTCCAAGCAGGGGGGAAGAGCTGGACCTTGGAAGCTCCAGACTCCTGCCTGGCATTGCCAACCCCCTCAGCTGATAACTGGGAGAACACACGGCCACTCTGAGGGCTCTCACTCTGGAAAGACACATCAGAAATGCTCAGAATTCTCTCCCAACTCAGTCCTTCACCCAGCTTAGCAATGATTAGGAAGGAGCACATTTAACTTGTGTGAGGGTCTCCTTTATAGAGTCATTTTTTAACCCTTTTTCCTTTGAGGCCCTTGATGTAGGAGAGCTCAGCTACAGGTTTGGAAGTCTAATAAACACCTCCCTTTGCTCAGTGATGGGAGGAACAGATGTGCAGTCACGGTATTTCCTTGCCTGCCTGGAGTTTTGAGGGAGAATTGCCCCTGTTGGAGCTGCTGCAGGGAGTCTGTCCCAGCAGGACCCCACTGATCAGGGCACACAGACCCTGCCACCCCAGCAGAACCCAAGGGAGGAAAGTGTTCTGGGGATGTGAGATGGGAAAGGGGTATGGAAGGGTGTGATTTGGATGGAAATCATCACAATTTCCACGGCAAGAGCCGAGCAGGGCAGAGGAGCTGAAAAGGCAGGTGGGGAGTGAAAGGGAGAGGAGGAAATCTGGGGGAAGAAGGGCTGAGAATTGCTGCTTGGAGCAGGGGGATGCTGCTGCTCCTCAGGCTGTCCCCATGGGGACAGAGGGCTCGGGGGCCACGTTTGTCACAGGAAGGGACAGCAAACACCCTGTGTCCTGCCAATGTTTGTGCAGAGGGGGCTGTGTCATGAGCACCCCAAAAGGAAATGAAAAACAAGGGTGTGTGGAACAGCCCCTGCACACTCCGAGGAAGTGCAGAGTTTATTAGCTTGGTACACTGATATTCCCATGTAAGGCCAGTGAAATTCCCCCACCATCACCCCTCTCACAAGTGCCATAAGTGCATAATAGACATCCTACAAGAGCAGGAGCATCTCAGGAGCAATCTACTCTGGATCTCGCTTGAAAATTGCTGTTTGCTGTAACAGCACCCAGGGGAGCACTGCTCTCTAATATTTGTTTAAAGCAGACTGGTAAAAGTAAAATAATGCCCTGACTCACTTCTCCAGGCAGGCTGTTCCCCATAACATCGGGCAAAATTGAATTGCTGAAGGAGTAGCAGCAAATGGCTCTGCTCTGGAGTGAGGGATCCTAATCCAATCAAAACGTGCAGGTAGAGGAGCAGAGCCTTGGGAGGAGGCAAATAACAGCTGGCATTTGGCAGGATGCTGATAGCGAGGCTGCCTGCCTAAACATGAGCTGAATTTCAGCTTGTTTTGCTGCCTGGTTAGGATTTGGGGTTTAAAACACACTCATGGGCTTAGGAGAACCTCGGGAGAAAGATGAGCAGGGGCGTTCTGGGAGTCTCAGGTTCTAAATGCCAGTGGGAAAGCACAGGGTGATGTCCCCTGACTTGCAGGGATTTCTGTGGTGCAGCTGGCAGGAGAAGGAGGAATATGGGATTTCCTGAGAAGAGCCAGAGGCACTGAGTGCCCCACACACAGAGCAGTGTGTTCCCACACTTCAGGGAGTGGATGAGGTGATGGAAGGGCTGCTCCACCACTCACACCTCCCAGAGAAGGGTGAGGGAAGCCTGGGCAGTCCCTGCTGCCCTTCACCCACCTCCCAGCTGTGTCCAGAAAATAATAACCCCTCGTGCCTAAAACCCCCTGTGCCACGCTGGGGCTGCTGCTCTTCCGCTGCCGCAGTCCCTGTGATGGAGGTGACAGAGCTCCTGCACAGCAGGGGCTGTTCCTGGCCGTGGGCAGCCCCTCCTGCTGTCCAGCTGCTCCCAGCCCTCTCACTGGGGCCTGATCAGGTCTCCCCTCTCTGATATCGCACCTACCCTCTCTGATATCATGTCCACCCTCGCTGATATTGTGTCCATACTCTCTGATATCATACCTACCCTCACTGATACCACATCTCCCCTCCCTGATATCGTGTCTACCCTCTCTGATATTATGTCCACTCTCTCTGGTATCTTACCTACCCTCTCTGATATCATGTCCATACTCTCTGATGTCATACCCACCCTCACTGATATCACATCTCCCTTCTCTGGTACCATGCCCACCCTCACTGCTACCATACCTACCCTCTCTGATATCATGCCTACCCTCTCTCCTCTCATGCCTACCCTCTCTCCTCTCATGCCTACCCTCTCTGATCCCAAGTGCTGCCTCCTCACAAGTGCCCCTTGGCCCCTCTCAGCCACTGGAACAGCACCAGGACTCATCCCTGGCAATCTCCCCGTGCACGACAAGAACCGTGTGTGCCCCTCAGCCTTAATGCTTGTGGAGTGCTGGGAGATCCCAGCAGGGAAATTGCATTCCAGTGCAATATGAAGTTACACAGACCCCTAGAACCTTGCTGGGAATCACCCAGTGACCTGAGAGGCTTTTTGTTCCTCCCCAGCCTCCTGGTTTCTCTGTACAAGCCACGGATCACTGGGCACGGGCTCATCTGCAGTTCGGTGGTGAGGAATATCTCCATGCCACTGCCAGGCAGGAGGAGAGGCCAGATTACAGAATGGAATGCAAAATCTCCTTGTTGCTCTGGTCGTGTTTATCACCAATTCAGCTCCCATTTACAGATGCAAAGAGAGAACTGAAATGACTCTCTTTTAACAATATATTATTGGTGGAAATAATTCCGGGTGCTGTTATTGCCCTCGCACTCTGGCGTGTTCCCAAACGTTCCCGTGGAGCTGCCGTGGCTGCTCAGGGCTGTTTCTATAACTCACTTTTGGCACACACGTTTGCTGCTTCTGCAGTGGACTTCTCCTCCTTGCCTTTCATCACTTGGGTGCTGTATTTCTTTCTCTGCCTTCTCATCATCCCAGAGCAACCATCCCAGAACAGGTACATATCCATCCCTCCTAAATGAAGAATTTCTGCACATTCCAGGCAGCTGTAGGCTCAGGAATTCTCAATTTATCCTTAGGGAATTCAACCATTTCAGTGTTGCACCCTGGCTTCTTTCAGGGCTGGGTTTTTTTAGGTTATGCTGGATCCCAAATCCCTGAAAACCAACTTTTTTGGGGGAAAGATTTCTTACAACACTTTCTAAATACTAAGTTAATGAGGATCTCCAAATGTACGTTACTAAACGAGGTTTGTGGCACTCCTTGGAGGTGTATAAATATAATTATCACCACTTTATGGGTAGGGAATTCAAATAATGAGGGGGAAAAGTCACCTATCTAAGGTCATGCTGGAACTACCTTGAAGAGGACATGATAACATGAAATCAAACATGGCTCTGACCTCCTAAATCCCACTTTGTTAATTTTAACCCTGAATGATGCATCCTCCTTATCCAGAGGGCTGTCCATGGATGTACCACCTCTGGGGGCTTTTTCCTGAGGATCAAAAAGTCTGTGAGCCACGTTGAGCCTGGCTGGAGTTCTGTGTCTTGGCTAATTAGTGGTTCAAAGCACAGAAATCAGTTTTTCTCTATTTGAAAGTGTAATTTCTACTGTAAGAACACCAAAAATGCTTCTTTCATCCGTTCAGTGAGATGTGAATGTTGTGTCTCTGCTCAGGTAACCCCAGAGGTCTCCTCTGAACCCTGCAGAGCTGAGAGCTTGTTTGTGTCCACCAGCCAGAGTGAATTCGTGCACTTTCATTCCAGAGCCACTCCTTTTGTGTCCACCTCTTCCTAACCTTTAATTATGCCTTCATGCTCCCTCTGTAATTGCCCACAAATTCAGTTGTGTGGCCCAAATCAAAGGCAGAGGCACGGAGCTGTGTTCAGGTCAATTATCTCGTGCTGCAGTTCTGCAAAGTGAGCAGCTTCTGGTGAACTCTGTTATTGAACAGGAGCTCATTCCGTGCTAAACTTGCCCTAATTGTGCTTTTTTTCTCCAAGCAACGCTAACAGGTCATCAGGATCCCAGAGGGTTGGAGTCTGGGAGGCAGCAAGGCAGCCCAATCCCATTGATCAGGGTTGGGAATTCACTGGAAAGGAATAGTTGGTGGTTTTATCTGCTTTACAGCCAGTCCTTCTGGAGGATCTCACAGCTGAGCCTATCAAAGCTCTGCAATATTAATTAAGCCATCCCAAATTAGTGAGCATTTCCCAAGTGAAAATGGAGCCCTCAAAGTCCAGTTTGCACAAAGCCACTCTGCACATCAGTGGCCAGGGATGGTAAAAGCCAAGGGAGGGGAAAAGCCTGTGAGAGCAGCGAGTCACCCCCCTTTTAGCGTAGGATTATCCTCCCAGAACAATGGGCTGGACTGAAGGCAGCAGGGGTTTTTAAAACTCATTAAAAAAAAAAAAATTAAAAGCTTTTAGGTGATGTTTCTGTGCTGCCAAGTGGGAAATCAGTCTGGACCCTTGTTTTATACCTAAAAAAATGCCATAGAAACAAAACCTGTTCATAAACGTGGGGGGCTGTTGGAAACTTCTAGATCTGTGAGAGACAAATTCTCCCTTCTGCCCAGGAGCAGAGATTTCAGCAGCCAGCAGGGGATTCCTGAATTGCATTTCTGAATTGCTCCACATTTCCATGAGATTCCCAAGGAAAAGCCAAACTGAGAGAGACCCTTGTGTTGAACACAACAACCCCAAACCCCCTGAGCTGATGGTGCCCATCCCCAACAAGCCCCAACCACAAGGATGTTTGTGTGCACACTGGATTTTGGGGGAATGAGTGGACAGGGAGGTGCTGGACCAGCCCAGTGATGGTTTCTGTCTGAACTGGGATTGGATATTACAGGAATAGTGATTATTACAGCTATTCCTCATCTCTGCCGTGTTTCCAGCTTGGTGGTTGGAGTTCCAGCTGATTTTCCTGCATGTGAAAACCCCTTGCTGTGTGTGGCCAGGCAGTGGGGTTTATTTATCAGCTGGAAACACCTGCAGGGAACAGCTGCATTTCCCATTCTGCTGTGCTGGGAAGTGTCCCTCAGATTTATTCTTTTTAATAAACATCACACAGATGGGAAAAGATCCACACGGAAAATGCTGCTGTTTTCATTTACCCAGCCCAGTGCAGCGACTTTTAAGGGAGAGATAAGGAAGTTGTACCACTGTGTCAAAATCCACTTGGTAACGGAATCAGAAAATAATCACAGTTTAAGGGAGAGCTGCATCAAATTCCAGGAATAAAGGGCACCTTTTTATGAGCTGGAGGTCTCTGAATAATCCATTATCTGGAATCTGCAGAGGATTCAATAGGAGAGCCATTGCTGTGTTTCCTTTATACTTACTGGAATTCAATTTCGTTTTGTATTCTTCTTTGACATTAAAATATTGATGTTTACATCACTGCTACACCTCGCTGCCAAAACTGGGGATGGGAAGACAGGGGACTGCAGATAACATGGAAATTAGGGGCAAAAGAAGTTCCCTTCTGGGAGATTTATGGCTCCCAATGGTTTGTACTGCTTGGAAAAGGAATCTCCTGTTTTTACAGCTCAGGGTGGGAATCTGGTCAGGATTTCAGACCTGGACTGAAAGAGCCTTGCACTTTGTCTTTAATTTCCTTGCAGTCAGTGTTTCTGGCCAGGATAATCCTTGAATTTACAGGGTTAGAAAGTGTCATCTTTCTGACAGAATAATTCAATTTCTGTGTGATCCTCATCAATCCTCATCAATCCTCATCAAACCTCATCAAACCTCCCCTCCAGCCACTGCCAGTTCCCCCAGGCACCTCAGAGTGGTCTGAGCCTGGATTCAGGTCCCACCTTTCCAAGGGACAACCTGGGACAGTGGAAGGTGTCCCTGCCCATGGCAGGGGGTGGAATGGGATGAGTTTTGGGGTCCCTCCCAACCCAAACCATTCTGGGATTCCATGAGCTACAGTCAGCACCCAGGTCAACACTTCCTGACCCTAAACCTGAGCAGCTCTGGGAACATAGCACATCAGTTCACCTCATCCTGATTTAAAGCCAGGATTTCCTGACTATCTTGATCACTTGTCACAATGGTAAAGTGCCCTGGTTAAAAAACAAAATTAATAATTTTATTTCTGATTTAATTTTGCTAAATTCAACTGGAAACTCAATGCCTTTGCCTGTTAAAGGATCCTCTCATATCAAATGTTCTCCCTGTGTAGGTACTCACAAACTGTGATTAAATTGTATCTTAATCTTCTTTCAGTGAGCTTAATTGAACATTGTAATATCAGTTGAATCTCCCCCCAAAAAGGCCACCTCTTGACAACTGATTTCCCAAAGAACCTTAAAGCCACAGGAGCAAGGGAAGTGTCCCAATTCCTCCCTCTTCTTTTCTATTTCTGGCCTCTACTAAATAAAACCCAAACATGTGGCAAGGAACCTCTCTCATTTCCAAGGCAGGTTGATGATCTGAGGACTCAAAACATTGGAAGTCCCCCATGGTGCCAAGGTTGGCCCTGGATTCAGAATGAGTTGGGATAATGGAAGAAATGGGATAAATTCTGAGATGTGTGGAGAGGAGAGATCCTCAAAGATCTCTGGGTAGAGCCATTAGACATGAACTGGTTCTCTGTCAGCACTTTCACACATTGTAACTGCTCTTCCCTCTTTAGGGCTGTTTTGAGGGATCTCTGCTTCCTTTCCCAGTGGCAGGAGAGCTCCTGCCAGGCTCCCTCTCCTCTCTGAGTGGGAGAATCTTTCCCGAGTGCCTCTGGAGCCCGAGCAGGAATCCCTCCCCTGGGAATCCCAGGGATCGCTGCCCTGGCTGTGTTGGAGCAAACAGAGCTGGAATTACAGCTTCACCCTGAGTTTTGTGATGTGGCAGGGGCTCACACCTGGTATTTTATGTTCCATTTCCCCAAGGACTCACAGGTGCTTTTTCTTCTTTTTTTTAATTTCTTCCTTTTCCCTCCGAGGTCTTTGCAAGTCTCTCTTTTTCTGTTTGCACTTCAAGAGACTCCAGGACATCAAATGCTGGGTGCTGCTGCCTCTGCAATTCCAGGTTAAACACACGATGGGATCGAATGTCAGCACCGGGAGAGGTTTGGTTCCCCAGAGAGCCACCAAAGCTCAGCAGAACACAGCTCCCAGGCAGCTTGGTCAGGTGTTTTATGGACACCTTACAAAGAGGAGCTCCAGCCCAGCAGCTGCTGACCTCTTCCACTGATAATCAGCCCCACATCCCACTGCTCAGAGCACAGAATCCCAGGATTGGTGAGGTTGGAAAAGAGCTCCAAGGTCATCGAGTCCAGTCTGTGACTGATCCCACCTTGTCCCGAGCCCTGAGTGCCACCTCCAGCCCTTCCTTGGAAACCTCCAGGGATGGGCACTCCAAACCTCCTGGGCAGCCCCTTCCAACCCTTTCCCGGAAGAAATTCCTCCTGAGGAAGAATCAACACTGCAGGAAAGTCCCCAGCCTGGCTGCAGGGCTGTGAGCTCACCGTGCATGAGCACAGCTGCTGCACTCATCCTCCTGCCCTCTTAAAAGAGGTTTTTTAAATTCAAAACTTTAATTTTTTCAAATTTTCTATTTCAAATTTCACAGCAATGCTGTGGAACGCTCCCAGTACCAAATAAATCAGGAACTTGGGAGCAATGCTGAGCTGAAACTTGCCTGTCAGCTTTGCTTTGCTGCCTCTTCCTCTATTTTCAGTCACTTCGCTGAGGTGTCAAAAGTGAACACGTCAGAGGATGTGTGAACTCACACCCGGCCTTCCATGGGTGTGTCTGACTGGGAATTGACAATTCCATGGGAATCTGCTTCCCTGGGGATCCCTGCACTTCCATCCGCTGCTTCAGCCACGGGAAGGATTGGGAATAGGATCATCAGTAGAGTCTGTGTGACAGCAGGTGGGAATCTCTGCTGTCCCTGTCACTGAGCCCCCGTGTGTTCCCAGAGGTTGCTGCCATGAGGATGTTCTCCTAACCCTCCAGGTGTGCTGGGTTTGGAGTTCTCAGCTCCACAGAGCATTACCTGGAGCGCCAATCCATGGAGTTCTTGGTGTTTTCCCATCTTCTCTCCTCCCTAAACCTCTCACACAAATCCATCCCCAAAAAGCAGCCTCTTGCTCTTCCACTCCACTTCCCTACACTGCCAGGGGCCTTGCTGGGGGCCAGCAGCAAATAAAGATTCCATTCCATTTCATTGGGATGTTCTGAATGCAAAAGCCTCGATGGAAAAGAGGGGTGGGAGCCTGTGGAATTGCAGGTCTCCAGCTCTTACATCTGTGCAGCCCCTGGTGCCTTTGAGAGCAGACTGGGAAAAAAAAAACAGGTTCAAAAACATTGAAAAAGTCAGAGATGTGCTGCTCTGAAGAGCTTAAGAGTATTTAGGATAAATTCAGGAGCATGTCACTGCACACTGGTGTCTTTTCTCCTTGCTGATGCGTTTCTCGTTGCCCGTTCATCTTCTAATTAGCAAAGTGGGTGGAAAAAATCATTGTTTCCAGCAGCCTGGTGTGCAGTTCTTGGGACAATGGCCTGAAAACTCGGTACAGTGGTGTTTATCTGCTATTTCCCATTCTCTGGCGAACAAAGAAAGATTCCTGGAAAGGGTTTCTGGTGGTGTTCAGTAAATAGTTGCCTATTTTTTGGGGTATTTTAAACTCTGAATGAGCCACGCTGTGCCTCGCTGGGCTGGTGAGGCTCCACTACTCATCCTCACCTCTGGAAATATTAATTATTTATACCCCAGCTGCCTTAAAACTGCAGCAGATGAGAAAGTGAGGGGGAAAAGCAGGATTCCCAAGGGAAGGGCTGAGGAGGTTCCTTTACACTGTGAGTGTCCTTCAGGAAATGAGGATTTGAATCTGTTGCTCTTGAGGGAAACGCTTTATCACAAGCTTAAATGGTTTGCTGGATTTTCTGACTGAGGGGGAAAAAAAGGTGGGAGGGAAAAAATAACGGCAGTGAAGAGTCCAAAATAATAAAAGAAAAAGGAAAAAAAAACCAAAAAAGTGTGACACAGAAGAAATCCAGAGCTGCAAGGAGAAATAAAACATTCGGTATTAAACTGAGAGGGGGAAAGGGAGAATTCAGATGTAATTGAAGGAAAAGAAGAGCAGCACAGGCCAAAAACCACTGGGAATCAAAGACTTATCCCTGCCTTAAATATGAGTTAATATTCTGGTGAGTGAGGATAAATTATTTGTACTCCACAGCCCATTTCACATTTTCCTGATACGCACCCAGAATGCTTGTGGTTGTTATTGTTATTATTGCTATTGTTAGGAGGAGTTGCTGCTTTCTGGGGAGGACTGGGGCAGCAGAGCTGTCCTGTCCCTTCCTCCTCCGTGCTGTGCCTCTGCAGGGTGAACGGGAATTAAATCAGAGCCTGGATTTCAGCCCCAGTGGCCTCATTTCAGCCCCAGTGGTCCCACCCCAGCCCTGTGAGGTGTGGAGCCACCCAGGTGTGGTACCACAGCTCTGGTGCCTTTCCAATGCTGCTCCTGCTGATGCCCAAAGTGGCCACCTAAAACCAGAGACTAGACAGGAATAAGGGAACAAAGGTCAGTATTTATTTGAAAGACCTTCAAAGGTACACCCTGGGGAGCCAAAGTCTACATCCAAAATGACCCCAGGATGGACGACGAGTCACGAGTTCTTCAACCTTTTATAGGTTTGGGTCATTTGCATATCAGCATAAATTGGCCAATTAAAAGTTTAGCTAATGATGGAATTTCTCCAAGCTTACCCCCCCCCTTCTCAAGATGTTGGTTTACACATTTTGGGCCTAAGACAGTCTGGGTGTCCTTGGAGCAAACCTAGAGAGGCTTTGTTATGTCTATCTTAGCATGANTCTTAGCATGAGAGAGCAGAAGTGAACAGGCTACAGGAAACTTCTAACCAGTGCAGGTTTTGGAAAATACAGAAGTTAAAACCTAAGACATCCCTGCCCGTGCCACCGTTGTCACCTGCCCCGAGGTGGATGTCACAGCCCCATCTGAGAGCGGGATGTGCTGCAGTTTGCTGCTCTGCTCTGCAGGGCAGCAGCAGCCAACGTCACCCGTGCAAACCCCACGAGCGGGAGCAGCAAACGCAGCAGCAGAGCTCTGGTGCCCTCTTTTCCAACACATTCCCCGGGCAGAACAGGCTGTGGGGCCGTGGGAGTGGCACAGATGGGATGTTCAGGGCTGCAGCAAGGGAGGAGGAGAGAAAACACCCCCTGAGGGAATCGTTGTGGGAGTGCAGAGTGGTTTGGGCTGGAAGGGACCTTAAAGATCTTCTCATTCCACCCCCTCATTCCACCCCACACCTTCCACTGTCCCAGGCTGCTCCAAGCCCTGTCCAACCTGGTCTTGGACACTTGCAGGGATGGGGCAGCCACAGCTTCTTTGAGGCCTCATCACCCTCACAGGGAGGAATTTCTTCCCAAAATCGCATCTAACCCCACTCTCTGTCAGTGTGAAGCTATTCCCCCTTGTCCTGTCGCTCCAAACCCTTGTAAACTGTCTCTCTCCATCTTTCCTGCACCTCCTTCAGGTCCTCAAAGGCCACACTGAGGTCACCCTGAAGCTTTTCTTCTCCAGGCTGAACAATCGCAGCTCTCGCAGCCTTTCCTCCCAGCAGAGCTGCTCCATCCCTCTGATCATCCTGGAGCCTCCTCTGGGCTCTCTCCAGCAGCTCCAGCTCCTTCCTGTGCTGGGGACAGCAGGTCCCTGATCCCAGAGCAAGGAGAAGGGGCTGTGGGAGCTGCTGAGGGGCAGAGGGGATGTGCAGGCTCCAGGTGGGAGAGCAGAGCTCGTTTTGGGAGCTGAGAAGCAGAGCAGGGCCCAGGTCAGGGGCACAGGGGGGTGAGTGGGGGCAGTGCCCTGTGGAAGGAGGGTTTTTGTGATCCTCCTGTTTCCAGGCTGGAAGCTGTGGGGTCCAGGTGGTGGAACAGCGAGGGGGCCCAGCCCATCCTGTCCCTCCTCCAGGACTCCTGCAGCTCCCAGGCTGCAGAGCCACGGGCAAAGGCAGGGAAGGGCACGGGGACACGGGGCAGCCCAGGCAGTGCAGGGCCAGGGACCTTCATTCCAGCATCACCCTGAACCTCCTGAACATCAAACCCCAGCTGGGAGAGCAGCAAATCCCAAGGATAAGGAGCTGATCCAAGAGTCTGAAGCAGCTCTCCCATCTCGGAGCAGCGGTCAGGGCAGACAGACTCGCACAGGGCTCTTTGCCCCGGGGAAGGAGCAGAGAAGGACGAAGGAAAATGTTCCTCTCAGCCTTGCACAGAGCCAAGAATTTAATTACTTGCCATCTTCTGAGCCTGTCCCGTGCACTGCACCCTCAGGGGCTTGCTGGTTTCTTCCCTCGTTGAAACGAATCCCAATCACTTTGTTTGGATGGTTTCACCCCTTGGCTGGCCCAGATGCCTCGTTGCTCCTGCCAAGAGGCTGCTGCATCCTGAAATTCATGTTCATGACAGAAGAATCCTGGTGGTACGGATGATTTGACTCAAAGAACCAGAGAAGCTGGGAAATAAGGAGGAGCCAGCAACAGGAAGGAGCAGTGCCAGGAGGATTGCAGAGCTGGAGGGTGGCCCGTCCGTGGATGTCTCTTTTTCCAGAGGGCAAACCCTGTTGTAAAACAGAAAGCCACGTCCAGGGGTGTTTCCCTTCCGTTCCTGGGGATTTGTTCTCATCCTTGCACAGCTGAGCACCTGCCAGCAGTGACAGCCTGCCCCTGGCAGCACCAGGGGTGGCTGTGGAATGCCAGGGACGTGGCTAAAGGGGCACAGATAAGCTTTGATAGGAGAGCAGATGCGGGAGATCTTTGCTGGTGCCTCACAGGCCGGAATCCGGGGCTGTCCCCGCAGGAAGGACGTGGAATTCCAGCTCCTTTGCTGCTGCCTGCTGGAATTCAGGTGATCCCAGGAGGCTCAGAGAGCTTCACTCCTCACAGGGACATTGCTTTGTTCCCATCACTGAGCAGCTCCTGGCCAGCAATCCTCACTGCAAACTCTGCACGGCTGCAGATCTGTCCTGGCTTTGGGTTAAAAAGCAGAAACTTCAGCTCTGCCTAAAGAAAGGAACCACCTGGGGAATTTTTCTTTGGGATCCGTTAGCGAGCTCTCTCCAAGTGATGTTTTGGGTGGATTAGTTCCCAGCTAATGGCCTAATTAGTGTGAAATTGTCTTTCTCTGGCCCTCCCAGCTTGGTCCTGGCTGTCCCTACATTCATCCTCTGCTCACTCAGTGCAGAGTTTTCATTACAGTTCTGGCTTGGGCTCCAGGTTTTGCTAGAATATGAGAAGGGAGACAACAAAACTGATATCCATGGGCCAGGGAACATATGTGACCCCTGCATTTGTCACAGCTGCTTGGAGAAGAGGCTGCTCTTTGCTCCATAACTGCGGCAATCTCCTGCACAGGTGGCCAAAGCATTCCACCAGCACAGGGAAGAATAATTGGATAGCCCCTTTTTTAAACTGTATGTAACCAGCCATATCGAATTTATCACTAATGTCACATTTTATCATGATCTAATCACCAGAGAGCAAGAAAAATGAGCAGACTTGTCTCCATCAATAAACAAGTGATTACTCAGACAATAACCAGGTTTATTTTCTTTATTTCTGTAAATGTTTGAAGTCTTATGAAGACGCTCTGGAGAGAGGATTATTATTTATTTTGGCATCCAGACAGTTCAGTGACGGGAGGTTTAGAGAAGCTGAAGATGTTGATTTAGAGAGGATCCTAAAAGTCTTACTCATCTCCATTCTGCAGGAGGAATCTGGGCCATCAGATTATTTATCAGATTAAAAACGCGCTGCCTGTTCCGTCTTGTAGCACGCAAGTCCTGTGCACAATCACCTCCCTGGGAAGCCAGGGAGGAGGAAAGAGCCAAAATTTCCACTTCAGCTTTCATTTTTAAGATCCCACAGCTGTTCTCCTGCCAACTGGCCCTTCTGCCACGTCCCACTTTTGGAGGTCCCATGGCATCAAATGCTGACGTTGCCAAAGGCAGCCCCTGCACTCCCAACAGGAAAAATGGATTTGATCAGCATCAGGAAAAAATTAAAAATTATAAAATGTGGCCACAAGTCTTCAGGGTGTTCTAACACGAGGAAAGTCCTGGCTTGTCCCCAGGGGGGTGACAAAGTGCAGCTCTGGGGGCTGAGCAAATCTAAGGCCAGGAGGCACCTCTGCTGTGGTGTTCACTGTCCTCAGCTGAGCCGTCTGAGCCTCTTATGGGAAAACAGAGATGTCAGGGAAGGAAAAGCACTTTCCCCATGATCCACGTGCCCTCAGAGCTGTTCCTCACACCCCCAGACTCCAGGGAACCTCTGGTGGCTCCGGGGGTGGGAGGAGGAAGCGTTTGAGGAAGGATTTTTGTGGCAAAAAGAGCAATCCATCAGCTGGGGGGAGTGATGGGAGGTAAGGACTCGTTTTTCTGGCTCAAGCAGAGATCCCAGTGACAGCAGTCCAGGGAAAATGGGCCAAATTTGGCTACCAGAGTGCTGGCAGGGCACTTCTGATAAATCAGAGAATCAGGGAACGGCTGGGGTTGGAAGGGACTTTAAAGATTATTTCTCTCTTTACCCACAGAGAGTTACCACTGAGAGGATTTCCCCTCCATTTCCTTGGAACACACAGGGGAAATCCCACGAGACAGGAGCCCCTCACCCATCTCCAGTGCATGTTCAGGGTGCCAGACTGAAATCCCTGAGCAGGAATGGCTTCAATGCTCCCTCCTCTCTTCACAACTTCTCTCCCTCCTGCCCTGAATTTTGAAGCCTCTCTAGACACAAGGTCCCAGCCTCAGTGATGGGGAAGAGCCAAAACGACTCCTCCCTGCCCCTGCTCTCTTCTATCCTATTTCAAATCTAAGAAGTCCTCAGCAACAAAAAATGTTGCTCTTTTCAGTGCTGCTCTGACATAACAAAACTGCTCCATGTATCTCCTCCCAAGGTTTTTCTGTAATTTTCTGTGACTCTGGTTTTCCTGGAAGCACTTCAGCTGGAAAATAGAGCCATCAGTCCTTAAAAAAAGGTTAAATAAGAACGGAGGGAAATTGAAATCTGGGTCTAGAACAGGGTCTAGATCCATGGCGTGGGTCTGTAGCTGCTGGAGATCTTTGAAAATGACCTTAAACCCCTTTAAAAAGCTCGTTTCAAAGCTTCTGGTACCTGACATTTCTGTGATAACATCACTGCAAAATATCTTCTAAACAGCTGCTGGCAGCTCGTGGGGTCTCGGTGACCTGAACGCTGCTTTTGTGAGACCCTGAGCTGCAAACAGCAAATGCCCTGGGTTATTTTGCACCTCCTAAAGCCCAGCTGGTGGGAAGAGGGGAGGGGGAAATGGTGACAGAAGAGGGGACAGGAGAGGAGAACCTCTCTGTGCCCGTCCCAAGAAGCAGAGCCCGCCCCTCACCGGGGCCAGCAGAACAAAGACCGAGAGGGTTTCTGTTTTCCTCTTTTTAATTCCTTCATGCAAAACGAGCTGAATGTACATTCCATCTTGCCAGGGAACAGTGCTTTTTTAAAAAGGCAGACAGTGCTTTCTTCTTGCCTTTTTTCAATTAAGTTTACAACTATTTTCTACTGCATTTACAAACTACTTCAAAAGCTTTCTTGGAATTCATTCACCCCAGAGTCGTTTGGCTGTAGTACAAACCAAGAAATCAAGAAAAAACAGTGCAGTGAAAAAATAATTAAGAAAAAACCAAACCCAACAACTTGCAGGTTAATAAGATTTCAGAGGGTAGAAAAAAGCAATAGCTCAGAGCTGCTGTGTGAGAGACTTTGGGCCTATTTATTTCTGTTCTCTCCCTTCTTATTTTAATGCATCAGAGCTGAATTCACCTTGGCAGAATTTACAGCCCTTTTGGTTTGCTGAGTCTTTAGTGCCCCAAGTGCTCCTGTGATCTGTTAATTACCTCATGGCATGCAAGGCTCTCTGGGGCTGCTTCCCTACAGGAACTCTTCGTCAGGATCAGATTGGATCTGGGGTCCTCTTTTCTGGGTGGTGTTGAGTAAAATCCTCTGCCCCTGTGGGGATTCACTCAGCCCTGTGCAGGGTGGGACACCGGGGAAGGAAATGATCAGAGGATAACTCCACACTCCCGTCCTTAACCACCCTGAAAGGTGCAGGAGGATGGTTCCCGTTTTTGCATCCCGTTTTTGCCATTCCCTCCCTTTCTCCTTCTCCCTCTTTTAGGGCAGTTCTGGTGCTGGGCTCTGCAGGGCTGAGCAGCCTGGAAGGGCTGAGCTGAGGCAGGAAAACATCTCAGCCTGTTCCTTGCTAACGCAGAGGGACTGTCAGGAGCAAAGGGAGGTTTGGGATGAGGGGTTTTCCCACAATGGACAGAGGCAGTCAGAGAAAATGTGAGGGGCTGGAGCGTGTCCAGGGAGGGGAACAGAGCTGGGGAAGGGGCTGGGGAACTCTGAGGGAGCTGGGAAAGGGGCTCAGCCTGGAGCAAAGGAGGCTCAGGGGGGCCCTTGTGGCTCTGCACAACTCCCTGACAGGAGGGGGCAGCCGGGGGGGGCGGGCTCTGCTCCCAGGGAACAGGGACAGGAGGAGAGGGAACGGCCTCAGGCTGGGCCAGGGGAGGCTCAGGCTGGACAGCAGCAGGAATTTCCCCATGGAAAGGGTGCTCAGGCCTTGGCAGGGGCTGCCCAGGGAGGTTTGGAGTGCCCATCCCTGGAGGTGCCCAAGGAAGGGATGGAGGTGACACTCTCCCATCCCAGCCCAGCCCCAGGCTGTGCCCCGTCCATCCCTCTCCATCAACGGGGTTAACTGGGAGAGACAAGAGGATATTTGGGGCCTCCCCCAGGTAAGAGAAGCACAAACCCTTTAAAATATCCCGAATCTCATCCTGGTCTCTATCAGGGCTCACACAGACTCTGCAAAGCAGAACGGGCTGCAACAAAAGGCAGCCACATTAAAAAAAAAAAAANACCAAAAAAAAAAAAAAAAAAAAAAAAAAAAAAAAAAATCTCTCTTTTTCCAAACCCCCCGCTGGGAGTGGGTGGAAGCGCGAAACTTTCCGGCACTCGGAGAAAAAGGAGAACGGTGATGTGAAAAGGAGAGTGTCAAAGAAACATCCTCCATCCCCAGCTCCTCCCCCGACTTTGTACCCACTTCCACCGCCTCCTCCCGCAGCGGAATCGCTGAGAACTTTCAGACTTTAATTTAAAAAAAAAAAAAAAGGTAGTGGGAGGTTTTCCCGCAGAATTTCCCACAAATGCTGGGACTGCACATCCTGGTTTGCCGCGGCAAGGAGGAGGAAGAGGAGGCTCCATAAACTGGGAATTCTCACAACTCAGTTGGAGCAGCAAGCACAGCAAGGTCAGAGGAAATGTGTCATCTCAGGCCCCATCAGCGATCCTTTCAGTGCATTTTCCCTCTGGAGTGCCAGAGGTTTAACCTTGCCCATTAATGCAGTTAATGTGGGATCAAAGTGTTTTCTCTGCTACCTTGTGTTGGTATTTTCTCAGAACGAAGGTGCTGAGAGCGAAGAAGAAAAGACTTTAAGGAACAGGAGGAATGATTGCTTTTTATTCTAAACCTGAGTTAAATCATT
Organism: Edolisoma coerulescens; assembly: GCA_013397115.1. Taxonomy (NCBI): domain Eukaryota; kingdom Metazoa; phylum Chordata; class Aves; order Passeriformes; family Campephagidae; genus Edolisoma; species Edolisoma coerulescens. Next base: position 671,981 of record VWZW01004397.1, read on the forward strand.
TCCTTTCAGCTTTCTTAGCTCCCGAGTAAGAAAATTGCTGAAAATGGACAAAACTATTAATGAGAGTTATGGCTGGCATAAAGGGACCTTGGAGGGCAGGAATGATGGGGCTGTGGTAGGAAAACAGATCTGAGTGCAGCCCGGGTTGGGTTTACATCATGATTTGCAAAAGCTGCAGGTGACTGCAGGAATCCAGACGGGGAGAAATCAATGGTGTGAATTATTAAAAACCAGAGGGCCAGTTCCTCCGTTAATAGGAATTCACTTGGTCCTCAGCATTGCTGGGATACACAGAGAGCTACAAGGGGCTTTAGCAGGACGGTTTTGAAGGGAGGGACAAGAACGAGACAGAAAAAACCCTCCCTCGCATCGCCGTGCCCGGTTACAGCCCGTGAAATGCCCTCCCTGGCAGAAATAATTCACTTGTCTCGTGTAGTCCCTGCACAAGCGATTACAGAGAGATCCTCCCTCCTGCGAGTGGTGAAATTGCCCTCGGCAGATCCAGATGAAAGCACCCTCTGTGCCTTCTGAGGGTTTATTGGCACGGTTTGATTTCAAATTGGCACCAAGGCTCAGTCACTTCACTGCCCTGCTCTGAGCAGAAGAGGGCAAGTGCCATTGAGGGAAAAAAAGAAGAAAAAGGGGAAAAAACCACCAAAAATGAGTTCATCATCACTGCAATGTCTGTAATCCCAGGGCAGCCAGCAAATCGGACTCAAAGAGCCACCCAGCGAGGGCTGTGGGGTCACTGGTGTTCTGGGGCCTCGCTCACACTTCTTTTTGTCCCCATTTCAGGATTTGTAAACTCGTCCCAGGTTCAGGACGGGGAGAACCTTTTCCTAAAGGCAGAACCACAGCTGAGGCCGGGCTGGATCCAAACCTGGGGTTGAAAGGAATGAGGGTTTGTCTTTACAAACGAGCTTTGGGCCTGCTGTAGATAAGACTCACACTGAGAGATAAAAAAAAAAACAGTGGGAAGGATTCCACCGATTGATGACTGGAATGCAAGAGATTTGCCCTTACAAATAAAATGTAGGTCTGCTGCTAAATGATGCTAGGTTGAAGTTCTCAGCCTCAAGGGCACAGAAAGCAGAGCCCAAACAGCTTTGGGGAATAATAATAATAAAGGGAATAATCTATTCCCTTTATTTATTATGTATTATTATTTATTATTATTATATGAAAGAAAGGGAAGTGGTTGGGTGGGACAGAATTTCTTGAATTATGTCTTTAATAATCGTTGGATTTCTTCCTGACTGGGGCTTTCCTGATCCTTCTCCTTCATGGGGAGTTCTGGGCATTGAAGCTGCTCCCAAATTTCTCATCCTCAGGCTGTGCCTGCTCTGCACTCCCTGCTCAGGCTGTACTGACCAACGCTCTCAGGTGTGAAGCTCTGAGCACCACCCTGGTTGTTCTCCACTCCCATTCCTTCTCTTCCCATGCAATAAACTTGCCCCCAACCTCCTCTCTCCCTCATTTTGCTGTCTCATATCAATTTTAAAGGGTTTCCCCAGGTACAATTTCATTACCTGTGGCAGAACCGAGGCAGATTTAACCACAGGTTCCCAGGACAGCCTCTCCTCCCCCGTGGAGCTGTGGGGTTTGTCCATGGATCTCCCTGAGGGGCTGATTGTGCTGGGGTTGGAGAGGGAGTGAGGAAATCCAGGACTCTGAGCACTACAGAGCCTTTTTGCAAAGATGTGCACACCTTAAAGGGAGGGAGAAAGGGAAGGAGGGGAAATTATTAAATCAGGCTGTTAAACACAGCGCCGCAGCTCAGCCCTGGCTGGTGATGCAGGAGGGACTGTCCAGCCCCACACGTTTCCACACAAGTCCCAGGATGGAATTTCAGCATTTCCAGACCCTCTCTGTGCTGCAGAAACTGGCAGTGAGGATTTCCCAGTGCTGTGTGTTGGTGGCAACCCATGGCTCATTCACTTGTCTTGGACAGAAAGGATGAAATAACCCAGGGAACACCTGGGAAGGCAGCAGGGACTGGAAGTGCAGAGGATGTGCTGAGCTGGGAGGTGGAAAGCTGCCATTCCCCTCAAATAACTGTGCTCTGTGCATTTTAACCAGGTGCAGTATCAGCTGTGCTGGCAGGGTGATGACCAAGGGAAACAGTCCTGGGTGTTCTGGCAGGTGGATTTGGGCTCTTTGTCCCTTGGAGTGATAATAACGGGATAGACAGAGATAGATGAATATATTTGTACAAAATATCTGAATTTTCCCTTCACAATCCCCTCCCCATCCCTGGAATTGTCCAAGATCAGGGGCTTGGAGCACCCTGGGATAGTGGAAGGTGTCCCTGCCCATGGCAGGGGGGTGGAATGGGATGGTCTCTGGGATCACCTCCAACTCAAACCACGCTGGGATTCTGGGATTCTGTTATTAATATGTGCCCACACAAAAATCAACAGGTTCTCCATCATGTCCACGCCAAAATATCACTGGAAATAAAAGGGCTGAAGAGCCAGGCATCCCTTTTTCACAGGCAGTCATGGCTGTGCTGTGCAGATTGGATGCAGCAGGGAGAAGCAATAAACCCAGAGCTGAACAAGGCATGGAATAGGTTTTTTTTTTCTCCCCTTTCTTGTTTATTTAGGTTGAGGAGGTTACAGTGGCATGTCTTAGTTGAGTTTTATTTTAAGAAAAAGCTTCATTGGTATTTTTTTTAAGCACGGCCAAGGCACAGAAGGGAGCAGATCGTGGGGAAGGGTGACAGCGTGCACAGATTAATGCAATTTGTGCGAGCCAGAGACTTTAACATCTTAATTACTCATCTGAAGGTCTCAGTGATTATGCCAATTGATCAAATCCACCAGAAGAATGCCTTCTCGGGGGACAACACGGAGCAGGGAGGGAATGCTGCATCTTTAAACACGAAGTGACTCCATCACCTCGGTGATGTGAGCCTGAGTCAGCTCAGCCGAGCGGGAGCCCCGCGGGACCCCTGCAGAAATCCTAACCCCACTTCCCTCCCTCTGCCGGGCTCCTCCAGACCTTCAGCCTGAGGATGAGATGGGGGGAAATAGAATCACTCAAGGCACTAAAAATCTGCTCCAATGAGTTCGTGTGACCTGAACCCTGCTCGGAGCCTTCGGCACCCGGCAGTCGAGGCTGTGCTTGAGCTCTGCTTGAATCCTTGTCCCCAAATCACTGTTCGTGGATTCCCCACAGACCCACTCCCGTGGCAGGAATAAGGAGCAGCCCTGGCACCCCCAGGGCTCACTCACCATCATCAGCTGGGGGGTCGTGGCTCATTTGCACCCCTGTGTGGGTGAGGCAGCTGGAATTTGCTCAGGGTCAGAGGGAAAAGTGTTGGAAATGTTGGTGCTTCAAATGTTTCTGGGAAAATTCATATAGGAATTTATGAAAATCTGAAAAGGACAATGGGTTTTTTCTCACTGTTTAGGTTCTTTCATTCCTACCACTATCAATTCAAAATCCCCTTCACCTTTTTTTTTCCCCCTCAGCATTTATACTTGTGAATTCCCAAAGATTCTTCAGCTCTACCACAAAAATTCTATTTTTAGCAGGAGAAATCTTATTCCTCCCCCCCACAGCAATTCCTTTTTTTTTTTAATGATGATAGGCAGAAGTTGTTTTTCCAGTGAGCCAAAACTCCATAATCCACCCAGTAATTCTGCTGGCTGCTGGAAAAGCAGCCCCATCTTCCCAGTGGATTGAGCGGTCTTGCACACCAGCTCAGCCAGTCCAGACTGCTGCCAAATGCTGTATTTACATTCCCAAACTAAAATCTGTTTCTAATACATTTTTATGGGGAGTTTTGACCCTTTATATTTATTGCTAATGAGCTTTCATCTCTCTAACAGCCTTTCATCCCAAAGGATCCCAAAGAGTAATTGTAATAACCTGGCATACAAAATATACACAGAAATCAATTTGCCCACCACGGAAACGTGGCCACGGCTGGAGGGGCTGGCAGGGAGGGTCCAGCAGAGCCCTGAGCTGCTGCTGCCCCCCAGGTGACAGGGACAGCTCGTGGCCTGGGCTGGCTCTGCTCCAGGTGGGCTGGGGACACCCCCAGCCCTGCAGAGCAGCCTGTGGAGAAGGAATTTGGTGACTGCAAGGCTTTGGGAGCTCAGATTTTGGGGTTCCGAGGCCATGGGGAGGCACACAGTGACCCAGGGCACTGGTGGAGCCCCAGCTGCAGCCCCCGCAGGCACCGGGTGCCACCTCTGCCTTCAGCAGGGGCTGGGATCTGCTGGAATTGCTGCTGGCATTGCCCCAGCAAATCCTCCCTGGGATTTGCACCCTGGAGCAGCCCTCTGGCATGGGGCTGTGGCTCCAGGGCTCGCTGTGACCTCGCAGCCCCAGCAGGGTGGCTCTTGGTAGCCCCTGGCACTGTGAGGGGCTGATTCTGGCCACTTGTGCTGGAGGATGCTGTCCTTCCACAGCCTGTGAGGATTCAGGAGGGACGGGGGGCAGTGAGGGATAATGTCACCATCCCTCCCTGAGTGCACAGGAAGCCCCCACAGGTGATTTGTCCAAAACTGCCCGTGTGGGGTCAATATTTTCTTCGGGGCTGCCCTGTTTGCAGGTTCCCACTCCTGCTCACCCCAGCGGGGCTCACACTCTGTGTCAGAGCAGGGGAAGCCCCAGGGCCGCTGTTCCTGCCCCATGCAGAGCCCTGGGTGGAGGCAGCAATGCAGCCCCAGCCCACGGATCCTGCCCGGCAGCGGGATCAGGATCAGGAGATCCCGTTGGGGCAGGGCAGGGCACTGGCTGTGCCAGGATGAACTGTGTAACCTGCTGCTAAGAGGCTTTTCCATGTCCTGTGGCTCTGCTTTTCCCCATCACCATCTGCCCGCTGCAGGACAAATCCTGCCCTAATCCTGCCCAGCCTCCCCCAGCAACAGGGGATCAGCCACAACGGGGCTGCACTTCCCACCTTCCTGAGCTTCCCGTGGATTATTTTCCATGAGGGAGCCACCCACACCCTCTCAAATGGCTTTCCTTCCACCCTCCCCAGTGAAGGAACATTTTAAATCAAAAGGATTTGACTTATTTTGCTCCTCAAAGGGCATTGGTGCAGGTGAGAAGGGGAGCTGAGTGCCAGAGACCCCAACCCCGCTGGGCGCTCCCCCAGTGGGGTCCCTGTTGTGCCCCTGCCACTGCTGGCATTTTAAACAAGCAAAAGCCAAAGAGATGGAGGGAAAGAGCCTTTCCTTCCCCCATCTCCTCCCGTAAGTCATTTTCCCTGGCCTATTTTACAGGAACTGAAAATCTATTAGAGGAATGGCTTAATCCGGTTTGACTGTAATAATTAGGGTGCTTTAAAAACCCCTGACTAATCGTATAAAATGTGATTGTGGACAGCTCAGTGCACGACCCTTACACTTATCACTGGAGGTATTATTACAAACCAGAAACAGCTGGCAAGCACGGGGGAGGATAAAGGGAATAAAAAATCACATGCAAAGGGACAGGGACTGTTCCTTTTCTGATCTCAGGGCAGCGCCTTGAGCTGTCTTTGGAATCCAAAGCACGAAGTCACCTCCAAGACCCCGGAGAGACACAGCTGCTTTCTCCACTGTGCCCTGCCAGCCCTGTGGGCACCTCTTTTCCTCGCCCTGGTTTTGCAGGCAGTCCAAGAGGATTGGAGTCAGTGTTGGAGTGATTCTCCTCAGGGCACTGCAGTTGTTGGGAGGGGCTTTTCCAAGACAAGACAGTCTGGATGGGGCGAGGAGGATGCAGCGGTTCAGGGTCATTGGGTTACAGCAGAAAAGCAGCTCCTGCTTCCACGCCTTGGCTGCTGCCAATCTCCTTTTCTCTTGCTCTCTATCTTTCTCAAGCTCCAACAGCCAGAGTTTCTTCCTTCCCTTCTCCTCCCTGGGCTGGGCACAGCTGAGTTCCCTCTGTGGCATCACCACACCTTTGGTGAAGTTATTTTTGCCCACCTGTTCTGGCAGTCGTTCCCTGGGGTTGCTGCCTGGTCAGGCTGCCCCGGTCCCTGCCAGCTGAGCTCGTTCCTGTGCTGGCACTTCTCCTTCCACCCTTCCCACCACCCCAGCGGGGCAGACAAACAGCCAAACATCCCTGCAGCACTGACAACTCTGCCAGGCCCAGGGGCCCGCAAGGGAATTTTGGTGGGGAGTTCAAACTCTGCTATAAGGGAGAGGATCCCCCAAAGAGATTCCTGCTGCAGCAGGGTCAGGCACAGAGGAGGAGGCTGGAGCTGATGGACTTGGCCATCACAGAAATGTTGGGAGAGGCACAGGGAAGGCTCAGACCACCCAGGGCTGAGCCCTCACCCTCACCCAGACACGGCTCACGAAAACACCACTCTCCAGAGCCCCTCGAGAGCTTCAGGCTGCACAGAGAGCCGCCAGCCCTGATGAGCCTGGGCTATCACCACCACGCTCTTTAATCAGAGCTGAAAACTCATGATCAGCCTTGAAGGAGGCTTCTAAAGACTGAAATAATAAGATGATGCACTACAATTCCAATTTTCTCCCCGTTCCTGTGATTAAAATACGTGGCTGAATCTTGGAAGCTCAACTGCAGCTTGTACAGAAGCTGTAATATCAATGTTCACATGGAACTTGCAGCAAGAGTTGAGTTGTTTGGTTTCTTTCGCTTTCCCCCTGAGTCTTTCTTGGGGTTTTTTTTTTCATTCTGCTCGATACAGGTTTTGATCTTTCCCTTAATAAATAGGAATGGTTATCCCCACTGACTCACTTATCTAGTAATAGCTAGAACCCTTTTAATTCAAGTGATTTGATTCCTGGGTTTTTCCGATTCAAGTAAACACTCAGGCAGAGCATTACTGGGAAACTGGCAATGGAATTCCACGGTTAAATTATCCTGTGACTCAATCCTGCACAGCACCGGATCCTTTTTAATACATTTCACAAGTACTCAGTGCTGACCTCTAACACCAGAGTGGTTTCTCTCCTGTGGTAGCTCAATTTCACAACTCTGAATACGCTTTTTAATTTTTTTTTTTTTTTGAAGGAAAGCTATCCAAAGGTTTTAGAAAATGTTCTTTAGCCTTTGGGAATGAGTCAATTTAATGCCAGGCTATCATTCCATTTCAAAGAGCCGAAGGATTTGAGGCAACACAATCTGCTTTCTGAAGCATGTGAGATGAATACAGTTGTGGGGTTGTTACAAATCGAGCTGCAGAGTTTGGGTACAGAGCTCAACTTGCCCCAAGTTCAGCTGTGGTTTGTCAGCTGGATTTCCCTGCAGAGCTCCTTTGGTCAACCCCCCATTCCAAGGAATGCTTGCACCAGGAAAAGATGGTAAGGGAGACATCACTGACAGGAAAAGTTCCTGTAATCCATTGGTTTTAAAGTGGGAAGGAAGTGAGGTCCATTGTGAAGCCAGCAGAAGATGAGCTTGGGTTTAATTACTATTTTCCTATTGGAAATGGGTGAGAACATTGGGAATAAAACCCAGGCATTAGAAGGGGAAAATGGGAAGTTCTAAAATGCAGAGTCACCTTGGGGCTGGTGCACAACACACATCCCACCCTCCACCTCCCAGCCCAGGGCACGAGGTGCCAGAGAAAACCCACGGGAGCCACGGAGACGCTCAGTCACATCGAACTTTATTTTAATCCCGTCAGAAAAGTTCAAGAATTACACCAAAAAATACTTCAGTCTCTGCTACCTACTGACAAAAAATACACCACAAAATTATAAACTGTTCAGTGGTTTTGCTGGAGTTCAGGTTGTTGGTGGAGGGGGCGGTTTGTACATTTTGAGTGAGAAATGAATTTACAGGTGGAAAGGGAAGGGAGGAGAGGGAGTCAGACGATGGCATTTGGCACTACAGTTTTAGCTACACTATACAGTTATTTCTCATGATGCCTGCAGGACTGAGGAGTTCTGCCCTCACACACTGCCCAGTGTCTCTGATGTGGAGGACAAAACTGCCCAATGCGAGGGAAGAAGGGGCCAGTTCCTAATTTCCATCCCAGTCTAGCCAAAAATCTGGAAAAGCAGCTCAGTCCAAGGTGAACCTTGCCCTGCCGGTGCACTCTGCTCCTGCTGCTCGGCTCTCCCTGCTCTTGCAGCTCTGAAAAAAGAGAATCCTTGGGGTTTTTTTAAATCCCACCAGCCTGCACTAATCTCATGTGCCATTTGTGGGGAGAACGTGTTACACTGGGCAGGACTGGATTAAGCTTGGGGTCTGCTCTGGGTTTGCAAGCAGAGATTTGATTTGTACCTCTCTCTAGCGACCTGGAATGACTGGAAATGCTGAAGGAGCTGAAGCTGAAGGAAGGAAGCAGGAGCATCTCATTTCATAGGAAAATTAGGGGCTGAAAAGTTAAGAGGCTCAATTCTATCAGCACTTTTGAGAGGCTCCTCAAATAGTAATGGCATTTCTTTGTGTTTTGGTGACCCTCAGGAGAGAGTTCTCAAAGGATGAAGCCTCATGGAAATTGCCAAAGCTCATGCAGGGAATCTGTTCCAGAAGCAGAAGCAGAGCCCTGAACTCCTGACTCTGAGTCCTGTGCTCAAAAGTTTATTCAAGATTTGACTACAGCGGCCTCTGTCTGCTCCCATCCTGCTCCATCTCCAAGCAGCAGCCTGGATTTCAGCCTCAGAGCCTGGCCAGCACCAGCAGCACTCTGGTGGCTCATTAGCAATGCCAGGAACTTTCTGGATTTCCCTGGGGCACTGTGCAGGGTTTGTGTTTGCACGTGAGCATGGCTGGGGCAGGAGGGGATGCTTGTATTTCTCTGTCAGCGAATGAACAGTGACACTGGATTCAATCCGACAGCAAAATATCCCCCCTTTGGCAAACCAAACAATATCACAATGTCTTTGTACCAGGTTCTTCCTACCCCTCTTGGAAGGATTCCAGCTCTTCCTTCACTGTGTGTGGAGCCTCTGTCACAGCTTTCCAGCACTGACAAAACTTGGTGGGATTCTCTTTGCTGCTTTTATCCTCTCTGGCTGTTTACCTAATTTGCTTTTTTTGTTTTTTAATTTATTTTTCTAACAAATAGTTAAGCAATGATTTAAAAATATTTTTACATCGTTAAGGTACAGTCAACATCAAACATGCCTTTGTACAAGAGCTCGACTCGGTTACAAATCAACGAGAACAACGCACGAAAAGAAATATCCATGAAGCTGATCCTGCACTTGGGTTGGATTTCCTCCTGCCCCGCTGCGAGCAGGGCACGCTCAGCAACGCGGTGTTGTCCCCCCGCCCTCCCAGCACCGCTCCTTCCCTTTAATGACCTTCTGTCTTGGCAGCCTTGTTGTCGTGGCTGGCCGAGGCCGAGGGCAGCCAGGGGGACACGGCCCTGGAGCTGGTCTGCTTGGCCATGCTGTAGTGGCTGATGACGGTGTAGAACCTGCCCCGCGAGTTGGAGTCCTGTGCCGAGTAGTAGGCGTCCAGCGAGGCGGGGATGCAGCGCTTGTGCTGGGGAGGGGAGAGAAGAGAAGCAGAGTGATGCCACCGGGTTTCGCAGGCTCCTGTTTGCACTCGGATGCTGCAGCTGCCTCTCGGTGCCCTGGGAATGCACCAAGCCGGGCCTGGCCTTCCCAGCCTGTTGCTGTTGGCAACCCCGGTGGCAGCGGGTGTCGGGTGGGATGGGAGGGGGCTGTGGAATGAGGGGGGCACGGGGTCACTGCGGTACCGACACAGGCGGGGAACGGGGCCGGGCTGGGGCCGGGCAGGGCTGGCTGAGCAGCTCTGCTCACGTGCTGGGCCGAAAGCTCTGGAGGTCCGAGGCCAGAATTAACCCCCAGACAGGCAGAGGCAGCAAAAGCTGCTTCGTGCTGCTCTGTCTAGAGTGTCACCCTGGGGATGGCAGGAGGCACGGCCCAGTGGGTCAGCTCTTTTCACAAGATCACGTTTGGATTTGATTCTGAAATCCATGACTCTGTGAAGGGACCTTAAAGCCCATCTCATTCCAAGCCCCTGCCATGGGCAGGGACACCTTCCACTATCCCAGGCTGCTCCAAGCCCCGTCCAGCCTGGCCTTGGACACTGCCAGGCATGGGGCAGCCACAGCTTCTCTGGGCACCCTGTGCCAGGGCCTGACCACCCTCACAGGGAAGAATTTCCTCCCAGTATCCCATCTAAACCTGCTCTCTGTCACTCTGAAGCCATTTCCCCTTGTCCTGTCACTCCAGGCCCTTGTAAAGTCTCTCTCCATCTTTCTTGTAGCTCCTTCAGGTACTGGAAGGCCACATTTAAGTCATCCCAAATCCTTCTCTTTTCCAGTCTGAACAATCCCAATTCTCCCTCTTTATATAACCTAAGAGAATAATTCACAATGATTAATACACCAACATCTTACTCTATTTTCCAACTCACAGATTATCCCCAGCGTGGTCATGACTCCTGTGAGTTTATGAGTTTATTCACAGTGAGAAGTCAGTGAATTATTTTGCAAACTATTTTTCTTTTATCTCAGCAGACCAGGCAAACAGCTCCATGAATATTCAATATAAAAACGCTGGGCAGTGATTGTTACATGGTTTTGTTCTTGACAGAGGCTCAAGAGTGCCTAAAAGTGAACTACTTGGGCAAATCTGGATTTCTTTCACAAAGGATAGGGTGTCAGCACTGCAGCAGTTTGCTTTGCATTACAATGTATGCCAGTAAACCTCAGTTATTTGGGAGTGTGGGAAGCAAATGCAGGATCCCAGCTGCAATAAATCCATTCACAAATATGAGGGATTGTTGCTGAACATCTGTAGTGTTCACCAAATGCTAATCCCAACAATTACACTGTAACAGTAGCTGATGGAGGCAGATGCACGTCCACATTTCCCATAACACTTTTTCCATTTCAACACATTCCTGCCAAATGTTCTGTTTGGCCTGGTCAAAAAAAAAAAAAGCAGCAGCCTGGGCTGTAACCATGCAGGCAATTAGAGCCTGTCATTAGCTCAGGCAATTCATCCTTCTGAAGTTCCTTACCTTATAAACAAATCCATCTGGGCAACTGTGGTCGTAAGTGAAGGCTTTGTACACCACAAGGAACACTATGCAGGCAAGGAATGCAAGAGCCAGGCTTATGAGGATAGTGACCTAGAAAAGAGGGATAATGTTACTGTACATATGTTAAAATGGCATATGAGCACCCTCATAATTAAATGACTTATAGGAACAGACATTCTAACAGACTGCAGCCTTCACTCCACCGTGCAGTACTTAACTAAGCATGGTAATTGACTGAATGCTGGATCCAATACCCTGCATTCCCACATCATTCCCATCCCCCCAGCGACTTCCAGCAGGGCACATTCCTCTGTTTAACCCCTCGCAAATGTATGGATTTTGCTGTAGTATTTGGTGTCCTCGGAGCATTTGTGTGGCCGTGCTCTCAGCTCTGGCCCAGCAGGACCCAGCAGCAGCCAGAATGCACTTTTGGGCTCTGGTGTGTGTGGATAAAGTGCCCTGTGACCACGGCAGATCCCACTTTTCTGGGAGCAGAGGCAGGTGAGCAGGGAGGAGGAATGAGGCCTTTGTAGCTCACACCCCTTGGTGCCTCCTAAGAGGATAAACTGCAGGAGAAAAGGGATCCTTCTCTATTTCTCCAGGCTGTAAAAGGACAATATCCTGACTACTGACAAAATCCCACAGCATGTCCAACAGCAGGTGCTGGTGTTGGAGGTATCAGACACAATTCCCTCTTTGGGGCTCAAATATTCCCCCTCTCCTCATTCTCCAGCAGGTCACCCTGCTACACATTTCTGTTTCTTTGCTGTAGCTCCCTTCTCTCCAGCTTTTCCAGGTCCATCCTGAATAGTTCATCCAACAGCAAGTTTTCTGTCCCTACTCCATGTCTGGACTGAGGCCCTGATCCTTGATTTTTGCTGAGCTGTCTATTCCTGAAGGACTGAGCACGGATCTGTAAAACACTCCCATCCTCCCCTTTCTTGGCCCCATAATTCCACAAATACAGCATAAATGGCTCTGGATTCCAACTGCCTAAATTAGAGCGGGCTGCACCAGGATTTTGCAGGATCTCTGCATCCAAGACGTAACTTGCAGGAGAGGTGATGGTAGGAAGTGGGAGAACACTGATCATTCCTAGAGCAGAGGGGACAGGCTTGTCAGGAACAGCAGCTAATAAACAGCAAGCTGGTTATATCTCAGAATTTATCAATATAATCTTATTTTTACAATAGTAATATTATGTAATATTTGTAATATTTTATCAATAAGTATATGCTAATTGCTTAATATTGGTTCACATTGAAATCTGCTCTGATTCTCGCCTTCAGTCATTCCAGCAGCTGCAATTCTGGGAGCAGTGGGATTTGCAGTCCTGCACAGATTCCAGGGGCCTGGAATTGCTGGCAGGGCAGGAAAAGCCTTCCCAGCAATCCCACAGAAAGATGAACTTCCTGGTGAGTTCCTACACAGCACATTGGGATTATTCCTGGAAGATCCAAAGCTACAGTTCTGGTGGTTAAGACAAAAGAGTGAAGGTAAATCTGTATCCTTGGTGTCAAATCTTACCCATCACATCCAAAACTCAGGGAAGAGAGGGCTGTGGAGACTCTTACCTAGCAGGAGAGATTCCTAATTAATTGTTAAATCAGAATATTTTAGGATAAAGTGCAAAAAGGTGAGACTGGGACTAAGAGGCTTTGCCAAGGACAAAGAGTTCACTGAAGCCCCAACCTGCCTTTTAACATTCCTGCTTGAATTAACCTCTCCTTGGGGCCTAATCTGCTGCAAAATGGGTCACCAAAGGCAGCAGCAGAGGGAGCAGCATTTACTGCTGGATCTAAGAGAACACTGTCAGGGAGTCCTGGAGTGCTGGAGAGGGGTCTGGCACAAAAGGAGTGCAGTTGTATGGATTGCACCAGTCTGACCAAGAAAATTTGGGATTCACCTCCTCTCAGTGCCCACAGGGGTGAGCAGAAATATTTCAGAGCAGCTTTATGGCAGCCTTGGGGTTCCCAACCTGGGGAAGTCTGTCCCTTTTCATGGTGCTAAAGAGGAAGAAGGCTCAGCTGGATTCAAGGGAGATGCAAAGGGAATTTGACATGATTTCTGTTCCCAAAAGAAGTTGTATTACATATGAAAAAAAAATTAAGTCCCTTTGAAATAGTAAAAAGGAGAGACTTCCTGGATTAAATATGCTCTACTTTTTCCAACAGAAGACCTGGAAAAAACAAATCCCTCCCCATAAAGAGCCATCACAATCCTGATGACAGGTCAGTGTGGAGGAGCATTTTCCCCTGTAGAACACATCCATCAACTCTTCCTCAGTTAAAAGGGGAGCCTTCTAGGCCTGGTACTTTCTCTAATTCCAGGGTAGGTACTAAAACCACGATGACAATGACACAAGTGTCCTTTGAGGTTAATTTGAAGGCACTAGAGCAAGATGTACATCTTGTTCTACCAAAGCCAATGCTGAGGGGCAGCCCTGGCTAGAAAGTCAGAAATAAGAAATGTTCAGCTCTCCAGTTTGGCTACTCTGCCCCAAATTAAATGTACAATGAAAAAAGAAACTCAGCCTTCAGAAGAAGAAAGAACTGAGCTGTCTGGAGTGAGAATAAATGTCACTTCATGGCTTTTCTGCTAAATCCCACATGCACGCACAGCCTATGGAAATGACCATCAGAACTGCAATTTGAGGGGTTCCTTTCCTCCTCTCTGCCCACTAAGTCCCTAAAAACAATTAATTCCCCTCTGTTCTGTCACTCTGCTCTGGCAAAGTGCTGACATCCAATTCATTATGGCCCAGGAGCAGGTCCCTGTGCTGAGCCCTCCCCTCCCTCCAGGGTGTAACTGAGCCCATTTGCACCCTCCTGCCTTTCCTGCACTCGCAGAATTACAGTGTGACAATATTACACCTGCTGATAAACGCTGTAAAATTGCTCTGGATGAAATGTCATGTAAGATTTTAAAACCCAGAGGAAAGGGAAGAAAAATCCACCCCCAGATATTCTGCCATGCCAGAGCTAAGATCTACCTCTCCAACTATTCCAGAGCATACAAAGCTTCATTAACATTCAAACACCAAAGAATCACAGAGCTGCAATACCTAATAAACCTCCACTTTTTTTTTTATGATTAACACGAACCTTGGCAGTCTCTAAGCAATATAAACACTCACAGAGGGGAAATAAAATTTAGTGAGCAGATAAAACCTAGAAGTGCTGCAAGCATGAATCTGTCACATGTGGCTGCTCGAGTGGGTGAAAGAAGGGGGGGATTTGCCTGCCCTCTCCTCAAAATCTCACATGATTCCCAAAGGTTCCCTTGAGAAGAAACAGAGAAGAGAGAACATCATAACCACACCAAAACACTCCCCGTCCTCCAAAAAATATGGGAAGAGGCCCTTAACATCCATGAAGGATGATGTCAAGCTCCCATCAGCAGCAGCACTCTTGGGGTGGTTCCTCCCTTTGCCCACAGATGAAGAACATTTTTTGCATTTTCACAGAGCACAGATGAATAAAAGGATCCATCCTCATCAGGCAACGGGAGATCAGGTGCCAGCAGGTTTTGTGCCAGGGAGAGGCTGTCTAATTGCAGTGCTGTTCCAGCTAACCTGGCTTTCATGCAGCCCATGGAAGCATCCTCCCTGCTCTCTTTGATTTCATCAGCTGCCCAGGATTCCCTTTTTCATCAAAAATTCTCTTTTTCCCCTCTCTCGCCCCAGTACAAAGCCTTATTTAAAAGGCAACCAGAGAACAATGGCACATCCAAACAGCAGGGCATTTATTTAACAGCTTTTTTCCATTGCAAGGTTTTTACAGTTTTATTCCTTATTTATATAATATATAATCATAGAATGGTTTGGGTTGGAAGGGACCTCAAAGATCTTCTCATTCCATGGGCAGGGACACCTCCCACTATCCCAGGCTGCCCCAAGTGTCCAGCCTGGCCTTGGACACTGCCAGGCATGGGGCAGCCACAGCTTCTCTGGGCACCCCGTGCCAGGGCCTCCCCACCCTCACAGGGAAGAATTTCTTACCAACATCCAACCGAAATTTCCCCTCTTTCAGCGTGGGTGGCAATTCTTAGATATCAGGCATGATTTTATTTCTAGATTTGGTAAATCAGTGTTTGACTCTGGACACTTTTCTCCCTGCTTATATACACTTAAACCAGGAGCAGAGCCAAGAAGATGCCAACCAGGAAAAGCTTTGCTGCCTACTGGAAAAGCAGCCAGGCCCAGAGAAGAGATAAAGATCATTTAGCATGGAAAAATCCCAACAAAATTCTGCACCATTTTCCTACTCTGCAGCTGTAATGTGAATTAGGGACCTCAGAAGCCTCTGTCTGTTCCTGCACTGCAGTCCAAGCCTCTTCACAAAATTCCAGTTTATCAGGAAAAGTTCCCACTGGCTGCTGCCATGGCTGGTTCTACAAGATACCTTCAGTGTTGCTGGGTATTGGGAAATTTTGTGACCTTTAATAGGCAATTCAGCTGAAGAAGTTCTCTTGGTTTTAATCTTCTCTTTGTAGAAGAAGAAAGGCAAAGAATGAGGCAAAATTTGTTACGAACAAAATTGGCAGAAATTCTGACAAGGTTATTTCAGAGAAGAGCTTAAGAGCTGTGCTTGGAGAGGCAGCAAAGCTTTTCCTATAGTTTATGGCAATTCCATTACACCTGGAAACCAATCAAACCCCTGACAACCCAGTTAACTTGCAGGAAAAAATCATGAAATCATCTAAGGGCATCCAAATACATCCATGCACTCACGAATCCATTATAAGGATTTCTGCTTGACAATGAAAAATTCAGGGCAATTTTTTTCCCCTTCATCCCATAACTTCTTCCAGCTGATAATGAGATGGAAGATTGCCACCATCAGAATCTCCACATGGAAGGTAGAGTTAAAGGATCAGGAACTCCTAGATCCAGCTATCCTGGCTGTCTCCCTGTATTCCAGGGTGGAATCCAAGTGCAAAGCACCCAAATCCAGGTTGTTATTGCAAGAAAACTCAGGTGTGTTGGCAGCGAGGGAGCCACAGGCTGACAGGACACTCAGATCAAGCAGGGGATGAGGCACACCCCAAATACACCCCAAATACACCCCAGGAAGAGCTGCTCCACTGTTCAAACTCTGTCAAAGAACTGTTGTGGTGCCTTGCCCAGACACCCTGATCCATCCTGGCAGTGAAAATGATCTGACTGCACTTCTTCAAAAATGACATTTCACTCCCCACTGTTAAAAATATTTTTGTTATAAGTTGCTGATTTTGCTGATCTTCTGGCAACAGCTTCGCCTCCGAAATTTTGAAAGGCTAACTGCAAAAAAAGTGACACAATTGGGTCTTCAGATTTGCTTAGTACTGCTCAAGAGGATGTAGGATTTGTTCTTTATTATTACAGCACAGCTTTGTTCCAGATGGTGTCCAGATTCTTAAGAAGCATTGTTTGGGAGATGCTTTGGAAGAGGGAAATGTCCTTAATCATGTATCTACATTTTCAGGGCTATGGGAAAATATTTTTTAGTGCTGCAAAGTTTCTTCATGAAGTTTTAGGGTGGGTGGCATTTTTTGGTCCTCTTAGAATACATAACCATAAACTGCTTTGGCCCCAATTCTCATAGGAACAGATGAGGATGGGATCATCCTGGGGTCCAGAAATTTCTCACATCTGCTCCTGGGCTGATCCCCCAGTGTGGGCAGCGGGAGAGGGGGGATTCTGCCCCTCTGCCCCACTCAGGTGAGACCCCACCTGCAGAGCTGCCCCAGGCAGGAGCTGGAGCTGCTGGAGCCAGGCCAGAGGAGGCTCCAGGATGAGCAGAGGGATGGAGCAGCTCTGCTGGGAGGAAAGGCTGGGAGAGCTGGGATTGTTCAGCCTGGAGAGGAGAAGCTTTGGGGTGACCTCAGTGTGGCCTTTTAGTGCCTGAAACACCTACAAGGAAGATGGAGAGAGACTTTGGACAAGGGCCTGGAATGACAGGACAAGGGGGAATGGCTTCAAAAGTGACAGAGAATAGGGTCAGATTGGATATTAGGAAAAAAAGAGTTTACAGTGAGGGGGGGGAGGCCCTGGCACAGGGTGCCCAGAGAAGCTGTGGCTGCCCCTGGATCCCTGGCAGTGCCCAAGGCCAGGTTGGACAGGGCTTGGAGCAGCCTGGGACAGTGGAAGGTGTCCCTGCCCACGGCAGGGGGTGGCACTGGATGAGCTTTAAGTTCCCTTCCAGCCCAAACCATTCTGGGATTCTCTGCTCCACTGTTCCACGGGTTCCTTTCAGCCCACACAGCCCAGCAATCAAAGTCCAAAAAACTCACAGAGCCCAGAGAGGCTCATTTATCCAAGCAGCCCAAAGCCTCAGAGGAATCCACTTGAAACAGCAGTGGCTGTCTCTGAGCCAATTTCACCTCCCAGCCGTGTCCCCATGGGCTCTACCCATCTCTGCACACCTCAGCTCACTGTGACAACACCACAGAACCTCTCCAAGTCTGCAAATCTTAAAAAGAAACATCTCTTTTCCAGGATAGTCACCAGCAATTCCTCTGCTCTGCACCTCCTAAAGCTGTGAGAGCAGCACGAGTGTGGAAGGAGCACACCGTGTTTCTAAGCAATTTGTCAAATAATTAAATTATGCACACAATAACTAGCTGGCTCAATTATATTAGCCAGTCTCCATCATGTAATATAATTTCTAGTGGCTGTTTAGGCACTAATAACCTCAGATCTTTTAAACAGTGTCTGGTGCCAGCTGTGGGCTGCGTGACATCTCCCTGTGCCAAGTCAAACCCCTTGGATGGAAAATTCATGGCTCCGTTTCCAAGCCCCCGTTCCTTATGGAAGTTCTAAATGCCACTTTAAATAAGGCTGCTTCACCAATGAATATCAGTGAGTTTCCATTTAGGTAAATAAAAAGCTCTGTTGGGTTTGCTTTCTCTTTTCTGCCATTTAATGCCATTAAAAAATTCCTTCATCAAGCAGGCTGGTGTAGTGAGAGGGGGTGATGTTGTTTCCAGCAACAGCACAGAAATACATGGCCATTCTGGCACACCAGACAGGTGTTTAAAGGTGTTTTTCCCCCACTCCTACAAGAATATTTTCTTTCTCTTTCAACTGCCAGCAGCCTTCCCACTGGAGCCAGATGATCTTTCACGTCCCTCCCAGCCCAGGCCATTCAACGATTCTGTGTCTGTTACCTCCAAAAGAAAAGAAGCAAACCCCTCAAATTAAACAAGTGGGGTGACTCAAGAACAGCTCAGAAAGGAGCTTTTCTTCCCAAACCCACACCCTGAGAACACCTGAGAGCCCATTTGAGGAGCTGAGCAGTGCTGGAAGAGGCTTCCTTGCAGATCCCTAATTTGAGGTGTTTTTTCAATTAGTGGGACTGCAGCAGACAGAAACATCCTCTCCAAGCCTTCCTGACGTGCAGCCATCCCCCCCTGCCCTGGCAGAGCCTTGGCTGTGACATTTCCTCCCGTCACTCCACGTGGGACATGGCACTGGACGCCTCAGCTCATCACAGGCCCTTTTTAAATGCATTAACAGGAACACAAGATAAATCAAGCCATCAATAAACTGTCTCCTTGCCTGCCCTTTGCCTGCCAAGACTCAACCTCTGCACAGTCTCATGAATGCAAAATCTTCCCCTCTCACTCTTCCCTGATGTTGGATTTGGCTTTGGGAGCCCCGAGTAAGAATGGATTCAGGGATTAGCTCATGGCAACACACCTGGGAATTGCAGGTTGTGTTCCCTGCTCTGCTGCTGCCTTTTCCTGGCACCTGCCATCCCCCCAAGGCCAGCGCCAGAGCTCACTCCCCACTCACACACACCCCAGCGAGATCCACCCAAAGCTGCAAGCATCTGAATTCCCCAAATCTTGGCTTTTCCTGGGACAGAACCACCCAAAGGCCACCACCATCCCACAGCCAAGGATCAGGCTGGCTCTAGGGAAAAGCTGAGGTGCATTTGCTTTGTGAAATTGCCTCCTTCCAAAGGTCAGGCTTGCATGAATTAAAACACCTCTGTTCAGTGCTCTCCCGTGCCTGAAAAAAAATCACTTGGAAGTTTGTTCCTTCAAGAAGGCCAACAAATTCACCTGTATTTCAGTATTTATGTCTCCCATCAAGAGTAGGAAATAATATTTCTGCATTCATGGTCCAGTACACCCATTTCTCCTTAAAATCTTATTATGTGGGTGCTTTTAGGAGAACAAAGTGAGGACTTGGTGAGCAAAGTGTCCCCTGGGTAACTTAAGAATTAAAAGCCTTTCCATTTTGAATTAGAAAGATGAAGCTTTATTGCTGCAAATGACTTACAAGAGCTACTCTTTTAAAAGCAAACAACAGAAATGAATAATCGAGGTGATTATGCTGCCTGCAAAGGCACGAGGCCAGTTCCATTAGCTGTGGATCCGACCCAACAGGCTTTAATACATCTGCAAGTACCAACAAGAGGCAGCTCAGCTCTGTTTAACATTCAATCACAGCCTGTGCTGCTTTAGAAAGAGAGAGTGAAACATTGCATGGAGAAATTTGTGTGAGTGAAGCTTTGCACTTCCTTGATTATTATTTTTCTTTAGCATTCAGTGGTCTGGCTACAAGACTCCAAATGCACTTCACGACAGGCAATAAACTTTGCTTTGGTTTCACTCAGCTGAAAATTCTTTCCTGCTCTTCCATCCTGCTCGGTCTCTTTTGCTACAGTGGCCATACCAGCATTAAATATCTTTCATTTCACCTCAAATGCTGACAGGAAAATTGCCCAACACACACATTTCCTGTGGGGTGGCACAGGTAAGTGCACAGTGGTGTTGGAGACAGAGGTGCAGTGTAAGAAATCCTCCAGACCCAATGGGAACTGCAATTACATCCTGTAATTAGCACCAATGGTATCTCCATGTGGTCACTCATGGAAATATTTTCAAGCATTTTGCTCCAAAGCCAAGGGTCAGTTGAGGTTTCTGCTCTTTAAATCCTTTCTTCCTTCAACATATCCTGGTTTGGAGAACGAACTTTCAGCAGGTGTACCCCACAAACACTTAGGCATGTGAATATTCTCTGTGTCTTTCACTGTTGGAGATTTTCTGCATAACAATTTGCTTTCTTCTTCTCTCCAAAAATCAATTAAATGAAAAAAAAACAAACCAAAACTGAACAAATCTCTTCAGCTGATTACTCTGTTAGTGCTCACAGATGGCAAAAATAAAATAGAGTCGAGAGGCTTTTCCTGACTTTGCAAAAGAGTGTGTGTGTTTCATAAAACAAGAATGCACTGTAAGGAATGGT
Source organism: Edolisoma coerulescens (assembly GCA_013397115.1). Taxonomy (NCBI): domain Eukaryota; kingdom Metazoa; phylum Chordata; class Aves; order Passeriformes; family Campephagidae; genus Edolisoma; species Edolisoma coerulescens. The sequence goes on from VWZW01004397.1 coordinate 692,157, forward strand.
CCATTTCCTATTAAAAAAACCATATTTCGGGTTCCTTCCTTTGCTTTGTTAGGTGGTCCCTAAGCCAGTCACACAGAGCACTCTAGTTAAATTAAAATAGATTTTTCTTGTGTGTTTTAGACATGGACATGACATTCTTGGGCCCTTGCCTGTACAAAAAAATTAAGGAATTAGCTGGGAATGCTTACAAAACCCCCAGACTCCTACCCAGACAGGGGAAAGCTTGCAGGGCTTATAGCACCATACCTGGGGATGTGATCAGACAGATCTGTTCCCTGGCAGCTGAGCCACATATCCCCACTCAGTTCATCCTCACAGCTCCTGATTGTCACTGACGATCACAAACGGCTCCATCAATCTGCCTCAAGCAGCCTGGGAGAGCTGCTGGGACAGATGTGACCTGTCCTCTTCTCTTCCCATTACAGCCAGAGCAGGAGAAGGATTTCTGAGCTCAGGCACAAAGATGAGGAGCAACATTTCTCACCTGCTTGCATACACACCACGAGGGAGAGCCTGAAGCCACAGAGGTGTGAGTTTGCATCAAGGCCAGGCAGGGCTGGGCAGTGGTTTTTGGGAAGAGAGGACCTGTGACCTTCTGCATTGCACTGGAAAATATTCAGCCTCCAAAGAGAAGGCTTTGGCTCCACACTCAAGTCAGTCCCCCACAGTCTGGAGAACACTTAGGTGCAGTGAGAGCTGCCTGACACCCCTGCAGGAACTTGCCCACTGCAACCACAGGGAAAGGAGATTGCCTGGTGACAGCTGAGAGCACCCTAAGGGAGGGAATATTCCTCCAAATCAGTCCCTGGGCACTGAAATCAACCCCTTCACACTGACACCTCTCCAAGCCCTTCTCTGGGGGCAAGGTTGAACAGAAAACCCCTGTAGCAGCCCCAGTGCCTGCCACGCTCCTGCTTTTCCTCTGCTTTGTCCCTTGCTCTCCTGGATCCTGGAAACAACATCTCAGCCCCAGCAGCAATTCCCAGCAGAGTGAGAGAAATCCCTGTGTACAGCCCGCGTTCCCGCCCCGGAGCACCGCTCCCATTAGTCAGGGTAACGGGATCCTTCAGCGGCCACCCCGCGTCTCCCGATAACCGATGGGATGTGGCAGTTGCCATGGTAACGCTGGCACTGTTAGGATTAAAAAGCAGTGAGGAAACCTGTCCTGCTCACACTCAGAGGGGTCCTTTCTCCAGGAGTTACTCCTGCCCCGTGGGAACTGAACATTTAAAGGAGACTTTAATGAATGGGCACAATGAAAAGCCCCAGCCGTTTCTCTGGGATTTCCTTGCAGGTTAGAGGAAGAACTATCAACATAAGGCAACAGCCTACAGGTGAAAGCAGAACATCCCCTGGAGGAGTTTGCAGGATCCATGGCATGGATGAGAAGTTTGGGAAGGGGGAGCAGGAATGGCACATTTGGGGCTCTGTGTGTGCAGCAAAGTGTGAATTCCCTGGGGATTTGTTGGGTCACCTTCCAGTGGGGGAAGCAGGGGAGCATCTTCCATTTAGCAAAGCTGCCACCAACAGGAAACGAATCCCTGGCCCTGGCCCAGAAAAATCTTTCTTAATTATGAGCCAAGCATTTCAGATATTGGCTTGGGTTTGATCATGAACAATTCTTGCATCAAGGTCTGTTTTGCAGGGTGTGGCTGGAGACAAAGCAATTTTGTTCGAAATCTTTCACATTAGGTCAGAGGAAAATAATTTTTCCAGTATGAGCATTTCAACAACAGAAGCATTGGAATGGGTTCCATTACATCTTAAAGACCTGATGAAAAGTGTGGGCAGTAATTACATCCACTGGTTCCTGGATCTGTGTGTGTCAGGGCAGTTTCAGGGTGGAGGGAGGAGAGGGGTGATCTAATGATAAGAAATAATTGTCATTGCACACTCAACAGGGACAGATGACACAGCCTGTGACTCTGAAAATGCCTCTTGCCACGCTGTAGCAAGAAGAATGAAGTTCCCAGTCTTCTTCCGTGAAGCAGTGATCAATACTTGCAAATGATTTCTCCAGGTAGATAAATTGCTTGCAAAAAACATCTTAAATATCTCAACTTCTCCCCCGTACACCCACTCCCAGCTTGTTCTGTTAAAGACAAGTACAGCGTTTAATTATTCCAACTCTGAAAACATCAACTTTTTAAAGAAAAGTCAGATAACTATGGGAGATAACTATCACCCAGCTAATAGTCAATAAATCATTGTCTCCCTGAAAATAATGAATAGTTCTGTGGCGGTGGTGAGAAAGGGCTCAGACTGGTGTAACAAAGAGACCAGTTTGTGTCAAACCAGTAAGGGACCAGCAGTTACAGGTGTCCACCCAATGCTCAGTAAGCCTACACTGAAAGGCCACTCCAGCACCTCTTCTGGTGCCATTTAAAAAATAAATGCTTCTGGTTGATTTCTGTGTTATCTGGACTGGTTGGAAGAGAAAAGGAATCACTGGAAACCCTGTTCTCCAGAAGCAGCAAGACTTCCTTTGATGGGGAATCTGCTTAAAAAGCAAAAGGGATTCAACCTCTTTTCAGTACTGATAGAAATAAGGGCAGAATGATTACTCACATATGAGAGATTGTTCTTTAAAGCTGTAACATGGGGTATCACTGGTGAGAAAGAGCAGGAAGCCTCAGATGCAAAGGGTTAGAGCTGTCACCCCACAGAGGAATCAGAGGCACATTTACAGAGCCTCTCTAATGCACCTCAGTGTTGTCACAGGATGGCAAAGCCCAGGAGCAGGAGCTCCCTTCAAAGCATTGCAAATGAAAGGCAAACAGCAGCCACCCTTCCCCTTCAGCCTGGGAAACCTCAGCCCACAGAGTTACTGCAAAACAAGATCTCTGCAGCTCAAAAACTTCCGAGAGGAACACCCTCCAAAGGTATAAGCAGTCTGGAGAAGGCAAGGTCTATAAATCACCGCCTGGCAGCTTAGAAAAATGTTCTCTTTGCTTCTCTGTGGAGGAGTAAAACGAGAAGAGAAATTTCTTTCCTGTATGGATGGCTCAACCATAAGGCTATTTTAACATCATTTTCTTGTAAGCCATCTACACACAACTATTTAAACAGTTGTTATAAAGGACGTATGGGCTGACTCATCCAGCTGAAGAATCAGCCTAATTGGTCAAACTTCCAGGACACCGTGTGCTGAGCTGGAGAGAATCATAATCTCATCTATTAGGGGATGTGACAAGTTACAGGAGCTATCTCAGATTCCTGGAAGAGCTGGTGTGAAATGAGAACCGTTGCCTGGGGACAGTCTCTTCTTTATGATAATTAAAGAGCTCAGATCTGGGCTATTCTGGATGGATGAAAAATATGCAAGCATAAGCTTAAATTCTGGCTTGGGCTTGTTCATGTGAGAAAGTTGTCTAATAATTCATTAGTTTCTTCAATAAAAGATACCCAAAAGGCAGGGAAAAGGGCATCTGTGGATTTGGCTGGCAGGTTCACATGGTCTCAAAATTTCCTCCAGACATCCTGCTGTTCTGCATCACAGGATCACAGAATCTCCTGAGCAGGAAGGGGCACACAAGGATCATTGATCCAGCTCCAGGCCCTGCACAGACACCCCAAAATCCCACCCTGGGCATCCCTGGCAGCGCTGTCCAAATGCTCCTGGAGCGCTGGCAGCCTCGGGGCCGTGCCCATTCCCTGGGGAGCCTGGGCAGTGCCCAGCACCCTCTGGGGAAGAACCTTTCCTGAGATCCAACCTTTCCCTACGATGTACTTTGTACCTGACAGGAGGGGGCAGCCAGGGGGGTCGGGCTCTGCTCCCAGGGAACAGGGACAGGAGGAGAGAGAACGGCCTCAGGCTGGGCCAGGGGAGGCTCAGGCTGGACAGCAGCAGGAATTTCCCCACGGAAAGGGTGCTCAGGCCTTGGCAGGGGCTGCCCAGGGAGGTTTGGAGTGCCCATCCCTGGAGGTGTCCGAGGAAGGGCTGGAGGTGGCACTCAGTGCTCCGGGCTGGGGACAAGGTGGGGATGTGTCACGGGTTGGACTCGATAGCCTTGGAGGACTTTTCCAGCCTCAAAAGCACAAAAGAAAATATGATGATCACAGTTATATCATCTTTTTAAAATCTTTTAAAAATGTAGCCAAACTGAGATCATAACAGTTAAGTATTTACTGTGATTTCCTCTTACAAAAAACAAATGTAAAATGATTTCATCAGTACCAGGTAATAGGCCAGCTTATAACCAGAGGGCAGGGTTTTTAATAACTTCACTAAAAATATTCACTGGGACAAAAATGTGGTGCAATAAAAAGTACAAAAGGTAATAAATATTACCTATTATCTCAGCTCATTTTTGTCAGGAAATAATACTACAAATGTAATGGGATACATGGAAGCCTTATGAAAAGCAGATAGGGAGAGGCTTAGAGTCTTATCCAGTATTAGACCAGAGGCTGCCTGATGAATAAGTTGACATTGAAGAGCAGAGAATGAAATTCATGTGGACTTTAGGGAAAGGAAATAGCTCAAAAATGAAACTGTGATGCTGCCAGGCTCTATAGGAAGAGGCCCAGCTCCCACTTCTGTCAGGGCTTGCAGCTGGAGCTGGTGAGAGTGATGGGAAAACTGCACCAAAAACAGGATGGGAAGAGGAAAAAATGCGTGAAATGAGAGGTTTGAATGCAACAGCAACTTGGGTGCTTGAAGAATGGGAAAAACAAGATACTCTATAGAAGGAGTGGACGAAATAGGATTTATCCATGAGCTATACATTAACTCAGTGTGTAAGGAGGAGATGTTCTAGACTGCTTTTTTAAAATAACAAAGCCACATTTTTCAGTGGTTTTATGCTGCCTTTCACACCCTTCAGGGCTGCAGGACTGAGTGTTAAATACCCAGTGAGGCACCACCGTGTACAACATCAACAAGGCCATTTACTGTGGGTTAAAGCCAACACATCAGTCCAGGAGACTCTACATTTATTGTTGGCTCTCAGGCACATCGTGTCTGGTTCTGATTTGTGTGCTGCTCACACTGGAAAATGTCTGCAGTGGTTTCCAAGACTGGGATTTAACCGTGGTGAATTCACTGTTCCCTGTAGTAGTGGGACAATGGAGAGTTACCCCCTGGTGGTAAATAGATACTACACACAGTAAGCTCAGTGAAGAATTCAGTAAATATCAACAGCAAGTAAGTAATTTTAGATCAATCTGTGATGTCCACTGAAACCACCCCCACCCCCCCAAGAACCATAAACATTTATTTACACAACTCTTGAGAATAAATTAAGCTTTGGAAGGAGCAGGACTGTAACCTGGCACTGCCCACTTTCTCTGTTTTCTACTCAAATCATTGATATTTCCTCTGACTTTGAAAATGAGCAATCAGATCTCACATTTCTATCACTGCCATGCTCTGTGGTTTACAAAAAGCATTGAGGTCTTCCCGGTGAAAAGGGAGGAAAAACTGGCAGCTACACACTTGGGAGTCTAATTTTAGGAGGAACTGAGCCATTCTAATGTGCTGCAGTCAACAGGAACCGAGGGCACTCAATAATTCATGAGTTTCTTTCCATGTTTGAGTAGAGCCTGTTGAAAATTTCCCAAGGAAACATTTTCCATCACAAAATTCCAATTCCTGTGAAGCAAAACTGCTTACAGGACAGGAAATGCTTGGATGCTTCTCAAATACCTTTTTTATCTATGCATTTTGAAGTGGATTTTAATCTATAATAATAATATTATAATAACAAAGTATTTTAAATAAGAAAAGGGTTGTCTGGCTATGAGACAAAAGGAGTTTTAAATGGCTAAACAAAATGTTTCAATCTATCTTCACTAGGATTTTTAAAAATTCTATTTAAACATCAATGTTTGAGAAGAAAAAGGATTCAAACTCGGTTTAGCTTCAATTTGGGCTGGAATATATTTTCATCATTTTCTTGGGAAAGAAAAGCATTTCCTACTTTAGATGTAGCTAAGAAGGTATTTTCATGCCTGTCCTAAAAAAAATCTTTACACTCATGCAGATAACCCCCCTTTGACCCTGGTGATGAGTGCAGTGTTAAATTTGTTATGTCTTTCCTGTCACTTTGATTCAGTTATTTTAAAATGAATGGCATTTGCATCAGAAGGCAGCAGAACAACCATTTCTTACCTTTAGTCTTTCCGTTACCCCATCAGTGAAACTGACTGTGAATTCAGCAATTTTGGGCACTCTGAGTTTTCCTTTGTTCTTCTGGTCAGGCTGATATTCTGTTCTTGTTTTCACAATTACCTGGAAAATAACAACACTTTTAAGGGTTCTGCTCGCAGCACAGATTTTGGGGTTGTTATCAAAGCTTTTCTATAGAAACCATCCCCTGGACCTACACAAGCATCATAAATGAACACAAAGCCATCATCCCCTCAGGAATAAGAGAGGCAGATAAACAGGCAGATACACAGAACTAGGACAGTGAGCTTATCACATTGAGCCTTAAAATAGCTGACAGCAAAATGTTTGACACCCACTTTTGTTTAGGACTAGGCATTTAATTTTTGTATCATGCTCAACAGGCAGAAGAACAGCCCATCCTAAAGAAGAGCCTCACTAATTAAAAGCTCTGTCCAAACAAATTCTGCTGAAGCCAATTTAAATTGAGGCCATTTGGTGTCTCATTCATTCAGGCTCCAAATTATCAATATTTATCTTGTATTATCACCTTGGCTTTCCCCCTAAGATCTGTGTCTGATTAATCCAGGTCCTACTAATCTTATAAAATGAGGTGGTTTACACCAGTGCAGAAGACCCTTCCACTTTTTAGCTCCCCATTCTGAGCTGCAGCCTGGTGAAAATGAAAAACTCCAGGAGTGGAGGCTGCTCCAGATGAGAGTGACAAGAGTGATCCTAAAGCTCTTAGTTAGAAACAAAACCGTGGTGAAGGATTGGAACAGATTAAGTGATGCACAAGGTTGAGTTCCCAGCTAATCAAGGACTTATTTCCAAATGAAGACAGCAAAGTCTGCTTTGGACCAAAGAGAACCCCAGGTATTTAATCCTCCTGCATTTAATGCATGTGATGATCAGAGGGAGAGAAAAGCAGTGAGGAGTCATAAGCCAATTTTCTGGATTCAAATGCAAATCATTAAAGACTGATGAATATTTACACCCTTCAGCGAATCCCTCTCAACAGTATTTATTACAGGAGCATTTGCAATATTAATACTTGGGGAGAAAAAGGGACAAAAAGCCACTCAAATACATTTCTATGAGCATTTGGGAGCTCAGGATTTCTGATGACACAACACAGAGGATGGGAAATGACCCACAGGGACAAGCTTGACTGGGCAGGTTTGGGGTGACTCCTGACCCTGCTCTGAACCCACTGTTGAATCAAACCACATTTTACCCACTCTGTCCAGCACATTGTGGGCAAAATAAAGCAAAGCTCCCTCTGCAGCCAAAGTGGCCCAGGTCAGCTCTGAGCTTCAAACAAGCAATAACCTCATTTTCTCCCTCAAAAGGAGGCAAGTGCACCCAGACTCGTGCAGCTGGCCAGCCTTCAGTCTTCTCCCTGGCCTTTTGTAAACCCAGTACAGTAAATTATAGAGGATCAGCCAGCAGCACCTGCCAGCCAGTGTTTAGAAATTGCTCTCTTTCTGTTTTCAGACAATATCCAATTCTCCCAAATTCACGCTTCCTGCTTGACATACATCTTAGCTGCAGACAATTTTTTTAAAATTACATGAGGGCTTTTCCACAAACTCTGATGCTGGATCTTAATGAAAGACCATGAAGCCAGAATATAAGAAAAAAATCAAATTAAAAACCTTCCTTGTTTCTAGCTCTAATTTAATTTTCTTCATCAACAACACCAATTTTGTTATGGTTATTTTTTAACTGTTCCATTGCACCAATAAGCAGGAAAGTTTGAATCATTCTGTCTGCAGGGATACAGAATGAGCCTGAAAATGAACCCTTCCTTCACCAGGCATCAGGTTTGGGTCCAGTAGCAATTCTGTCACATCTGGGAATAAATAAGCAAGCTCAGGCCCCAGCCAGATCGAAAGGTACTTGAAACACAATTTGCTGACTGTGCCAGCAGTGAAATGAGTGTGCACAGAGCCAGAGCCACCCTGGGCAGTGTTTTGCAGAGAAATTTGCAGAGGTATCAAAAAGCTTTGGTAGAAGAGGGAAGAAGAACCTTTGCTAAAGGGCTTTTGGCATGGCAAAAGTTAAAAACCTGCTCTCCAAAAGTGTCTTTGTCAGACACCCGGTGGAATTACTCAGCAGAAGAAAGACAGGGCAGGCAGTGAAGTCTCCTTTGTAGAGGAGAGCACAGAAATCAAATGACAAAGGTCAAACAGAAAACTGAAAACCTGCGGTGGGGGGGAACCATTCAATATCGTGGCAGCAAGGATGAAAATGCAATTTTGCTGAGGGCATGGGGTGTACATTGAGAAGAACAGAGCTCCCTCTTGCTCAGTCCCCCATAGGCTAAATAAATCAGCCTGAGCATGGATCCCACTCTTGCAGAGTTAAAAGTGCAAATTTAGAAAAGGAATAATCAGTCTTCTAAAGAAACCTTACTACATTTTTAGCTTTTTTTTTTTTTTTTGGCTTTTTCTGTTTTCATTTTCCAGCTTTCTAATTTGAGTCGGGTGGGAAAGATTTGCCTTCCCCCATTCCCTGCCATCACTCCTTTTTCACCTTCTTTTTCCATTTTGTCAGCGAGAAAAAAAATTCCTGGCAGTGAAGTCTTCCAGAAATTCCACCCAAATTGCTGTTGAACGTGGAGTAATAAAAGCCTCCTGACTCCGCAGTCGGGGCAATGATCAGCGCTCATTTATCAGCAGCTGCCCCCGAGCAGTTCCATCGGAGCCCAGATCCCACCGTTTCCATGCAAACAAGGAACATCCATCTCACACCACGACAGCTTTCCTGGGAGAGCTGCTGCCGTTTATTACAACCCACAGCAACAGAATGATCCCCATTCCCTCTCCATGTCTGTTCTGCAGCAGTGCTGGCTTGGGAATTGTCGTTCTGGATTGAAATCAGGGAAAGGGAGGGGAAAATTGGGTCCTGGGGAGACTGCAATTCAAAGCAAACTGAAGAGAAAGAAATGTCATCTCCTCGTTCCCTCCTCTGGGATGCTGGCACGTTAGAAAAGAGCTGCTCTAAGGGGGAACTTCCAGATGGATTTAGCTCAGGGAATCTCCCTGCAGATTATCTTGCTCCTGTGATCTGTTCTTAAAGTTTTCACACCATTTCCCAGAGATACAACACCTTAAAGTTGCAGGAACTGAGTTGTTCATTGGATATGCAGTAAGGGGAACACCAATAAATTACCTGGGACTTTCTTCATTTTACATCCAAAATAAAGCTGGTCTTTGAAAATTGCTTCCTAGATGGGGTTTGCAGAGCGATTGTGAGAATATCAGAGGAGGCAAAAGGGCTTCCATGGACCAGCAAAAAGACACATCTAATTATGGGAATCCACACTGCAGTCCTTGCAGCTTCCTCCTTAACCAGGTTTGTTTAGAATTTGAGCTAATTAACCACCAATTCAGCAAAGCACTTAAACATGCAAGTAGTCCTATTAACCTTAGCAGGATGAGCCGGATATTTCAAGTTAAGTGTGCATTTAAGTGCTTTGGCCGATGGGAGCTGGCTTCAGGCTCCTTCCCACAGCCAGTTCCACCTCTGATGCTCGGGGATCCTGGGGAATTCTTCAGCAAGTGCTCAGGGCACTCTGCACACAGCATGACCCCAGGATCCCATATTACTCACGGAGGAGTAGGGAAAAAAGACAAAAAAAGAATCTCAGTAATGTGCTGAGTCCCATTTGGTGGCTGAGTCAGGAGTTCAGACCACGGTTGGTTCACTGCTTATAATGCACTGTGTTTTCTCAGACCTCCATTAATGAGAGAGAATTGGAGCTCCAGCAGATTCTCCATATAAATATCACATTCTTGGGATTAGGGGCTAGCAGAGGATTATGGGGTGGGAAGGCAGTCAGACAACCTATGGAAAATGGCAGCTCTCTGCAGAATTGTCCCCTTCAGCCATCCCAGGTCAGCAGATGTAGTAACTCCCCATGCCTGGAAAGGTTTCGACATTCTGTTCTCTTCCTTGGATCTTCTGGTTCCTCATTCCAGTCCCTCAAACACTTCTGAAGAGCTCAGAGCAGCCTGCAGGGAATGACCTGAGGGAATTGTGAAACCCCATCACGACAGGACCACAAGCCACATCCATCATCCTGCTCCACACAAGATGTTTCTAATGATGCTGTTTGCTAATACATTTATTGAGTCCAAAACCTAAATGCTCTTATTATTCCAGGCTTAATGCTAGTGCCACAACTGGGATCAATAGGAAATCTTTCCTCAGCTTTAATGAATGCAGGACCATGCACACTCTCTGTAGTGATGCTTTGGAAAATTATAGGTGTGCTGAGGTGAGAAACAACAGATGAGAGTCTGCCTACACCAGCAGGAAATCCATCATTGACAACCTTGAGAAGGTAAACAGTGGGAGAGTGCTGGGAAATCCAGGGATTTGGGCTGCTGAAAGGGAAAAGAAAGCAAGCTTCTAACCAAGTGGGCTATATTAAAAGCATTTGCTGTGAGAAGGAAGGAGCAGAGTAGATGTGAAATGTGACAAATTGAAAAATATCCCATTAAGCATGGAACCTTGAAAAGGATTTTCCAGCAAAGGGATGAAGTAAGTGTTTCAGAAAATGAACTGATATGAATTCTGAGCCTTGTCTCCAACTGGCTAAATGTAACATCATTTATTGCCACTTTATATTTGCGTTTGAGCTCTATGGTTTTCCCTGAAGAAATGAGTAATAATATTTAACATAACTGGCATTGTGAAAACTTTAAATTATTCATTTGGAAAAGGACATGCAGCCCTGCTGTAATTCCCACTCCACTGCCACGGTGCATGTAATATATTGTGGTTCAGGTGCTGCAAAGCGCAAACCATAAAAATTTAAGATACTACTTCCTGGGATTATTAATAATGAAGAGTCTCTCAGTCGGAGTGGCTGTCAGATTGACAGAAGAGATAAACAAAATGTGTTGCTGCTACCAAGGAGAAAGGTTCCTTCCAAGTTCATAGCTGGACTTTGTAGTCCCACAAAATGGTTGTAACACCCCCACCAGTTTCCAGGCGGATTAGTCATGCTCGCTTTTAAATGAAAATGAGACTCAGCTTCCTTCCTTTCCACACCTTTCTCCATTCCTTGCAGAGAGAGAAGGGGAAAATATCAACTCCTCACTGGCACCACTGTCGTGGTTTCCTTTGCCTTTGTTACCCAGCGAAGCATCAGCAGCTGAGCAGGACCTCAGGGTGCAGCAGGGGCCAGGTGACAGCACCTAAAGCTGGCACTAAACCTGCTGGGCCTGGGGCAGGTTCTCCCCTCGTGCGCTCCAAGCCAAGCAATGGCCAGAATCCACCACCTGCCTGCACACACAATTCCCCAGCCTAATCCTCCCACAGAGCCAGCTCCAAAGAGCAGAGGAGATGTGCACATTGCCAACAGCAGCTGAGTTAAAGTACTTAGCACTAAAAGAATATAGGAAAAGAGATGAGAAAATCATGTTTCAGGGCTTAAAACAGGCTCTTGCCTTGCAGGTTTAGGATGAAACATTGATAGGCATGAGCAGCTCCATGCAGCATCTCCTGTACCTCCTCCTGATTGTTGCCCTGGCTACTGCCAGAAACAGGATCAGGTGGACAAATCTCAGACTACCTGGCAATCCCCATGCTGCAAATTCCCAGATTTTTAGAGAATTAGGTCTTTAAAGCTTCCCCAAATGATTATGGCTATGTCCTACCCTACAGGAATGGCAGCTATGCTTCCAAATGTACAGGATGGACACATCTCAGCAGGCAGACTTCCCAAAGATTAGTATTAAAATTGGCATTTGGGATGTAGGTAATGGCACCCTTGTCATTATTTGAACACATAAAGTGCCTGAAATATCAAGCAGCAAAAATAAAATCAAAAATTGAAAATTTTAAGCAAAAGGTGCCCTGGATCAAATCCATAGTCCCTGGAGAAAGCCAGGGTCAGTACTGTGCTATTTTTTTTACCCTGTATCAGCTCATCTAACTGGTGTTGTGCTGGAAATGAGTTTCACAGAGGGTGGTATGAAAAAAGTGGTCTCCTGAATCAGTGCCAGGAGAATATTCCAGGCATAAGGAACATTGCAAAAGGACAAAGACAGCAAATGTAATCAGCCCTGGCAGCACCAGTGAAAGGCAGCACAGAATGCAAAGGCTGCACTGGGAGCTGAAAGCAGCTGAGAAGGGCAAGGCACAGCCCCAAGAACAAAAGTAGCTTGGAATTTATTCAGCCAAGTCTCCCTACAAATCCCTGGGTGCCCATAACCACCAGGAACCCACAGCAGGTGCGGTGAGAAAAATTGATTTCAGTAGGTTCATCCAGGAGAGGGTTTAGCAAAGCAGACAAAAGAATCAATCACTCAGCTGTGGTGAGGGCAAATTGGCCAGGGTGAATTAGCAGAGCTCCACTGATTTCCCTTCTTCAGCCAAGATTCCTGCCCAGTTCTCCTTTCCAGACCAGTAAGGAACTGGTATGTGGGGTTCACTTGGCAGTCTTGCTGAAATCACTTCCCCCCTCAGCACTGGGCTTTCATGGTAGAAAAAAGAATAGGCTGCAACAGGCTCAGCCAAGCCTCCAGACCCCAACACACATTCCCTGTGTCCATTCCTGCTGTTTCTGCACGATGCAGCTCCAGGAATCGCAGTGCAGACATAGCTGGGCTTAAGAGAGGTAATGGAGCTCACAAAACCAGGCAGCTTTAAAGCCCCTAATTCAGGCACTGATGGCAGAGCAGTTAAGGAGGGAGATTTCTGCCCAGGCTACACAAATCCTGGGATATTGAGAGTGAAGCTCTGCAGCAGCAGCACATTCTCTGGATGATGGGAGGCTGCTGGAAGCTGCTCCAGGTCCCTGTGAGCACCCTGTGAACAGCCCTAGTGGAGGGGTTGGTGTGTGAGAGGAAGGCCAGCACAGAGTGACATCCCAACAGGAGCAGGAACTGCCAAGGACACAAGCAGGGCTGTCCAAAACATGCAAACAACACCAAGGAGGTTCCCCCAAACGCTGCTCTGCCCGAGTGTGATGCTGCAAGGATTAATTACAGCCTAATGAGCCTAATGAGCAGGGATGGTGTTCAGTTCTAATACACATCCAGAGGACAAAGGGATTTGCACAGTGTGGGATGGGGACAATGCCACAGGAGAAGGCAACTCAGACTTTGGTATCTGTGGGGATGAGGGAGAGTATCCCAAGTGGAGAAAAGGAGAAGATGGGGAAAGGCAAGACAGCCCATTCCTTTTGATTTGTTATCCCTTCCTTTATTTTATCCCTGTTTTCTTTCCCTTTGCATCCTCCTCCTCCCTCTTCCTCTTCCTTCCTCCTCCTGCCCCATCGCTGTCCCTGCCCCATCCCTCCTTTTGCCATGTGCTCCATCCCACCAGCCTCACCAGCAGATCAGCAGGAGCCGCCTGTCCCCGGCTGCATCCGGAGCTCCCACAGCTTCCCAGGCCGGGAATGCTGAGCTGCCTCCGGCCCCAGCACGTGCAGCAGCTCCCCAAAAGCAGCTCCACGCTGCCCTGACAGCTCGTGCCTCCAGGCTGCACAGAGGGCAGGCTGACACTGGTATCCAGGACAGAGCTCCAAGCAGTCCCCGAGGTACAGGAGCACTCATCCAGCTACTCTTAATTATTCCTGCTCAGCTGGCTGGGACCAAACGTTATTTTCTGCTAAACCAACAGGGATGGGCTGTGCACACCAAGGGACCCCCCTGATTTCCAGGAACTCTGTGTAAATGCATGGCCTCAGCCACTCACAGAGGGATGTGGCCGGGGGCAGGAGCACAGGATGGGAAAAGCATTTGAAGAGAGCTGTTAAATATTTTTTTTTTTTTTTGCTTTCTTGGGTTGGTGGCAGGAATTTGCCACTAGAGAAATTAATTCTCGAGCCTCCTGATGCATTCAAAATAAAGAACAATGGACCACATGATAAGCCTTCTGCAGCCTTCACCACAAAAGAGATGCCGGATGTTTTTTTCAGCCTGACAAGAGCTTTCATGCACTTTTGTGTTATGTAAAATTAGGATTTTACTGCCAGAACAGAGGTATTTCCTGCTGGATTATACTGAAGTGAGCCAAGAGACCAAGGGCTCCCCAGTTGTTGGTCTCATTTAAAATTTCAGTGAACAGAATGGTCCCTGAAAAAGCTGCACATCTTTCAGCATTATCATTGCAGAGACACAATCCCAGCTGAAGGTGTTTGTCTGTGCCTTGGAAAACAAGGCAACAGCTCCTCTTTTTCCCCTTTGGTCCTAAAAGATACAATACTTCTATTGGGGTTTTTTTGCTTTTTGAATCAGAAGAAATGAAATTCAGAGACATAAAAAGCCAGGTCAAGGGCTTGTCATTGTTGATGGGGCTATTATTGCTGTTACATGGATGGATTTCACAAGAAAGGCCATGCAAAAATGATTTAAGAGCACCTGTCCCTGCCTTCTGCTCCAGCAAGGGAATAGGGGACAAGGGAAATGCTTGAAGATTGTCAATAAATATAAATGCACAGCAGGCTTAGCACCTTAGGGGGAAAATTCCTGTCCTGGGTACATTTGTCCCCCTGCAGCCACACAAGTGCTGACAGAAGGACGAGAATGCTGATGCTGCAGGAGGAGCAGCATGAGGAGGGGACATCCTCCTTTGGTGGGAGAAGGAAGAAGGCATTCCAGTGGTCTGCAATTTTAAAAAAGAAGGTCGCCAAATTAAAGCTTCCTGAAATCCTGCCTGCATTTTCCCAGCAGCAGCAAGGTGGAAGTCAGAGGGAGCTGCTAAGCTCTCAGTGCTTTGGAAAACAAGCCTGTTAGGAAAGCACCCCCAAAAGGACAGACAGTAAATCTGAGCACATCTTGAAGTGTTTTCCTTTCTCACCCCCCACATGATTTCTTCAAGGAACTATCTGAAAAGATCTGGACTTCAGGGATTACATCACATCAGGAAAAGCCTCGTTTTTATATTCTGTCCCTGTATCCTTTCTCTGAAAGAGGAGCCAGACACAGAAAAAACTTGGGAAGAGATGATGGAAGCTCTGGTGAAACACCCACATAGGTTAATGCTGAGAGTCACTTTGAATGACTCTCAAGTGATTCAGCTACAAAAATGTCCTTAAAATGAGGGAAAAAAGCAGGTATTTAAGGTCCTTAAACCGCAATTTTCAGTCTGTAGATTCCACAGGCTTTATGGACTGCTTTTAAGGATCCAACAAACAACAGGTTTGATCTTCAACTTGCATGCAGGGATCTAAGACTCAACCGAACAAAAACCCCTGTAAATGAACAGAACTTGCAAATACACACCAGGTGACAGCATTATTGTAGTGACAGCAGGCGGGCTGCCCAGCACAAACCTTGTACACTCTCGGATCTCTATCCAAAGCTGTTACTACTCCTCCTTTACCAGACAGAACAAGGACAGAACCCTGAGCTGCACCCAAACCTCCCTGCCCTGGTTTTGATGCACCCTGGATTGCCCTGACCCCAAGGTTAGATCCAGGTCACAAGCTCAGAGTTTCCTAAATGAAGATCCTCTCTGACAGCGAAGAGAAGCCCGGAAAGGGGAATACTTAGCAGGGTTGGGTTTTTTTTTTTAGGTTTCACTTACAGGAGGCTGCCAGGAGAACGCGCGGCTGTCTGGGGAGTGCCGAGGGTGCGATGCAGGAGCTGGCCGGCAGCATTGCCTCCCTGCGGCTGCTGGCAGCGGGATCGGGTTGCAGCGCAGGAACCCCCCGAGGCTGGAGAGCCCCGCGGAGCTGCCCCTCACAGCCGACACCGCGGCTCGCTGGGCTCTGCTCGCTCCTGCAGCATCCCATGCGCCAGGCACAGGAAGCACCTTGCCTTAGGAACTCATTCTCCCCGGCTAAAAACCAACTGCTCGAAGGTTTTAGGAATAGACAGAAAAAGAGTCAATTTTTAGGTGTTTTCTTAACCAAGTCTCCTGAGAGCAAGGCAAGTACAAACAAGAATACACCCCGAAACACTTGAAATCCATGTCCGCTCCTCCTCAGGGGCACAGCCTGCCTGAATTCAACAGCAGCTTTGCTTTCTCAAGTACAAAGCTGCGATTTGCCCCTCTCACTTAACCTCTGCCCAAGCTTTTCACCCGAGGCTCAGCTCCTTATTAGCAGCTCTTTAAACAGCCCCTCTGCCCCGGGGTGAACTCACCCCACCAGAACCCCTTCTACAGAGAGCAAAGGAAACAGGTCGTGAATTATTTTGCTTTTATCATAAATAACCTCTCCTCCTGGTGAAGGGATTTCCAGCCCGTTAACTCCGGGTCTGCTGCACGGAGGAGATGAACCACAGCCTGCAGAAATCAATAGCTCTGACTCTAATGAGTTCTGAATCACGCTCAGCACGCCCGGAGATACATCCCACACTTCCAGCAAAGAAAAACGTGGATGTCAGGAGATGCATTGGCAGTAATATATGCTAATGAAGATAATGTAACCTAACAACACGTGAATTATTGATGTGGGCATGTTTAAACAGAAAAATCAGCAAGGAATCACACCACACCGATCCACGCCAGTGTTTGTTCACCAACAGGCAACTGGAACGGTGGTGGTCCTGAGAACACTCATTAGCACTCGATTAGCTTGAAAAGATCTTTGTTGGGTAATCCATGTCTCACCTGATCCACAAGTCATTTAAATTCCACATCATCATGTGACACTCGCTGATCTCAACCAGCCCTTTGTACCAGCGTCAGAGGAGCGACTTTTACACACCTACAGTTTCCCCATAGGTTTTCAGACGTTTATGACAAATCATGTTGCTTTGCCGAAATTATTTTTCTTAATCTCATTTATCCGAGTCACAGATAAGGGCTGGCTTAGCCTCTAATTCACAATAATTCATAGAAGTCTAACTCTCCTGAATGCAGGAAAGTTGCTCCTGATTGCCACGAGCTACATGGAGAACAGAACCAGCTCCTTTGTCTGGCACAGCTCTGGTTCCCAGGATGTCAAGGCAGTTGACTCAGCTCTATCCTAAAATAAACACAGTTTGTCTACCTAGACAGGTTTATCACATCCATCACCATGTTCTCCTAATGTATTTAGGGAAAATTCATTTTGTACCACGGTAAAAGCAGGATATATGTTCAGTAATCATCAGTGTTAATTTTGCTGCTATTCCATTATCCTGCGAGATCTAATCATTTTGTCTGTACTTTGGGGTGGGCTGGCTCCACCTCTGTGGTATCTGGGAACTACATTGCAGACAGGCTTTGTTTTGGTGAGGGCTGTTGGGGAATACGGATTTTTACAGTCTCATCATGTCCTCACCAGGTTATACTGATATGCATCATCCCCACGGGGATGTAGACAAAAGATTTCCTAGTTCACACTGCAGCCACAAAATCCCAACACAACCCGCAGCCAATCGCACATTCCTGGGCGTTTTAGTGCTGCATTCAGGTGTGAGAGAGTTGAGAGGGCAGGGGAGAACAATGTCCCCAGCCCGGAGCCAAACGCAACCCTGGGCTGTCCCCCAGGAGCTCAGCCACTCTCCCCAGAGAAATCAGCATCCTCGGTGCCCAAATCAGCTTTGCAAAGCCACGGAAAAGAAAACGGAGCTTAAGTGAGATAATTAAAACAGCTGCTTATTTCGGCAGAGTTATCACATTACCTCCCCTCAAAGCAGGCCATTAATCTTACTGATAATAACACATTGCACACCGCTCCTCAGCTTCCCCAGCGCTTGCAAGAGAGACACACCAAGCTTTTCTCCAGTTGTGTTTATGAATATTTGGGGTTCTTTTTTTTGAGGAGGGAAGGCACTGGGGGACTGCTGCGTGCTTATTTGCCATGTTAAAACAGATAAACACACTATGAAAGATAACCCCTTTTTATTTGTTGAATAAATATGCACAGTTCCCATCACCAGAGCCCAGTGACAACCAAGGGGCACGTACGTGTGCGCAACCATGCAGGAGCACATTCGGATTTTGTTTTACCTTTTCCGGAGCCGGGAACTGCAAGTGATTTACTTCCAAAGGCGTGATCAAAGGAACTGTCTGAAAACCATCTTCGTTGGATGGTTGCTTGTTGTTCTTGTCGTTCAAATTACTCCCCAGCTTCACCATCCTTGCACCCGGCTTCCCAGACCTACAACCGGGGGAGATGAGCAATGTCAGGGGGGCAGTGGGAAAGGGACGATTCCTGCCTTGCCCTGCTCGGTTTGGGTTCAGGTGTCGGTCCCCAGCTTTTAGGGACTGTCACTTCACGTCACCAAAGCATTTGCCTCATGCAGACACCCCACAAATACCCTTCAAACCCCACAAACAGCCTCTAAACCCCTCGCTGTCAGCCCAAACACGGCGGATCCCAAAGCGCCGGGAGAGCCACCAGCACTGGTGGGAATGCCACCGATACGACTGGGAATGTCACCAGCAGCACCGGGAGTGCCACCAGCATCGCCAGCGCCGCGGACACGCACTGGGACAGGGGGACACAGGGACACTGGGACACGGTGCGACTCCCACTGACCCCAGGAGGGTTTTTGATCCCCCTCTCCCATTTTTGCAGCCTCCTTGAGGGTTCAGACCCCCTCCCCTGCACATCCCGGAGCACTCGGAGGTCCCCCCTCCCAGCTCCCCGGGA
>VWZW01004405.1:0-13033 GCA_013397115.1 Edolisoma coerulescens
GTCAAAGGCTTTACTAAAATCCACACAGACCAGGTCCACAGCCTTTCACTGATACACTAAGCAGGGCACTTTGTCATAGGAGACAAGGTTGGTCAAGCAGGACCTGCCTTTCCTAAACCCATGCTCACTGGGCCTGATGCCCTGGTTGTCCTGTATGTTGCATGACGGCACTCAAGGTATCTGCTCCATAACCTTCTCTGGCACCAAGGTCACACTAACAGGCCTCCTTCAGACCCTTCTTGTAGATGGACATTTCATTTGCTAACTTCCAGTCCACTGGGACCTCCACAGTGAGCCAGGACTGCTGGATTGAAAGGAGCTCAGGGAGCATTTCCACCAGCTCCCTCAGTACCCACCCATCCAGCCACAGAGTCTTGAGTGTGTGTCTAAGTCACGTAGCAGGCCTTTTCCTCATCCTTTGTCACTATGTTTCCTTCCACATCCAATAAAGAACAGAGATTCCCCTTAGCTTTCCTTTTATTGCTAATGTATAAAAACACTTTTTATTGTCTTTTACAGCAGTAGCCAGATTAAGTGTTAGCTGGGCTTTGGCCCTTCTGGGTTTTTTTCTTGTATAACCTCATGAGATCCTTGAGATGCATCTAAACAGACTCAGTGCTGAGGAGATAACAGCCAGGAGCTCTGGAGTGAGCAGCAGTGACAGGTCACCCACAGGGCTCGTGCCACCCTTAGATGGGTGTTAGCAGATGCCAGAGAGCATGTGCAGGACAGTTTCTCCAAGTGTAAACACCTCTTTTCCAGTGGACTGCATTGTTTGCTGATCCAACTGGCAGCCCAGCTATGCTCACCGAGATAGAACCAGCTGAAAGTTGTCAACAACACCGACATTTAGTTCTGTTTCTGCTCTTGCTAAGATCCACACACCATAGCTTGTCTCCCCTATAGCCATGGGGAGAACAGACCACAGAAGCTCCTTCAAGCAGTCTGCACCTCCCGTGTTTGCAAAGCACCTAACAAGTGACACTTTTGCCAGCCAAGCCAGAGACTTGTGCAGCACAAGCAGCCCAGATGGAGCAAGAAGCAAGTGAACAGAGCTTTAAAACAGCTTAAAGACAGCTGTGCACACTGAACTGTCATGAAAAACATCTGCATGGGTTCAGGTCCAGTGCAAGTCACCTGATTTCCTCAGGACAGAGGAAAACAACTCACCCAGAAGTGGCTGTGCCAGAACCCAGCATGCTTCTGGGAACTGCTTCTATTTTCCTCAGAGTGTTTCCAGTATCACTTGCTGCTGCAGCTCACTGCCTCCTGGTATTTGAAGCAGCTTTGGACAAGCTGGCATTAGTTCTCATGCTTAGGGAGGGATTTGCAGAGCCCTAAATTGCAACACTAAATCACACTGGATGCTTATGTCCCAAGTTCAACATAGCCTGAAGTCCCACTGTGAGGGGAGGGAAAACTGCTCTGTCAAGATTCATTACCTTGGAAGTAACTCAGCTGAGCAGCCACCTGCAGACATGGGAAGTCGGGCTGAGTCAGAGCTGACACTGCCTTCTTGTCATAGCTGACAGGCTACCCAGCAGTGTGAGGGCTGCCTCTGCCCCATCAACACCAGTCAGGTGAGACACTCAGCCTCCATCCCAGGTGATGCAACGGATGTGAGCCATAGCACAGGAGGAGCTGCTGCAGCTTCCTATTTGGTGTGGGCCATGAGACAGTGAGGAACTCCAGGCCTGCCAGGAACCAGCAGGGGACATTGTCCAGACTCACACCCTTGCTCTATCAGGCTTGACTGATGCTGCCTTGAAGCCCAGTCAGTTGATGGGCAAAGCCCCTCTTAATTATCTTCTCACTGCAGGTATAAACAGACCAACACTTCATTCCTTGCCTAGTACAACAAGGAGACACATCTTCAGGTCCTGTAGAAACTGGTTGAGTTGAGATAGGCTGGGGTCCCACTGACTCAGCACTAAGACTATTTTGCACTATATAATGCAGCTTGTCTTGCTTTCTGGTGTTTGGCACCATTACTCCAGAGCAGCACCCTGTTGAGGCACACATCCTTCAGATGGCAGTGTGAGAGCTCACATGGGGCTTGTGTCCAGTCCTGGGAGCACTTCTGAACAAACACTTCCTTTTTCAGAGGTATCATGAAGAAAAACCTGTTTGTTAAGATTTGATCCAAGACATCAGCTCTGTTTCACACTCCATGAAATCTTTTGGAGAGAGGTCATCTGCATGACTGCTCAGAACACAGCCTACAGCAGCACACCCAGCCAGCCCTGCTCAGGAGCCACCAGACACTCCACATCAGCCAGGAGACCAGTCAGCACCATTCCTCCTCCTAGCTTAACTGGTGCCAAAGGAATGACACAGCTGTCTCTATTACAGGAGAGGAGTCCTTCCACTCCATTTTTAATGCCTATCCTCTAAGCAAACAAGCCATTAATGATATGCTGACCCTCAGAAAATTAAGCTGGTATAGCACACTCTCTCCCACAATACTGTTATTACCTTTAAGGCTCACCTGCAGGAGCAGCAGGGGAAAATCCCTAACACCTGACCTGCAAGTGGCTTAGCTGATCTGAAAGAGTCCATAGCCATCCTATGAAGCTTCACAGCACTACAGCTCAGATGCAAGAGCAAATAAAGCCTATGCCAAGTCTAATTAGGTTTCCCTTGTTGCTTCAGAGTACATTACAATTGTCCTTTCCCTTGCTATATTAAGACAGCTGCTTTAACTCAAAGCAGAAATGGATGGTTAAGAATTCCTTAGAGATGTTCACATGTGTCAAGTCACAATGCAGGCATTTTAATATTAATTGGGTTGGTACAAGCAAAGAACAGTAGTAGCTTGCATTGATGGCTCACCCGACCTCAGATTAGCTATGCTTTAACAGAAGCAAGCCTTACAAAAGGAACATTCTAAGTGGCTCATGGACAGTTTTAGTGTGAAAGCATCCAGCCCTGGGGGGAATCTCACCTCCACGGACGACAAGGCTCCCTAAGGAGCAGCATACCCACACCAGTTTTGAAGCTGCTGAGAAGTCTTCACTGTTTCAGCTTTGCTATTGAACAGTTTGAGTCACAATCCTAACACGTCTATAGAAGCTAGAATGTTTGACCAGGCGTTCCCTGTTCCTACAGCTATCAGCCTGCCACCTGCACCTTCTGCTAGAAAGCAGCTCAGCGCTGAAGTGAGGATGTCAGACAGCACCTCTTGCCTTGTGTCCTCTGCCAGGAATACTTAACACCACACCAACAAGGCACAAAGTGGTAGGGCAGCAGGCATCGAGCAGAGCTAAACTCAGAGAGGCACTTATGGATGCCTAGTTCTGCTCCCCTGTCCCAGCAGGCAGCACAAGAGTAAGCAGGTGTCCCACAAAAAGGTGTATTTGAACCTGAAGCACTGCAGCTCTGTTCTGGGTGCCATGGCTGATAAGCAGAGCTTCCACTTGCCCACTATACCACAGGATCTTTAGCAAAAACACCCACCATGAACAAGCTGATGTGGACAGATCAGGTCTCCATTATGGGCTACCACACACAGCAGCGTGCTCACCACAGTGACCAGACAAGAGCCACCCTTGTGCACTGGAAGAACCTTCTGTCCTGAAATGCGGGGAAAGTGTCCCAAAATGCAGCTAAGTGCACTTTTGACACAGAAACAGCACCTCTACTCACTGTTCTCTTGCACGGGGGAGGCTGCAGAGCATTATGTCTCTGTACTACAGAGAGCTATTTTTATTCCCTCCCTCCCCCCTCACCGGGTTCTGCATTTTTTCAAGGAAACTGAAGCTGGAAATATGATTCAGGACCAGCTCAGTCAGACTGAACCAGTTCCCTCTCAAAAGTAGCAAGTTCCCTAGCATATTTGGCATCTCGAGGGCTTACGTCTGCTTAGATCTTCAGCCACTGAAATGAGATGGTCACTGAATGTTTATCCTGTTTTTAGATGGCAAAGCACACCAAACAGCCTGGCACATACCACTTGCCCCATGGTCACACTGTACCTTGCCATGCTTTAGCTAAAGCTTTAAGTAGATACATGAATTTGCTCCAATTTTTCAGCTACTCTGAAAAAGCAAGGCCTCATCCTGAGGAAATGCATAGCCAGTTATTGCCATTAGTTGACCAGAATCACAGTTCCTGGCTGCAGAATGTCCAAGTGGTACAGACACCCTTCGTATTGAAGCCTCAAACTCCAACTGCAGCAGAGCCCCAGACTGGGCTGAATGAGCTTTACCAGTCTCAATTCAACAACATCTTGGTTCCCATTAGCCAGTCACACAGACATTGCTAACAAGGTGTCAGCCAATACAAAGTTACAAGAACTGCCCTGAGCAGTTCAACACACATCTGAGACCAACAGATACCAACCTTTAACATGTCATTTGCATTCTCCTGAGAGTGACACAACAGCCCACAAGGAGGACAGAGATCCTATCTTTTCAGCTGGGCAAAATCACAGCAGAAGCCAGAGGACAATCAGCAGGGGCTATTAATTTCATATCAACATGGCTTAAGAGATGCCAAGCTGCCTTCAAGGAAGAAACTAGAAATAAGGCTGCCTTTGATGTTTTTGACTGCTACAGAGCCTGTGTATTTTCCCTACCAAACTTGGGTGCTCTACAGGTGGAACATGTATCCAGCATCCTCACATTGAGGACTACCACAGAAGCATAGGAGGTTATAAAAGCAGGTTGAGCCTTGCACTGACAAAGGCTGCACAAGCAGGACAGTACTTCTCTTCCACTCCCATGACAGGACTACTAGGAGCTCAGCTTCCCCAGCTCGCTGGAAGATACCATTGAGGAAAGCCTCACATTTAGTGGGGACACGTGCTGTGTCTAAAAGGGAAATCAGGAACATCTTGTCATTCGGGCTGACAACTTGCAAGGACTGCTCTCTGTAAATAGGCTGCTTTTGAGGGCAATGGACTCCTACAGTCCATACAATAAGAGGTGCCTTCAGGCCTCACAGAAGCACCACAGAGCAGCAGTCAGTTCAAGTAGAGCCCACACCAAAAGCAGCTGGCAAGATATTCCTGTGACAGCTTCACTGAAGGGTACACTCTAGCTGCTGTTCTATCAGTAGCATCTCAAAACTGATTTCCATCTCCTTCTTCCCAACACGTTTATGTTGCTGTTCTAACCAATATATTCCCTCCTGCTGGTACCCAGCCAAGAGCTCAAGCACAGCTCCTCATTCCCTCCTCAAGAGGAGCAGCTCAGCTGCCTGCTACTTACTGCAGCTCCACCAAGAGCAGGCTTCTGTCCAGTTGGTACCTTTCCCAGACAGCCCTGTGAGGCAGAAATTACCTCTGTTCACAGAGCTGGAAGCCTCAGCTACAAATTAATTTTTGATACCTTGTGTAAAACATTACATAGCAAGCTATCAGGTGTAAATATGCTGTCCAGTATATTCCACCCCCATCTGAGAGTCCTATGCCAAAAGCTTCACCTTCCTGAAGAACAGCTTAGAGCTTTAGATGACTGCTAGCACACTGACATGGCTCAGATCAAAATAGAATCTTAGAACATGTTTCAGTATCCCAGAGGAATTGGCTTCTTAGACTACAGCTGTCTGCAGTAAGTTTCCACCTCCTTTTGAGGGTGGAGTTGCAGCCTCCAGCACTAGAGCAGCTGCTCTAGAACTGAGCAAAGCTCAGGAACCAGCAGCAGCTCAGCCACGTGGCCGCAAGTTCTGTTCACTGTCTGCTTCAACATGGGCACCAAACCAGTGTGACAGGGTGCTAAAAGCCAACTGATATGGTCTGAAGTAGCTCCCAGATGGAGCTGACACCAGGCCTACACAAATATTCTGCTGTGTCCTGTTCATGGGTAACATGCTCTTAAGACAGTTCAGTGCTAAAGGAAGAGAATGATGGGGCAACATGCAGCTTGGAGAAACAGGCAGAAAACCCAGCTGGGAAACAGAAGCTTTGGAACAGTTTTGAGCATAATAGATTCTTGGTGTGATCAAGGAAGCTACAGAGGCAGTGCTGGGTAAGACACTCCTATCAGTGGTAGTAAGGTTTTAGCTTGCCTCAGGACATCCCCTCAGTCCTCAGGTGAAGGTTCTACCACACATCCCTGATGTGGGCAAGGACTCAGAGCTCACTGGAAGAGGACATGCCAACAACCAGCTTGCCAGAGTCCAGACAACACAGGGAAGGCAGAAGCAATGCCACTGGTAGGAGCCATGTCTGCAATGAAATCACAGGACTTGCACATGAGAAGGGGTCTGCCTTGCCTGAGATCTCAGCTCAGCTGTGGCTCCCTTAGGGCTGAGATTTGGAGAGCACTGCATTTCTGAGAGGCACTGATGCATATGATCAGTCAGGCTCAAAGCCCAAGTTCTCAAAGCCAAGCTCTTCAGTCCAAGCCTCACTGATTCACAGCCCTGTTACACCTCCTGGCATTTCTCCAGATCAGAGTTGTTCTATGCTGCACAAAGTTTAAATACTAGCTGTGGAACTGAACAAGTTTTTGGCTGTAAAGCTGCCATAATGAATTGTGACTCTTCCCTAGAAAAGTCCAAACTACATAGGACTAGACCCCACTCCTTGTGCCAAAAACTGATCTCTACTGGTTTAGATATCACAACAGCCACTTTCTTACGAGGAGGCATCATGTTGATCTGACGACATGGTTTGCAAGTGGGAGGAAAACAAGCATGAAAATGCATTTGCTTACAGTACCATGGCAGATGTTTCTCCATGTTCAATCAGACCAACAGTGTGCTTAGGAGCAGTGGGAAAGGTCTGGAGGACATTTCTTGCTGTCTACAGGAACACTGCTTTGCCCAGACTGCTGCTGAGCCTAAGATCACAGGAGCACATGTAGGATCTTCAAGGTGATAATCACCCTGAGCCAAAGGGATGGAGGGAAGGGAGTGAAGAAAATGTCCCAAGGGATGCATCCACCTATGCTGGGCAGCCACCTTGGGTGGATCACTTTGCTCCTCGACAACCTGAGGATGATTCCCATCATCCCCACAGTGGGTAGCAGGTATGGGAGACCGCAGCTGTGGCAGGAGAGGAGTCCAGGAAGATCCTTTTGAAGCTAATGCCACACACTAACAAGACCAGGATTCCCAGAAAGAAAGCCAGGGCTGCTGAAGTAGATGTCTTCAGCTTATAGGAAGAAAGAAAGCCATGGCAAGAAATGCCATACCCAGAAGCTTCACTGAAAGCTGGGTGTTTCCAGTCACGAAGTTTTAGTCCGCCTTTTCCTCCAGCACCTAGATGGTCCTTACACTACAGAATATCCTTCTCCCAGGATTGGGCAGACACACCCTAACAGACTGATAGCAAGTGTCTCAAGATCTTCTGCTACCCTTCTCTTGGAGGCTCAAATCATGTCATCATTCAAGAATCAGTACTGCTGTGCCCCAGCCTTCCAGGAAGAAGCAGTTCCCCTGTTAAATCCTACAGGACTTCAGGTAGTTCCCAGCAGATTCCCCCCAAGGATGAAGCTGTTACAGGAACAGGCATGCTTGCTTTAACACCCCTCCCCCTTTATCAGAGGCAAGCTCAACTTCCCCTATTCTGCCCTGGGGGAGACAATCTCAGGATGTGGGAGGAGAATTGAGCACATAGCTGGCTGCTGGGAGACACTAGGCAACAAGCCATGTGTCTTGACTAAGGGCCTTGCCTATGCAAAGTGCTGCAGCTACACCAGCACAGCTTCCATGATGCCTCTACCACAACGGCCTCCTTGGTGGACAGCTTTCCAATCAGTAAAATAAATCTTAAACTAACTGGAACACAGCTCTAGTGCTCATACAGCCCAATTTATACAGTGGTGTCTGTCGGCCTTTTGGCACACAGCCACCCAGCTAGTGGAGCCACCCAACAGTTTTAGTAACCCTGACACGAATACCAAGAGCCTGGCACAGTTCTCACATCAGGCCATACCCTGAGTGACAATTCCCTTATTGCTTTCTATAAAACAAGCACAGTGCCAGAGGCAGCTGGGTTTTAATCTACATGTCCAGAAGATAAGGCTGTCCAATTCAAAATATTCTAAGTTAGCCAGGCCAGACACTGACAAACAGTTGAGTTGTTAGACTTTTACCATATCTGACACTATTTTTTAAGTGCTCAGATTAATTTCTAGTTTTGACTACAGTTTCCTAAGTTTCCACACATTCCTGTCATGCTTTCAGTTTCAGAAACACAGATAGATAACTTTTGCAGTGGTAAGCAATGCACAGATCTTAGACCTTGTCATTGGTAAACAAGCCTTGTTTATCCACTCCTGGCTGCCACAGTTCCTAGAGGCTGGGAAGGAAACAAGAGACTGAAAGGAGACTTTGACCAAGTCAAATGACAGCCCTTAGGAGGTCTGCCAGATGCTGTAACTTACATCTGATATTCAGATCTGAGAGTGAATATTGTGTCTCCTGCAGCATGAGAAGCTTGATAGAGGAGAAAGGACAAATACTGATCAGAGATCCTACTAGCAGACTAGCAGATATAGGGGAAGTACCAGACCAACACTAATGGCAAAAACCTTACTCCTCCTTCCAGGAGGTCCTGTTCTCAGTAAAGAGTCTTCTAGAGGGGAAGCTTTCTCTAGGGACAGGTTGTAATCTAAGAACTACACCTTGATCTGTGATCAGAACTCTTGATCCTACACACACTCAATACCTCTTACTACACTAATGTGGTTTGCAGAGCAGGAAGGACAAGTATTTCAGTACCAGGATGGGAGTAACAAGTAGCTTGTCATGACAGCTGAGTCAGTGACTAACAAGGAATTCCTACTGTGGATACTCAGTTTCACACTCATACTTCATACCCTCATACCTCTTGCATAGACCCTGCATCAATACTTTACCACTTCACCTATTCTCTTGATGAAGCTCCACAAAGGTCCAATAAAAACCTCACTTGCATGGTGAGATTAAGAGAACTCTGTGGGCAAATGGCATCTTGTTAGGCAGGGAGGAAAGGTTCAGGCTTAGGCATGTTTCAGCTAAAACCCTCTCACTGCTCATGCTCAAGACTCTGTCACCACTGTGCCAGTTTGGACTCCAGATATCATTATCCATGTCTGGGAGCCGAGTGACTCAGCCCACTTGAGGAAGACAAGCACCAGGCAGGTTACTTTGAAGAGGATTCTGCTTCCAGCTGGAAAGAGTTCAAGGGCTCAGCACAGACTTGTTAGATAAACTGGTAGCCCCAGTAACCAAGGTCCAGGTACTCCAGGCAGATTGGCTCTGAAGGCAGCGCCAGCTGCTGGCCTCCACTTTTGTTCACCACTTCACTGGTCCACCTTGTCTGTCAAAGGACAGAAGTTACAGTATATAGGACGGACTCAAGAAAAATACTGGGTTTTTTAACTGACATTAAGAGGATCTACTCAATTTCATTTAACAATTTCTGCTTGAAACTCACACAAGTACAGTTAGACACAATTAGTCACCTTAAATTGACATTTTAAGTGGTTATGCAGAAGAAAGAGCAAATCACTCACTATATCAAGTGCCTTTAAATCATACAGATAGAAATCTGTGCCACAGGTTTACACTTCAATCCCATCTCAAAGGCAGTGCATCCCCCCCGAAGCTTCACTGCCCTATGAAGACAGCCATGGCCTCAATAACAGGTTTCCTGGCAAGAGAAGTCAAAGCTATTTGAGATCAGCTGCAAATCAACACACTCCAGTGGCCTTGAGGAGCTTGCTTCCCCCTCCCCAGGGTCATTGACCATGAGGTAGCAACAGCAGTGTTGACAAAGCTTCCCCCACAGACAGCGCTGGTTGCTGGCACCGGAGAGGAGGAGCAGCCTCGCAGGAGCAGCGCTCACAGCAGCGATGACATCACCAGGGCAGATCTCCGCCAGCACAAAATGCAGCAGCACGCTGGGCTCGAGAGCTGCATCCCCACCAACAGAGAGCAAAAGCAACAAGCACGCCGGGAGCCAGAGGGGAGCCATGTGACACAGGGGTATCCCTTCACCGCCCGCTATTTCTGAGCAGCACATGTGCAGTTCCTGACCTTGGGCGCTCATTTGCAAGCTTTATTCAAGGTGCATTTAAAGAGAAACGGGACCTTCAACCGAGCCCCTCGCTGCAGAACTAAGCATGGTATATTAACTATTGTCATTCAGTTAATTATCCATACCTAATTCAGTTTTGAGATGCACAGCTCGTGTTTGGATTGATGCTGCAGAGTGACCCTTTTATCCCCACCATCTCCGGTCACAGCTATATCTGAGGGCAGACTGTTACACAGCAACTACAAAAGATCATTTTAGGAAGCTGCAGAAGGAAGCCAACTCAACTCTAACTCATCAGGCAATTAAACTGCAATTATCAAAACAATGCCGTGCAAGAATGAAGTACTTCAGCATCTGAAGGATGCAAGATTGCTGTCAGACAAGCAGCACATGCTAGTGCCCAACCAAGTTCAGCATTTAGGTAAGGTCTTAGCTGGACTCCCTTCTATGGAGGCAACACGCTTTAAACTACTCTACAGCTCTGCGAGGGAATCTTTGGTCCATCAGGCCCTGGTAACAGGGACTTCAGAGCAGGTCAGGTCGCAGCCAAGGAGAAGCCCAGAAGACATAAGGAAAAGCTGGTAACATGCAAGGTGAGGGTTCTGTGCTTGTTTCACAAAGGCTCAATTTACTGCAGTTACTAACAAAATTGCTGTGTTCTAAAGGCAGGGACACACCTGTGAGTACCTGTGAGCCCACATCATCTACCACTATCAGAGAATGCAAACATCCAAGTGCCCTATGTATAGCCCTAATTCTCGAGCCAGGTACCTGCAAACCCTCTCTCACGATGCAGCATTTGAAAACACACCCAAATCAAGCACAGACAATTTTGTTTACAGCCAAATGATAAATTCTGCATAAACTAGACTCATTTTCACACAGAAGTCAGACCAAAATCCCATACATGTTAGAGCTATTTATAGTTTTGCACAGATGGTTTGATTGTAATTGTCATGTTTCCTCAAGGACAAGCTTTGCCAGAGATTTGCTCCAACAGGTAAATCTCACAACCTTCCAACACAAGTGTCTTAAAACACGAGCTTTAAGAAGGTGCTGCAGAAAATAAATCTGGTAACCATCCTGCTCACAAGCTTTCATTTTGAGTAGCAAACCAAGGAAAGTCGTATCTTCCCCAGGTCACTTCAGAGCAGAGCTTGTACGTTTTCCACTTCCAGTTTATCCATGTTGTAACATATCTGTGCTACTCAAAGAGTCTGATTCCCTGGCTTTGGCAGGGGGGCCAGGATACCTGTAGTGCAGACTCTGCAACACAGTTATTTAAATTCTTAACTTGGCACCTTGAAGGTACAACTCAAGGTGTCCTGTTCCCCACCTCTTCACTCTGGTGACCAGTGACAGGGCCAAGAGAACGGCATGAAGCATGTCAAAGCAGGTTTAGGCTGGATATAGGGAAAAAGTTCTCCACCCAAAGGGTGGCTGGGCACTGGAACAGGCTCCCCATGGAAGTGGTCATGGCCCCACACCTGCCAGAGCTCAAGAGCACTTGAACAACACTCTCAGGCACATGGTGGGATTGGTGGGGGTGTTCTGTACACGGCCAGGAACTGAACTTCAATGATCCTTGTGTGTCCCTTCCAACTCGGAATATTCTGTGATTCTGTGCTGAACTATTACCAGGGTGTTTGAGGACAGGGACCACTGCCTGACACCACAGGGAAGAAGAACGTTTAACGCAGTTACTCCCTTCCCTCTTATCAGTTATATTTTGCACTGCACGTTTGGAAAACGAGAAACTGCTGTCAGATTTCAGTTTTCCTTTTAGAGGGGTCAGATTAATCCCATCTAACAGCTTTTCTACACCAGATGTAGAGTATTAATGTAACAGCACAAAGAAAAAGAAAAAAAAAACCAACCCACAACAACAAAAAAAGGCAGCGCTTGAAAGTTAACAGTATTAGAGCTGCTTTAATTCTGAGGACTCAGGCCAGGCATGGTGGGTCCACTCAGTGCATGGAGGGCAAGTCATGTGTTCAGTCAGCTGTTGGGAGTCACAAGGGGGAGGGGGAGAGACAAGTATACTTGTTCTTCCTGAGTAAGTACAGCAACGGAGCCTTGATTATTTAACAAGGAATATTCAAATGACTCCACCCACTTTAACCTCAAATTCAGCTCCTGAGAGAGCAGGGTACACTGACTCCAGCAGTGTTCCTGGTTCTACTGGAAGCACAGCCAGGCTGCAGCTCCTATCCACATGCCACTGGTACCACCACAGCCTTCAAGTCCCGGCCAGCCAAACACCGTGGCACAGCTACTTACGTACCATTCCCCTAAAAAGAGAATTCTCCACTTACCCCAGCCCCAGTTCCCACACGGATACACAGAGTGTTAAGCACAGACCAGAGCTGGCCAGCCAGTGACAAGTACTGGAAGCTTTAAAGGTTCCATGCTGGCAAGTGTCAAACAAAGAACAGCTTGCTTACAGCTGGGAGGACTTCGTTTTGTCATGTGTACTCAGTTTACATATAAAAACCTCATACACACAGATCACAACAGCTCTGCTTATCAGCAAACGCTTCTAGTTCTCCAGGAGATAATGCTGAAATTTCCAGCTTTGAGAACAAAACGCTTGGAGTTATTGGGTGAGACATACTCATTTTGATGCTGAGGTTATCTATCCTACTTCAGATTAAGACAGCCTTTTTACTACCAAAATAATCCCTCTGTTTACAGGGAGTGCAACTGTCTCAAGTACAACCATCAAGCATTTCCATATTTATTAGTCTATAAATATATATGGAAACTAATAATGCATCTATCACTTAATTTACCTTATTATACACTCACAGACAAAAGCACTTCTAACATCCACTCTAATACTTTTTAGGACTGACTCAGGCTTTACACACACCGACAGCTACTTTCGCAATAACTGCCTGTCTCCTCGGCCGCCTCTTTGGTCAGATTAATTGCTCCCGGAGCTGCCGGTTCATGCTAAAAGCGATCCCCACCGACCCCGGGAGCAGCGCTTCACCGTCCCGACCCAGCGCCCCCCCACAGCCCCGGCCCTCCTTCGGCCACCGGCTGCCCCGAAGCCGCCTC
>VWZW01004405.1:13314-73573 GCA_013397115.1 Edolisoma coerulescens
GGCCGCGAGCGGCTCCCCCTACCCGGGGCGAGGCCGCCCCCCCATCCCCGTCGGCAGCGCGCGAGACCCGCGGTGCCGCCGCGCTCACCTAGTAGTAGTGGTGGTGGTAGTGGTGGTGGTGGTGCTGGTGGTGGTGCTGCCGCCGCGGCCCGGCCCCGATCGCTGCGCCCCCCGCGCGCCTCGTCGGCTTTAATGGGCCCCGCCGCCTCCCGCGCCCGCTTCCGCCTCCCCGACAACTTCCGCTCACGGGGCCCTGACGTCACCGCTCGCCGGTCTCACGTGACCGCGGGGGCCCGGCCGCCATGTTGCGCCGCTGTGGCCGGGCCGGGTGTGGGCCGCGGGCCCAGCGCGGGCCCCAGTTCCGTGTTTGTCGGAAAAGAAATGTTTGTGGTACCACCGGAGCCCGCGCAGGCGGGAGGGGTGGGAAGGGACGTGCCTCCCCCGCGGGCTTCCATCGCAGCAGGGCAGCGAACACCGCGCCCTGGGCTGAGGGGAGGAGGAAAGGGCCAGAGAAACCTTCATGCTTTCAGGAATAAAGGATGGGGACACACAGGCAAAAATCTGTCTTTGGTCTCTTCTAAAATGTGTTGAAGAGCTAGCAGGGAGTTCTCTACAGTTAAATTAGTAGGTGAAAAAAACACTTATTGCTATTAGAAATAGGCTGCATTTTAGATTATATGTATTTAATATTTATACATTTTTACTCGCAGCTGTAATCTGGAGTGGGGTAGTAGCAACAGCACTTGTCAGGAAAGAAGATATAAAATGCCAGTTGAACATAGATTCAGATTGATTAACCGGGCAATTGCCAGCACCAAGATCAATAGTGCAGGCAAGTAAAATGGGACCCTCTGAAGTCTCTGGACCTCAATCCATGGGGTACAAGAGAAATCCATATTTTCTGCTCTATGTTGACAGCAAGTTCATTCTGTTACTCAGCAATTACTTGATTACTGTTCATCCAAGTCATGTGACTGCTGTAGTTAGTTAACTCGTGAACTCAGGAAAGCAACCACGGGAAAAAAAGGATTTTTAAAGCTAATGAAAGACAATAAAGGACTGAGGCTACTTCCAGCAACATTAAAAAGAAAATCACACAATCACAGACTTGTTGGGGTTAGAAGGGACCTCTGGAGATTATCCAGCCCAGCGCCCTGCCAAGGCAGGGCCACCCAGAGCAGGTGACACAGGAACACATCTGGGTGGGATTTGAGTGTCCCCCGAGATTCCACGCCCTCCCTGGGCAGCTGTTCCAGTGCTCTGCCACCCTCAATGTGAAGAAATTCTTCTTCATGTTGAGGTGGAACTGCTTCTGTTTTAGTTTATGGCCTTTGCTCCTTGTCTTGTTGCTGGGCACCACCAAAAAGAGTCTGGCACCGTCCTCTTGGCACCTATCTTTAAGATATTTGTGTGGATTAGAGATCCCCTCTCAGTCTTCTCCAGAGTAAAAAAGCCCAGCTCCCGCAGTCTCTCCTCATAAGAGAGATGCTCCAGACTCCAGAGAAGGGAACTTGTAACGACAGTTTATTAGTGCTTTTAGGGTGCCCCATTGGATGCAAAGAGCTGCAGAAAAAGCTGGTACCAGTTAAAACACTGACTGGACAAAAGAGGAAAAGCCCTCAGCACATCAGCAGCTAGTGGAGCAGGGCACTGGCTTGTCCCAGTCCATTGCCTTTAACAGGAGACCCACATGCTGGGCTGTTATGGGCAGACATTAATGGCAAATTACTGGGTGTTCCTCAGCTCTCTTTTCCTAAAAGTTTCTTTTTTTTTTTTAATTTTCTTTTTACACAACATGAAAAGCAAACAAAAACTGTGAGTGAAATTTCCTCCTGTACTGCAGAGCAATCCTGGCACCACCTATTACAGACCTTTGTTATGCAGAACTTCACAAAAAGTTCTTGTGCCACTTGCTCTTCTCACAACCAATAGATGTTTTCCAGTCCTCTGTGGGAACACAGCATTTTCTTAAGCTGAAGAGGGAAGATCCTGCTTGCCAGGAAGAACATACAGATCCTGGCACTCCAGAGGGCCAGTGGCAGCAGACAGGTCCGTGCTATCCAGGATGGGAGCTACATTCACAGTGGCAGAGTGAAAGTAGCAGGATGGTGGTAATGAGGTGGCAAATGGAAGTACTGAGTTGTGGCTCTTGACACAACCTCCCTCCCCACCAAAATAAACACGTGCCCTGGCGGACACCAGGGCGTGCTGCAGTGAGCAGCCCAGCACACTGAGTTTTAGCAGCCTCTGAAGGAAACTGTAAAATGTCAAAACTCAAGGAAAATCCATAAAAATGGATCAGTTTGAAACCCAATGCCAGTTGTTCCCAATCACTAACACTGCTCTGAAGAAATCCATTCTCTGTCCTTGAGGGGGCTTCACACAGCTGAGTGGATCTCTGAGGTTATAATAACAGGTCTTTAGACATTTACTGGTGCAGAAACCTCAACCTATTTCATGCACTCATTCCTCTAAACCCGGAAGTGAGAATCTCCTGCTTTGATTTTCTTCCTTTTGTGTCACCTAATCTCTATTTACTAATCTTCCTGATCCAATTAGAGACAATAAAACATATGTCTCACTCCACCTCTTTGCTTTTGTCCTTGGACCAAAAAGGCCCCTCCCTTTCCCTCTTCATCCATGAGATGACGGAGTGAACAGCGGTACAAAAACACCTGCAGAGGCTCAGGGAGCACATCAGCTCAGCTGTGGCACCTACAGATCCTCGACATAAGCTGAGAGCATCTGAGATTCCCCACGGTGCTTAATGAATTCACCCTCTCCTGTGGACACACAGCTACCCCACCCCTGGCCATCTGTGACATTAAAAGCTTGGAGAGGTCCCCTTATTCCCCTGGTACTTGTCCGGCACATTTCAGCTCTTCAGAGTCCTGCAGTCCCTGGGACCCTTCTTTGCCTCTGTGCCCAGAAAGTGCAGCACCAGCCTACAGTGGCTGCCTCGGTGATAACTGACTGTCCAGAGCCTCCCGTGTGTAGCTGTCCTCTCTCAGCTGGCTGTGCAATGCTTTCCCTTGTCACCTTTGGCCTTCCAGACCAGCTTCCTCAAATTATCATTATAATGATCTAACATACGAAAATTTAAAAAGGGAACTAAAATGCAGCAAACACACAAAATGTTGCTTTGGTACTCCAAGCTTTGTCATGCTTTGATTTATCTTGTCTAAAGCAAATTCCCCTTGCTTCTGCTGGCATTTTGTTCATTAGAAATCTGCTATTGCATGACCACCTATGCATTTCCACTGGCAAGAGCACAGCCCTAGTCTTTTGCCTGCCCTGTCCCCTAATCCCTGCCTGCAGCACAAATACTGCTCTGGTAATCTACTAATGCTTTCACTTTTGCAATCCTCTGATAGTTTCCAAGTCACAGAGCAGCATCACATGAAAACGAAAAGGTAGCTCTGGACAAGACTTGATCACCAGATACCAACTATAGGAAGCAACTGCAATCACGTTATCTCATGGCAGATCTCCAATCTGTGGTGCAGAGGACATTGAACACAGTGCAGGGATTACGTCTGTGCTCACTGAGAAAATGCATCTCCTGGAGGACGAACATCTTAAAGACAAAGCACCAGTACAGGGTCTAAATGCAGCCATGGAAGCCTGAGCCCCACAGGGAGGGTGGGGCCGACCTGCAGTGCTGCAAAGCTCGATTGTGCCAAGTCCCCTCACTCCAGACACAAGAGAAATGTAAAAGAAATGGCTTTGGACTATTTTGACAGCTTCCCCCTGTTCAATAGCAACAGCCACAAGACCAGTGCAGAGTTGTCATCTCTTTGATACTGGGAGGTGGCAATGCTGGCACCTTCCCTTAGATGCCAGCTCACTCCCTGAGATGAGAAGGTCCAAACACCTGCAGGAGTTAACCTCCTGCAGAGGCTGTGGACAACATGCTGAGCACAGGGGAAATCCTTGGACAAGTATCTATGCTAGCCTTGGCAAGACAGGCAGGGAGAAACAACGCCATGCTGGTGGTCATTGGGTAAGCTGGGCACCACACGGCTTTGCGCTTACTGAAGTTATCCGGACCTGGACTGGTGGAAACTGAAGCCCATGGAAGAGTCAAGTGTCACAGGGGAAGGAGTGTTTTCCTGTCCCAGACTTTGTGCTCAGGGCCAGAGAGGCATCCACAAGCTGTTTATAACCATAAACCCATGAGGCTGTCACACAAATAGTGACACTCACCTGAGCCTCCTGCAGGTCTCCCAGCTGTCCTACCTCCCCAGCTACAGAGGTTCTCCAACACCACCACCACCTTCCCACTTTTACAGCCAGTCCCAAATACCAGCTAATTATATTTTTACAGCTGCATTGGAGGTATGCCAGGTAATTTCATATGATTGTTCTCATACTCAAGTGGAGAGGATGATCCAGAGAGTGAAGTAACTTCCCCAAGGCCAGAGTGAGTCAGTTACTTTGTCAGATGCGTGTCCCTCTAAACACAGACATTTCTGAAAGGCTTTTTAAACCGTAGGAATGGTATAAAAATAGGTACAGAGAGAGGTGAACAGCCAGCACAGAACTGCACAGGCCTTTGCAGAACTGGCCTTCGTTCAGGGATCGAGGTTTTGCATGAGGAGTGTGTTACCAAAGCAGCAGGTTCTGTGAGCTCTTACCAAGCACTGAAGCCTTCACAGTGGACATCTGGTGAGCCTGAGAGCTCTCAGCTCATGCCATTAGTGGCTTTGAAGCTATGAGGGCAGGCAGGACAGGCCGATGGCTGGCAATGCCTGGAACACTCAGCAGGACCCAGAGCTGGTGCCACCACTCCTGTCTGCACGGGGTGTTGTGTGATGGGGTGGACCAGCCCACGTGAGCTCTGCATCCAGGCGTTTGGTGGCAAAGGTGGCCATGTCATGCTATTGTTGCACCCAAAATGTGTCATGGGACAGGAGCCTGGTGCCACATGACCTCTGTGAGTGGGACACTCTGTGGGACAGGTGACTTGTATGTTGCTTCTTCCTTAACAGTGAGTCAGTGCCAAAAGATGTCCCAAAGACAGCTCTCCGTGGGTAGGAACCAAACTGGCTGCAATGCAGCTCTCTGGGGTCTGCAGGTGCATCCTGGATCCTGAGAGACAGGGGTTGTCTGCAGAGGCCTAGGGAGTTCCTCTGGGACCCTCCATGGGAAGGATACAGACGTGTCCCACAGCAGGGTTCCCACCTCAAACCCCAGGCACCTCTCTGCAAGCACAGGGTGCTGCATATTAGCTTCAGATCTACCTGCTTCAGCTCTTTTCAAGTGACAGATTTTCGCAATCCCCTCTTGTCTGCTCTAAAAGGAGAAGCAAATCCCGTATCAATGGTAACCACAAGAAGCTGGTATAATTTTGAGTGCATGTTTTCAAAGACTGTGACAAAGATACTCAGCCTTGAAGGATAAGGGTGTGTGGGCAGTGAGGCTTGCTTTGCTTTTATCTTGGACAACACTTTTCAATGCCTGGTGCCTCAGCAGCTGCATTTCTGACCCCAGGGAGTTATGACTCACTGTTTGCAAATCTCTGAGCCACCAAATTGAAGGTATGCCTCGCAAAGCACGATCATAAACTGAAATGCTTATAAGTGGGTGTTACAGCTGCAGTTATTCTGTTCCAGCACTCAGAGCTGGCTTGGTATCGTTGCCTGAATTTCTGGAAAATAGAAATCAGCACCTCTTCCTTTGTTTAGATCAACAGGATCTCTCTGGGTTTGTCTCTTTCAGTGAAGTTCTCAACCAACCTGTGAGCAATGAGGCTACAGAAGATGCATTATCCCACCTACCCCAGCACAACACCAGCCTGAGGAACATCTGTTCTGCCCAGTTGCTTCAGATACCAACATCAGAGCTGGGGCTGGCCTTCTGGGGGCTAAGGCTGTCTTTTAGCTGCTTTCTGGGTGACCTGTGTGGGGTTAAGTGAGCCACTGGCTGCCATCCTTTCTGTTGGAGTGGATCAGTTCACTGACTCAGGTAAAAACAACACACATGTCATATCAAGCATTTCTTAGCAGGCAGGCAGGAGAGCTATATGTGAGGAACCCAAGCCTTCAGAGAAAGGAATAAGAACAAATCATCAAAAGATCCTCACATTTCTTTTTTCCTTGATCATTGATGTTTTTCTTATCAGGAAAGTGACTGCATACACTGCTGCAGACCAATGCTGGTCACAAGGGGTTAATGCTCCCTCTCTTTCGGAGACCTGTGATGGGAAGGAATCACCACCAGCCATCTGGCAGGGCATGATGAGGTTGCCTCTGGGGAAGGGGCCACTGCTGACCACCAGGTCCACACATGCTGAGGTCCATGAAGAGCTGGGCTTGGGTCACAGATTTTGATTCAGCCAGGCAGGGGCTCAGGGGTGCCTTTGCTGGAGAAATGTAAATCCCAGCTGACACTTCATAGAGCATGATCCAGGAAAGTCCCTGCCAGCGGATTCAAAAATTTAGTAACCTGGTGAGAAATCTGCATTATCTCACTGCTTGAACTCAGGACTCCTGGAGGGAGCAAAAGAGCTGCCAATCTGTAAATGACCCCCTCTTGTTGCTGTCAGTCGGATCCTCAACTTCCTGCTGTGTGTGGCAGATCCTGCAAAACCGAAGCTTTAAAACCCAGGTTTAAACTCTACATGAACAACAGGCTCCTACGTAGATAAACCAGCAAGTGCTTCCCTTTCCAAAAACAAGCTGAGAAAGAGGAGTTGCTCCATGTGAAGATGGAAACTCCCTTATTGTGCTGAGTGGCCAGTGACAATTCCTCGCCAGACTTCACTGCCACCGAGGACAGGATCGTGGACCACAGAACTGTACTGTTCTCAGGTGGGTCCTGGCATCACATCTGGCAGACCTTCAAGGGTCAGGAGGAAAAATGCAACAGCACTTATCAGAGAGATGGGCACTAAATCCCACGGCGGTCCCGTGGCACCCGGGCACTGCACCACTGCACAGCCTGTCCCTCACCCTCCGTCCTTCACCCCGGGGAGAAACCACCTCCTGAAGTGACCCCAGCAGAGGCACTGCAGGCCCCAGAGCCTGGCAGGCAGCGGGAGGGCACAGTGAAACCTGCAGATCCCTGCAGCGCGAGGTGCCCGCTACCCCCGCAGGTCCGGGCGGCTCTTGCCCATCACAAACAGCCCGGGGGTGCCGCCTCACCGGGGGCTGCTGCCGGGATCCCGCGGGAGGGAGCGGGGCGCGGCCCGGCATTTCTTGTTGCCAAGGTGAGGCTGCAGCCATCGGGGCGGTGCGGCCGCCGCCGGGCGGGGCTGAGGGGCGGGCCCGGGGCGGGGCTGAGAGGAGACCCCGCCCCCGCGCCCCAACGCCACCGCCCCTCCGGCGCGCCCCCGGCGCCCCCTGGCGGCGACGCGCGGCCCTGGCGGGGTGGGGGACATGGCAGGGGGACATGGCTAGGGGGCATGGCCAGGGGGCAGGTGAGGCTTTTTGTCACCCCTCACAGCTGGGGACCGGCTCCATCGCCCAGGCTGGACGGGGCAGAAGTGGCACCGCTGCCTGCAGCTGCCGGCCAGGCCAGGGATCTCAGGACCAGCCTTTCAGGTGCTCCTACCTTGAACCCACTGTGGGCTTTTTCACTGTATTTGTCTCTGTAATTTCAGCCAAATGGCGGGTGCTGTTGCCTCCACTACTGGCTCTGGGAGGTTGCAGCCCTGGGGCAAACAAGCAGATGGAGAGGTGTGATTCTGTGTCAGGCCTGGCAAGGATTTGGTGATCACAGCCCTTGTCTGCAGCACAAGGGTGAGATTCAGCTGCTGCCCCAGGAGCCAGCAGGTCTCTCCTCTGCCCATAGCTAGGACCCCCAGCCTCCTCCTCTGGAGCCGAGAAGGACAGCAGCTTCCCTGCCTCCTTGGTTCTCAGTGACAGGCAGAATCTGTCTTTTCCAAGGCATGCACTTTTGTCCTTCTCTCTCCTCCTCTGGCTTTGCAGATGCCGGTCCACCGAAGGCATTTTCAAGCTGTGGGTGTACCCAGGTCCTGTGTGAACCGCGAAGTGCTTGAGTGGCAGCCCTGATCACGCCCTCATTTTTTAAATACAGTTAAAACAGCCCTGTTTCCTCTATCCAAAACATGCTCTGATTTCCAAACCCACCCAGCCCAAAGCAGCTCTCCTTGTGTGGACCACATACCTTTCACAGGTTTTGCATTTTAACTGTACATGTGTAGCAGATTTTTTTCATTCACAGCCTGGCAGTGCCTGCCTATAGCTATTTCAGTTACATTTTTAGTAAGCTTTAAGAAGAGTTAAAACTACATTTTAAACTGATGAAGTGTCCTCTTTTCCACAAATTTTTTTTCCTTATGTCAACAACACTCATCACATAGTGGTCTCATCCCCTTGCAGGACTCACAGATGCTCTCCCATATTCTTCCAGGAGGTTTTCCCTGTGTGTTTCCCAATGCTTCATACAATTGCTGTGCATAGACAGGTTTTTTCTTTTTTTTTTTTTCTGAATCTTGTGGTGTGACAAGGAGAGAAAAACAGATTTTTTTTTTTAAACCAGGAAGAAATTATTTTAAAGAAAGGTGAACACTATAAGGAGGGGGGAGGGAGAGGCTACAGCAGATAACTAAATTAACTTGAAAAAACCCAGAGGAGCAGACAGTGCCCCATCACCACTGTCTCTCTGTGAAGGCAGGACATGTTTCCAGAGTAGCCAAAGAGTATGAGCCAAGCTCCAGCCAGCCCCCTCCAAGTCCACCACTCCATGGAAATCACAGGCAAACCCCAAATAAGAATAATGGGGTGTTTTGCTTGGCAGAGGCTCAGCGTGAGTTGTGCTGACGAGCTAAAAAATGAGGTTGTAAAAATAAGGAAACTGGAAGATTGTTTTTTTGCTTTTTCTCCAGCTGCTTTTTGAGGGCTTTAGCAAGGCTAAGCAAACTCTGCCATCCCTCAGCCATGTCGTACCTGTGCTCTCATGGCTGGCAAGTGCAACACCTTGCTCAGGACTGAATACAGAGGGAGAAGTGCCCTCTGCCTCCCACTGGCAGCCAAAAGGCTGTTGGATTTTACATACACAAGGTTAAACGGTGAAACACCAATAAAATCTGAAGCAGGGAGGTTTTTTTCAGGCTCACTGATAGATTTATATTAAAATCTTCATGGTGTTGCCAGGATGACTTCTGCTACATATGCACAGCTGTGTTTACTCTCTCCTGCCCCTGACCTGGGCTCCTCAGAGAGCAACACATTGTGTCATGGTCCCTGCATACTCCTGGCGCAAGCTTCCCACTGGTATGAGGATCACACCAGGATAAATCCTGTTCCCTGCTGCTACGGGCTTCATTGTGCTTCTGTGGTCACAGCCAACCCGCTCCTTCTAGAAAACAACTTCTCCTTCCCTCCTTGAGAACAAATTGCTCTGACAGATGACACAGCTCTGAGTTTGGCATCAGCCCTGTGAAAACAGAGGAACGCACGGCTTTTCCTGGGGTGCGGTTCTGTCCCTGGCTTATCCTGCCAGAGGCATTTATTAGACCACTCTGGTCCCTCAGCCCTGGCAGACGGCTGGGCTGGCACAGGCTCCATCGAGGCTATTCTCTTCCCACTGCTCCATGGCCCTGAGGGTGACACGCTCTCTCCACAGCACACAGGGAGCTGGGGCACTCTGCCAAATGGCAGCAGGGTCTGATAACCTCTCTCATATTGCTTCCTGACCTGCAGCTCTCTGGGACGTTACTGCTGGAGGGGGACATTCCTTGCAATGAGGGAACAAAAAAAACCAACACATAAAGAGAGAAAAAGCAGCTCTGAACTCCTGGCTCTCTCTGTTACTTGGCACCATGCCTGTGTGGCCAGATCTGCACACAGGCACTGCAGCCTGTCCCTGCTTGAACACAGCCTGCAAGCTGTCCCCGAGTTGTCTCCAGAGCTGTCCCTGGAGCTGTCCTAGCCACCATCACCAGCACACCCAGCCAGGGGCCATGAGCAGCTGTGACTGACCCCATGCGTGAAGAACACCCTGGCACTGCTCAAAGGGCAGTGGCAAGAGGGGCCTGCAGAGCCAAACTTAGCCTTGAACAAGCCCAAAGGCAGCAGCTTTTCAACCCAAAGACAAATTTAGCCTATGTGGTAGGGCTGAAGTCTTGAAATAGATGATGCACAGCTCAGCATGACTCAATTATCACAATTAGAAATGGACCCAAACACAGGGTTAGTGTACAACAGTCTGGTTCAGAGCTCACCAGGGTCTGGGATGGGTCCCATTGAAACTGGCATTCACCAGCGAGTTCAAATCCAGCCTCTGGGATGAACCCCTTGGAGAGCAACCTTTGGCCCGGGATGTAACAACTGAAGCCCAATTATTTCCAGACGCAAGGGACATATGCATTTATTTCTTTCCCTCCATTTACCAGGAGAAATTGCCCAAAGGGAGAGAGGGAAATAAGAGCTGTAGCTGTGTGTCTTATTAAAGAGGCCGACTGGAGTTCATTTATTCCCTGTGACACATGGAAGGACAGTGACAGCCGTTCCTAGCAGAGGAACTTGCAAACCCAACCTGGACAACTGGAGGGAGTCCCCAGATGCAGCACTGCTGGCCAGCCTTAAATTAGAAGCGTCTGTTCTGCTCAGCCCGTCATGTTTCATGGTTGCTTCCCTCTGAACATGCCTACCTAGTTCCAGGCCCCAAAGCCCAGCTCTTTGGAGAAGGCCAAGATAAACAGGCTTTTCCTGGAGAGCAGAGGGACCTGGAACATTTCCCTGGCTGGAAGCATGAGGCTGAGGAGGTGGAACCCGCCCCTGCAGCCATCTCCTGCTGCGCTGCTGGAAGAGAGCACCGCTGTCACCCAAAACACGGTGACAAAACTACCTGCTTGTGCTAGGATATGCTACAGGGCGAGCTGCCAAATTCACAGGGCTAGTGCCTACATAAATGAAATGGAAACTGAAGTAATGTACCAAGAAAATTTCCATGAGAGGAATTTGGGGGGATGGGGGGGTGGTAAGGGGAGAAAAGGAAAGCTAGTTGAGAAATTATGCTGTTTTGAACATAGCACACCAGGAGACATCCCCATTCCATTTAGCCTTTGCCAAGGGGCTATTTGACTCCGTATCCAAACACACAATTTAGGAAATCCTCTTCTGACACTTGGCAATCTCAGGCCAAATCAAAGAATTATCTCTGTGACTCATATTAGGATCTTAAAGAAAGATTGAGTCCTGGATCCCATTATGCAAACATGAAAGGTCTGTTGTCCCACAGGGCTCACAGGCAAAAGCCCTGCTCCAGCAATCACAGCAGACAACATCCGTTCCTCGCTTTTATCTGCCTTAGAAGTTTGGGAATAAAGTGTCAATCACCTCTTCCCCAGTCATGTGTTAAACCACTAACATTTTCCTTTCCCCAGCTGCCTTAAGTCAGTTCAGGGCTGGTTACTATGCCTTGGCTACTTGCAGCACTTCTACTCTGGCATCACCTAGCTGTCAATTAGCTGTGTTTTTTAGCAGAAAACTTGGGTTCAGCTTAAAACTCTCTTTGTGTTAAACCTCACCTTCCAGAGCAACAATGATCTGTGTGCCAGGCCAGTGAGATGAACTGTCCCAGTTTGAGGCTCATTAATTCAACAGCATAATCAAAAGCACCAAAGTCCATCCCTCTGCAGTGCTTGGTGCTACATCCCAGTGCCATCCACACCAACAGCTCCTCCAGGCCATCCTATGCCCAGCACTTCCACCAGGATTGACACCTCCGGCCCCTGGAAGCCCTGGCAGGAAAAAGCCACTGCTAAAAACGTGGAGAAACAGAGCTGCTTTGTGCCGTGGCTGGAGAGGAGGCTGAGGAGCACGTGAAAGCCCTGAGCATCCCAGAGTATTTGTTATAGTTGTTTTTTCGGGCATAAAAAGAAGTGGGAAACCCCAGCAGGGCCCAACAAGCAGCCCTTGACCGGCCCCAAGGCCTGCCCAGGCCTGAGAGCTCAGCAAGGGCACGGGCCCAGCAGCCCGCGGGAGCAACTGAGCTCGCCAACAAAGCCTGGGCGCCGGGACGGGCCGAGGCCGTGGAAAGCCGGAGCCATCCCCAGGACTCTGGAGAAGCCCGCCCAGCTTCTCTCCTCAGGCACCGCGGAAGGCGGGGAGGAGGGGGGCCGGACCTCCAAGCGCCGCTGGGCGCCGCCATCGCGAGCCTCCTCCCCCAGTGGGGGCCGCCATCTTGTGCCCTGCCCGTACAGCGCGGGCGCCGCCATCTTGTGCCCTCCCCGCGCGGTGTGCCGGTCATGGCGGGGCTGCTGAGCCGCCTCCTGCTCCTCTGCCTGGCGGCCGCCGGGGCCACCGCCGATCTGGTGCTGGAGGAGGTGCGGCGCTCGCTGGACCTCAGCACGCACCTGGCCAAGGTCTCGGCCGAGCTCAATCTCGCCAACGCGCCGGGTGGCGCGGCCGCCTCCGCCTTCCTGCTGGCGCTGGAACCCGGGCTGGAGCCCCGCCTGGCCCACCTGGGCGTGCAGGTGAGCGTGGGGAGCAGGCACCGAGCGCCGCTGCAGGGAGGGCCGCAGAGGGGCCGCGGGGGCTGCTCGGCCCCGCGCCCGAAGCGACACGTCGGCACTGCCGGGCCTTCAGCGCCGCTCCCGGATCCCGCAGCGCTGCTCCCGGATCCCGCAGCAGCCGCGAATGGGGGGTGTCTGTCGCGGGGTGAGGGCGAAGGTGGGAGGCCTGGCAGGCGATGAGGGGGGCGATTCACGCCGTCACGGCTGGGCGGGAGTCGCCGCCAGCACGGCCGGAGCAGGGCTGGCAGCCCCAAGCAGCGCCGGGACGGGGAGTCCGGCCCTTACCCACAGGAGGGACGGAGGAGCAGTAGGACAATACTTCTGTCCTAGCCCCAGAAGTATTGTCACTTTATATAAACTCTTCATACAGCATAGAAAAATAGATACAGCGGTCTATAGTATACCTATATACAGAGTTCTGTAGTATGCCTCAACTGGTCAAGCCATATTCCCGCGGCCTGCTCACTCCCAAGGGAAATCACAAAAGC
Source organism: Edolisoma coerulescens (assembly GCA_013397115.1). NCBI lineage: Eukaryota > Metazoa > Chordata > Aves > Passeriformes > Campephagidae > Edolisoma > Edolisoma coerulescens. The sequence continues at coordinate 26,287 of VWZW01004405.1, forward strand.
ATTTGATCAATATTCTCATTTGTGCAAGTTACGGTGACTGTGCCAGGTTGGGAACCAGGCTGAGAGAACATGGGAACATGCGAATTACCAGAAACCTCCTGTATCTGTTTTTGCACGCTGACCACACTGGAATTTGTATTCGTGAACAACATTATGAAAGGGCTTTTTAAAAATTTTTTTCTTAATAAATTATTTATATATAAGCTTGTACTTTCTGGGGGACATCCCTCCTAAAACCTCCTTACAGGGACTGTACAGACTTTGCCCTGGATGTGTTAAGTCTTTTAAATAGCAGCACACTGATCCGTCTGTTGTTTGGGAACAGGTGAAAGGTGAGGAAGAGGAGGAGAACACCTTGGAAGTGAAAGAGACGAAAGTTAAGGGCAAAAGGTGAGTATCACTTTTTAAGGTCAATACCTAGAGTTGTGCATGGGAGGTTCATAATTGTCCTCACAGTGAAACAGAGATACTACTCCAGTTCCATGTACCTAGAGATCACGAGTGTTTTCTTCCTCAGCTATGCTCGGCCTTGAGTAATGCCCTGGCCCCTTATTAAGGGACAGCAGGTGAGAGAAGCATTTGGTCATGCTCTTACCCATCACTCCTTTTTGAGCTCTCAGACACTTGGCAGTGGTGACTCCAGAGAGTTAAGTGCCCTGTGGCTGTGTGGAGAGCACCACAGAGTGCTGGGTACCGTGGCCCAGCACAGGCTCTTCCTGCTGCAGGGAGAGAGGATGCTGCTGTTTGCAGCAGGCTCTGTACTGCCAAGCTTGGAGTGTTATGTGGGTGCTGCAGGCTGGGCAGGCAGATGTTTTCTGAGCCATGAGAGCTAAAGTCGGTCAAAAGCACAGTGCAGCTGGGTTTCAGGAGTACAGTAGCTGTGGAGTTAAGTTGCCAGGGTAGACCTTGGCTTCTGACATGCCTGGATGTCTCATGTGATCCTGCCCTTGGGCCACCAGGCATGACATGAAGTGTGTTCACTTCTGGCATCACCTCAGTCTGTCCAGTGCATCCTTACAGATTTGGTGGAGTCTCAATCCATTCTGTAGAACCTCCGTCCAAAACTTGCCTCCCATTCTAGCCATCCTTAATTTCAGATCCTGTGGGCAAAAATCTGAGAATGAATAGACTTTGTCAGAATAGGTACTTAAGATGTTTGTGATTTGTCTTCTGGACTCATGCCCATGCTTCCTTTGATCCAGATCATTCCTGTCATCTGGAGAAGAATGGAAAAAACTCTTGCTGAAGCTTTATAAATGTAGGATTGGGTGCGGGGGGGTGTCACCATTCCTCTTCCAAAAAGGGAACGAGGTGTTTTTTTGTGAAGCAAAGACTGTAACTGTGCCTGGACACAATTCACCCTGCGCTGCTTCCCCAGCACAGTAATCACACCTGGGACAAGACATCTCTATGTCTTGGAGAAGCAAGTAAAATACTTGCCCAAATCATACATTATACGTGTGATACATGGCCGCCTGTCCACAGGGGATGTTGCAGTGGGTGGATCTGAATGCTCTCTCAAGGGAGATCCCCTATGGCTTACCTGTTCTTCTCCCTTCCAGTGGGAAGTTCTTCTCTGTGAAGCTGCCATCTCCTTTGGCCCCAGGAGCCAAGGTCCGTGTCTCTGTTGAAATGGTTTTCACGCACGTCTTGCAGCCCTATCCCACCCACATCACCCAAAGCGAGAAGCAGTTTGTGGTCTTTGAAGGAAATCACTATTTTTACTCACCATACGTCACCAAGACCCAAACAACCCGTGTCAAACTGGCCTCCAGGAACGTGGAGAGTTACACCAAGCTGGGCAACCCTTCCCGCTCTGAGGACATGATCGAATACGGCCCCTTCAAGGACATCCCTCCATACAGCCAGGTAAATGTCTGTGCAAAGGGGTTGTGGCTCTGCAGAGAGCATCTTCCAGATATGGAAGATACATCTCAGAGGCTGGAGAGTGAGAAGCAGAGGCTTTCATGTAGAAATTGCAGGTCAAGCGTGAAGTTAGACCGCGTGCAGGCCGGGAACATCTGCCGAGGAGGTTTTTCTGTGGCACATGGAGTGGATCATTGTGAGGGGAGCTTGCTCCTTCTTTAGGTCTGACAGTTAATCTTTTTTTCCCTTGTTAGGACACTCTGAAGGTGCATTATGAAAATAACAGTCCATTCCTGACCATCACCAGCATGACACGAGTCATTGAGGTGTCTCACTGGGGTAACATTGCGGTTGAAGAGACGGTTGATCTAAAGCACACAGGAGCAGTGCTGAAAGGGCCTTTCTCCAGATACGACTACCAGAGACAGCCAGACAGTGGGATCTCTTCTGTCAAGTCTTTTAAGGTTGACATTTTGCACGTTTGGTTTTTTTTTAACTGTGGCTCCCCCCTTTCTTAGATCCTTAGAGGAAAAAAAAATACAGTTGTCCTTTGCCTTTTCTTTAGTAACCATACCCCAGTAATAAGGAAATATTAAAACTGGTCTATTTTGAGATAAAGCTTGTGCTGGATAGGAATAGCTTTTGGAAGCAGCATTAGGAGGTTATACACTTTATTGCATCTGCTGGTCCAAGAGACTGCACGTACCAGGGCATGTTGTGTTTCTCCACACTTCCACCCCTCCAATCTCAGGGACCCTCTAAAGCCCTTACCCTTGTATTGAGATCTCTGCTTTTGGTTTTCCACTGTGCATGGGCCATTTATTCTGTCCCCACCTCCTTATTTTCAGAGTTGCCTCTCTGTCATATCCTCCTCATGTTGAACAGTATTAATTGGAAACTCACCCATTCATTCCTTGCTCACAAAGCACTCAGCAAGAATTAAAGCTGTGGCTCTGCTAGCCAGATGTAAAAAGTATTATGTGTTCTCATCTGAACCAAAACCTTTCTTGCTGCTTGAAGCCTTGAGGATTGATTGTTGTAATTCTCTAGGGTGGTGCAGCCAAACAGAAATCTCATTTTGCTGGGTGTAAAGCCAGCAAGCCCAGTGAGCTAGGGCAGCAAGCTGGAGTGAAAAGGGAATTGCTCTCCTGGTGGGCATGATGAGATCCTTGCTGTCTGGGCAGTTTGAAACTGGGCTGGAGAACACACATTCATTTGGAGGCCAAGTGATTTTGGTGCTGGCAGCCACTTGTGAGACTGCTTATAATAGCACAATTTTACCACTCAGTGCAACTGAATGGCCATTTTGTCACGTGTCATGGTGGAGTTCAGTTTCTCAGTGCTTACCAGCCTTTATTGGTTTTGCCAATTTCACTGAAAGTAACACCCATCTGATGCACTCACTGCTGCTTCTCTCCATACAGACCATTCTCCCAGCTGCTGCTCAGGACGTCTATTACAGAGATGAAATTGGGAACATCTCCACCAGCCACCTCCTTGTCCTGGATGACTCTGTGGAGATGGAGATCCGTCCCCGATTCCCACTTTTTGGGGGCTGGAAAACCCATTACATCATTGGCTATAACCTGCCAAGCTACGAATACCTCTACAATCTTGGTGGGTGGCTGAGGGCAAGGGAATAAAAAACGTCCTCCTGTGTGTTGAAAGGTGGTTGCTGTACAGTAAAGAATTGAAAGCTGTGATACACTGCACCTTAGCAGCAACAGTTGCCAGCTATTTTTTCTAGAATATGCAAATCCACCTTTTTGTGCTTCCTTTAGGTTTTGTAGGCATCTGGTTAAAATATATCTGAGTGAGCTAGTGCCCCCTGCTGCACAATTATCCATGCAAAATCTCCTTCTGCCTTGGGTGGGAGCTGAGCTTCAAGGCTGTCCCTTGTTCTCCGAGGAACCGTAACCACCCTCTGCTCTGCGCTCTTAGGTGATCAGTATGCCCTGAAGATGAGGTTTGTTGACCACGTGTTTGATGAGCAAGTTACAGACTCTCTGACTGTCAAGATTGTCCTGCCAGAAGGTGCCAAGTAAGTGTCATTCCTCCTGGCTTGTTACTGCAGACAGTGCTGTGTTGGTGGCAGTTCTCCAGTCTGCTCTAATGGCCTGGGGACAGTGAGTCAAAACCATGACTGTGCATATGGAAGAGATCTTGGAACACAGCTTTGCTTCCTTGTAGAGCATTGTTTAAACTGCATAATTTACCTTGTGCTAGAGGCCACAATTGGCCGGACAAGTCCTGGGTTACATCATCTCAAGCACCATAGAGTCATACAGAACTGTCTGGTTTTTTCCACAGGAATATCCATGTGGACAGCCCCTATGAAATCAATCGTGCCTCGGACGAGCTTCACTACACATATCTGGACACTTTTGGACGTCCTGTTATTGTGGCACACAAGAGCAACCTGGTGGAGCAGCACATCCAGGACATCGTGGTGAGTGTGGCCTCTGAGCAGTTGAGCCTCCTCTGAATTCAGCAGCACGGTCAAAACGCCTAAGAAATAAACACTTGCTGGGACTGCATGGGTGGTTCTGCTGCTGCCTGAGGAGAGGAGTTAACCCCTGCAGTAACATGGGGCTCTGCTCAGTGTTTGGAACTTCTCTTGTAGGTTCATTACACCTTCAACAAAATCCTGATGCTGCAAGAGCCTCTCTTGGTGGTTGGAGCCTTTTACATCTTGTTCTTCACTGTGATCGTCTATGTCAGGCTGGATTTCTCCATCACCAAGGTCTGTATGATGAAGAGCCCTGTGGGAGTATAAGCAGATTTCTCAGCTGATGAATGGAGATTTTTCATACCAGTAGTTCTCGCTGAATGCTGCCATTCAGATGTTTTACTGGTTGTTTAAAGTCCTATTTTTGTTCAACCTGAGCATTGGTACTCCTGTAGGGCTGATCTGGTGTCTCCCTCTGCAATGTTTTCACTGTTAAATTATTTGTTGGGTTGGGCCAAGTGCTGAGATGTGTTTGCCCTAATCAGTACTTGCACCATTCACCTAATTACTGTCAGTTGACTTAATTGCAAAGGGAACAGTTTCTGAAACAGTCCTGTGGAAGATTGCAGGCATGGCTTGATGCAGGTCAAAGATAACGACTGCTTTGATTTTCCCTCCTGTCTTCCTGCAGGATCCAGCTGCTGAAGCCAGGATGAAGGTTGCCTGCATCACAGAGCAGGTGCTTACTCTGGTGAACAAGAGGCTTGGGCTGTACCGTCACTTTGATGAAGCAGTGAATAAGTACAAGCAGTCACGGGACATCTCCACCCTGAACAGCGGCAAAAAGTCTTTGGAGATGGAGCACAAGGCCCTGACAAGTGAAATAGCCTCTCTGCAGTCTAAACTGAAGACAGAAGGCTCCGATTTGTGTGATAAAGTAAGAAATTCAAATTTATTTTAGAAGCTCACCCGTTCTTGGCTCTGTCGAGTATTTTGCATGAGTTTTAATTGGGGGTTTAGTTTCTGCAGCCAGTCTAGGTTGGTTTTTTTCATCTGAAAATGGCTTGATCTCTGCACAGGAGTGTGAAAAGTGTTATTTTTGCAGTAATCTCAGTTATGCAGCCATGTAAGTGTTGCTGGTAAACAGCCGCTTGTGCTGTTTCTTAAGCAGCCCTTGAACCAGCTGCATTTGTACAGATTAATGCTTTTGTAACACAATCCTGATGCTTCTCATTGAGCTCATGGCAGTGACACTTAAGCAAAAATGGAAACTATCAACACATTAACAGTTCTGACTTTACTCACACCAGTCAACCCAAAATCTTCTCCCTCATCTCTTATTTTCTTGTACATTTGCATTTGGTGCTGACAGAATTTTGGTAACATGATGCTCCTCGGGGGGTGTGTTGCTGTACCGTGTTGAAAGCCACGGCACAATGAACACATACCCACTGTCCTTCCCTTCAATATATTTTAACACTTACCCAAAACAGCCACTTAACCCCAAGTGAGGGACACTTTAGTCTCTAAGGTCCATTTAGCCAACAGTCACCTTGGTTAATCTGCTATTAACTCTAAGGGTAGCTCTGTCATTGCAGACCTGCCACTCACACACCATGAACATTAACTGCAGGGACACAGTTTCCAGCTGTCAGAGCTGTGATTTAGCTTGAAGTGTTAAAAATCTGTCATTAAATACTCTTTAACACTCTCTTGCCAGTACGGCTCCTGGGTCCTTGGAGCCCCCTTTATCTCCACTGCTTAGTTACCCATTCATGGAATATTCCTCATAATGTGATGCCAGGGAGAGGTGATGGCTCAGGACGCAACATTCAGGGATTGGAGATGTTTCTACTTAGCACTGACTTCATCTTTTACTATCATCTACCATCTCTTCTATTCCAGCTTCACTGGAGGACTTTTTTGTTTTGTTTTGTCTCCTCTAATATTCCCTTGGTTTGTCACCCTGCCAGGTAAGTGAGATTCAGAAGCTGGATGGCCAAGTGAAGGAGCTGGTCCTGAAGTCGTCGGTGGAGGCGGAGCGGCTGGTGGCCGGCAAGCTCAAGAAGGACACGTACATCGAGAATGAGAAGATGCATTCCAACAAGCGCCAGGACCTGGTCTCCAAAATCGACAACATCCTCGACGCGCTGTAACTCTGCTCTAGCAACCACGCAGAGGGGAGAGGTATGAAGGGAGATGAGAGTGATACACTTTGAGCCAAAGCTCCTTCCCAGCAAAATTAGGGGAAAAGTTGATGTGGAATGTCTGAAAGTACATTTTGGTTTTAGTTTTTTTCTGTCGGGCCTGTCTGCTCAGCAGCATGTGCTGTGCAAGGGACCACGCCATCATGTTTGGCTGGGTAACGGCATTTCTTTACCAGAGGTGAGACTCAGCCAAGTTCTGAAACAGTCTCCTGCTTTTGGTTTGCCCTGTATAGATGTGCTCTGAGTAAATGCACACAAGGAGCTGGTCTGAGCACAGACACGCTCGTGGCAAAGCTGAATGTCGCAGCTCTGGAAAGAATAAAAGATACCTTTGTTCTAATTTGAAATAAAACCGTCACTGCCTCGCCTCTACGTGTTGTGCCGGGCTGGGGGGAGGTGGAGGGGCTGGGTGGCCCCATCCTGCCCATGGCCAGGCAGTGCAGTTCCCTGTGGAGCAGAGTTCAGCCCTGACCACTCCTGCCTCCTGTCAGCTGTGTGCCCTGAGGTCAGAGCCACCCCACAAAGCCCTGACCCAGACAGGGGAGAAAGCCAAGCCTTTGTTCCCCAGGGATGTGCATGCACCTACACCCTTATGGGGAGAAAAACAACAGAACCCCTCCTGCCAGCCTCTTACTGTGTGCTGCATGTGCCAAAAGTTCCTGCATCCCTTGTGCTGCCCATGTAGGTCCTCATTCACACTTGGATACCCTGGGGAGTGCATGCAATCCCCTGCTAATACCCGTGTCATAAGATTTTTTTCCTGTGCCTCTCTGCCTCAGTTCACTGTTGAATACCCCAGACATGGCTGCAGGGACAGCAGTTTGGTTCTCCCCTACTGCCTTTGCCTGGCATAGTTGTTTGGACCAAAGTGGTTAGAGATCCTCATACAGAAAAAGCCAGGAGGGGCTGTGTGTCCCTCTGTCTGCCCTGAGCTGCAGGTGTTTGCAGCTGCCCGGGTTGGGTGTCTGTGCAGGGCAGGGGTGGTAAGTGGTGTGCAGCCCTCTCCACGGGGCACCTGCAGCTTCCTGTCAGAAGCAGACTCTGCAGAGTCTGGAGGCTGCCTGCAGACTGGGCAGAGCACGTGGCTTCCCCACAGAGCAGTGGCTCACGAGCAAACCAGTGCCAAGTGTGGCTGTGCTGGGGAGTGAAGGTTTGCCACAGTACCTGCACTGGCACCCTGTGAAGCTTGGGGCAAACACAGCCCCTGTGGCTCAGTGCTGCCTGCAAGCCCTGTGCTTGGATGTGCACAAGCAGCAGGACACTTTCCAGCCCTTTGCCAGGCCACCTGCACTGCTGTCCCCCTGTCCTGGACCCACATAGCCTAGGTCTGTCACAGACACGCTTGTCTCTGCTCCTTACTAGCCCCTCTTATCTGAGATAAAAGTTGTCTTTATCCTCTCCTGGGATGATTTTCTCCTTGTACTGAGGATGCAATTGGTTGGAAAGCCCTCTGCCCACAGCTTCCAAAGTGGTTTGTTAGTCAGGAGCTTTTTGCGGCAGGCCTGAGCCCAGGCACCCACCACATTGTCACCAGGTGCCAGCTCTGTCCCATGCCCTCTAACCTCACCCTGCAGCAGATCCCTGCCTGTCTGCTCCCTGTGCAGGTGCTGTGGGGAGCCCTGAGACAGTGAGTCCTTCCTGACCAGCTGCAACCAGCTAAAATCAAATTGTCGTAAATCCATCCAGCAGAACACACACCATACTCAGGGAGTACCAGGTACACCCAAAGCTGAACAAGGGCTGCCTGTTGCACCCAGCCAAAGCAGGCAGGTCCAGAGGACGAGAAGAGGGATCAAACTAAACTTGACTTGGGTGATCCGAAACACACCCTTAACTTTCCATTCCCCCAGCAGAAGAAAAGCAGTGCCACCCTTCCTTCCCACATACCACTTCTGCCTGGCTGGACAGGCAGCTCAGACCCCCGAGGGTACAGTGGAGCTTGTGGTGCCTGTTACAAAGCCCTGTAACAGGGCTTGATGGTGTCTGTGTCTTTCCCTCTCTATCCCAAGGGGATCTGATCAATCAGCACACACCTCAGCCTACACAGCTACTGGGCAGCTTCAGATCCTGCTTGTTAATGGAAACCACATCAGCAAAGACAGCAGCTATAAATAGGATGAATGCAGGCAGCCTCAGCTAAAAAGGCCTCCTGTCCCCAAGGAGAGCTGCCCCAGTTCCTGAGGCTGAGAATAAAACAGCCAGTGCTGAAGCGATGCCTTGCTCCTCTTCACACAGCTCCTTTCTGCCACTCTCCCTGGGGGGACACAGCCTCCCACACTGTGCTCCCTGAGCCCCTTCTGCCCCAGTGCTGCTCCTGCAGCAGCACGTACATCAGGGAACCTTTTAATAAACACACAGCAGCAGAGTGACCTAGAAACCTGAGCCATTTCTAGATTCCTGCAAATTTACTATTGAGAATAAATGAGAAAAAAAGGAAAAACCACAGCACCTACCAGGAGCTTAGAATCTGCAGGAGCCAGGGGAGAGGCAGAGCAGCAACACCTGATGGCAGCAAATGGACCAATTAAGGCTGTAGCTGTTTGTCTGCCAAATTTAAAGGGAGCAGCTTCCAATCCAGGGGGTGGAGGGTCACTGGGCCAGGAAGGTGGTCAGCTGTTCATCTCCTGCTGTCTTCCCCATCAGCTCTGAGGGCTCAAGGGAATCTGGCTTCAAAATATCTCTCCCATGGTTGGGTTTTACAAACTGTAAATACATCCAAGGAGGTTTCCAAATGATCTCCCTGCTCAGACTCCATGACATGCCCAGGTACTGCCCCTTGCCAGATGTGTGACCCGAGGTGCCCACTGAAGACAGGAAGGAGCTACTGCAGGTCAGCCCAAATGGAGCCATCAGGGAGCTCAGTCTCTCATCCATGTGGTTCAGGTGGGGCTTGCTTTATTCCTCCAGCCACTGTCACCATGGTGGCTTCTTGCCACCAGGGCCACTCCAGCAGGTCCCTGGCCAGGGGTGGCCTTGCTGGCACCATTTTTGGCTGGCTTTGGGATCTCCCTGAACTCCAGCTGCTGCTTTGCAAGGATATCCCTTATGTCTTCCAGGACTGGCAGCTCATCAAGTGTGAGGAACTGGAGCCAGCAGGTTCCCAAAGCATTGCAGCCAACATTAAGCAGGGATGTAGGCACTGCCATCAGGGAATCCAGGCACGAGGGCTCCTCTTCCTTTTGGCCACGCTCGTGGCCATCTAACCTGACACCTGAGGGCAGGGGGAATCCCAAGCTGATGGAGAGGACCATCTCCATTTTCATGCTGCCTCCAAAAATAGCCAGGCCTTCAAGAGAGAGCTGGGAGCTGCTGAAGGACTGTCTCTGCTGCTCTCCACAGAAGCTTTTCTGAGCTAGAAAGTTCACTTGTGATCTTGCTTAGAAAAATAGCCTGGGGAGCTGTTAGGAGTTGGGAAGCATCTGCCAGGGGAATTGCAGAGCAGCAGAAGGAAAAGAAAGGCTCAAATATAGGAGCACTTGAGACCCTCCAGCAGATTAACATCTCACATGTAATTAAAGCTGAGCCCTGCTGGGAGTTCATGTTTAGTTTTATTCCTGTGCAGAGTTTGGAACCAAAAGGTTGGAAGGGCTGAAGTTTGCTTCCGCAGCAAAAGGAACAAAATGAAGAGAGAAGAAAAAAAAGTGTACGTAGCAGAAGGAAAAGGAAACCACACAAATGCAAGATTTGCCGGCAAAAGCGAGCAGCCATGATTTCAGATCCCAGCACAGCACAGCCACCTGCCTTGCACGGGCGTCCCGCTGCTCCCACCACCCCCCCCACACCTCCCCTGCTCACCAGGGTGATACCTACACCCACAGCTTCTCCTGGGAGTCCCGGGCAGCCAGAGAACAACTTCTTGCTCTTTGACTTCTTGTTTACAGTCTTCCAAGGGAAACTGCAGAACTGAAGACCAGCCCAGGAGGTCCAACCCATCCTCCAGTGGATGCTCAAACGCAAGGGCTGGAAAGAAAATCAGGTTTTATATTAGGTGCGTGGTAACTCCCACCCACAGCCTCTGGCCCTAGCCAGCCCCTCATCCATCCTGTGTGGGTGGGGATAGCCCAGTATTACTTCCATACCATTGACCCTTTCTCCCCTCCCCATGCTGACACCTCCCCTCTGCTCTGCAGGGACCAACCGCCTTTTTATTTATTTTTCATCCAACAAAAGAAAATGACCGGGCTTAACTCAGAGCAAATCCTACAGGTCTGTGGTTGGCTCTGGGGGTGCCATGTCTCTGTACGCCTTGGGGGAGCACATACAAAAGCACACCTGGTTTAGCAGTGACCTGACCCTGCCACTTCAGCAGGAATCAGAGCTGGAGCACATGCCAAGAGCCATGTAAGCAGCCATGCTTTAATGCTGCCTGCTGTGTTACAGCCTCAGGGAACACACTCTCACCACACCTGTGCACACCCTGCACCAGCCCAGGGTGTTTTGGCAAGCTCTCTGCTTCAACAGCATGGTCTGTCCCCTTCATCTGTCCCTGGACCATTCCTGCAGTGTGGCACACAACCTTGGGTACCCCATCCCCATGGCAGACCTGGTGAACATTCCCTGCAGGGCTCCACAGATGAAAAGACAGACTTCCCACATGCTGTTTCACCATTTCCCTCCCTCCATTCCCAGCCGCCTGGCTCGCAAGTCTACCCAGTCTGTCAGCTGCTCAGCACCATCTGGTGGCTGTGGACCAGAGGCCCAGAGACTGGTTTGGCCAGTTTGAGCTGCTTCTGGCCAAAGGGTAAGGGGTATCCCATACCCTCTTTGCCAGCACCTGCTCCCTCACCAGCGCAGGGTAGGCTGTGTTCCAGAGGGGGACCATGTCCTACCGGGCAGCAGCACTGGGATGAGGACCATGTCCCAGTGGGTGGCAGTACCCAGAGGGACGGGAGAAGATCCCCATGGTGCTGGTGGGGCCCATGAGGCCCAGGGTGCTGCCATGGCACCTCACTGCCTCCACTGCCACTAGAGGCCGACAGTGCCAGGGGAGTGGCACTGCCATGCTGGACACCCCCACCTGCCCTGTCCCTGGCCACCGCTGGCCACGCCGCTTGGGGGACCCATTGCCACGCTGGCACACGGGCCAGCCCTGGCCTAGGATGGCGGCGAGCATCATTCTTTCTTTCTTTTTTTTTTGCCTAAATTTATTATTTTTTCTTTCCCCCCCTCTTGCTCCTCCTCGTCCAATTTGTCTTCAAAGCTGACATGAGAGAAAACCCCAAATGACAGCGCCTGCCCGGCACAGTTTTACCACAGTATCCTGAAAAAGGCATCTGGTGAGCTGATAGTGCAGGGGGGCTCCGGGCGGGAGCCCCTGCCGGAAGCAGAGGACTGGTGGCGGTTGAAGGGCCGATGCTTCAGCACGGGCAGCAAACAGGAAACGTCCTCAGGGCACAGTGAGCTCCTCTGGGGCTGCTCCAGGGTCTTGAGGCACAGCCAAGGCAGCCCACCCCACTGGGGCCATGGTGGGCTTGCTGGGACCCCCGTCCTCCCTGCCCAGACCCACTGCCATCTTGTGCAGGGCTCCAAGTTGCACTGTTGAGCTGCCTCCTCCTCCCAAGGACAGCAGCCAAGCACACTGAAGCTGGAGGAGCACCACAGGGTCGGCGTGGGCCTTGCCTGCCATGGCAGACCCAGCTTTGATGGCTCTGGTGTCAGGGGATGTCCTCCATTGGTGTCACTTGCATGGCTCTCTGTAGTGCCCAGCCTGAAGCCTCTGCTGTGCCAGGGGCTCCAAAGGCAGTGGGGAGCATCCTCCTACCATGGAGACATGAGAGCTGAGCATGGCAGCGGCTCACGAGGCACAGCCATGAGGTGCAGAGCATCGCTTGGCCAGCAGGGATGCAGCTGCCTCAGCCCGACAGCGCAGGCTGGAGAAAGCCGACCCCAGCAAAGTGACCCGAGAGTATCCCACGCCTCTGAGTTCAGCACAGCGTGGGACACTCAAAAGAGAGGAGCCACCCCCAACACCTCGGAGAGCACAGGGGTAGGGAGCAGAGAAGCTGTGAGCTCACAGCTAAAGCAGGAGCCACACTGCACATTGTGTTGGGTCCCTCCCCACCGAGGGGAGATGCTGGCTCGGGCATGCAGGCTCTGCTGGCTGCCTCCTGTCGTTGTGCCTCTGACCACCACACCCTACCACATCCAGCTGCTGGGGACAAAGCCTGGTGCTCTCTCCCCATCCTTCACAGTTCCTGACTGTACAAGGCTACTGGGTGGCTGTGCAAAGCTCTGCCTGGAGCTTGTCACTAGGACAGCATTTTGCTCTCAGCCAGGTACACAAGCAAAAAGACCATGGGTACTTCTTGCCCTCTGACTCTTGAACTGATCCAGACTGGAATGGTCCAGGGCTTGCTGGGCTTGGACCAAAGACCAGAGATGCTGGCTTACCAAATATCCTTCCATGGTGAAATTTTGATGCTCATCGCCCACAGAGCAGCATCACAGTAGCAGTAGTTCGGAACAGGGATGGGGAAGGTGATGGCGATGCTTGGCACCTCTGCGGTAAACATGCTGTGCAGGGAAAAAGGGACTGGTGAAGGAAAGGACAGTGAGGAGCTCAGGGCCAGCCCCCAGGGCTGCTGCCACTAAAAGGCAGGATGGTGTCCTCTGCCAGATCCAGCTGCTCAGGGTCCCAGGCAGCCAAAACCACACTTCCCTGCTGCTCAATGTACACGCCAACACACTTCTGGCGTAACCTTTGGCACCCGGGGAGATTATACAAGCTGAAGGCATTCAGAGAGGGATGATGATGATGAGAATTTAGAGAAGCTGGTGATGAAAGAGCACATCCACATATGTGGGTTAGCAGGGACAAGGTGTGAGCTCAGGAATGGAGGATCAAGTGAGAACTAGCTCTGGGCAGGTGAATTACTGAGGTGCTAAGGCTAAAATGAAGAAATACAACCAGAGCATCAGCAAGCATCCAAGCTGAGTGTCCTTGATAGAGTGGTCCTTCACATCACGGGGTGCTGTGTGGGATATATAACACCTGGCTTATTTGAAAAGGAGCTTGTGGGACAAAACTACAGGAGCTGAAGGATTCCTCATCATCCAGATAAATAAATGACACTCACTTCTGAACGAGACTGCAGCTCTCCAGCAGGTGGGTGGATGCAAAAACCTCTCGGCTTTATCCCAGCCGGCAGTCCGAGAGCACCCTGTGAGCAGCACCACCTCTGTGAGTGGTGGGTGCAGAGCACGGGCAGCAGCCGCAGGAGCCGGGAGCACAGGAGGATGCACATCCCAGGGGCAGCGAGCTGGGCTTGCACCCTGCCTGCCCTCCCTCCTCACCCCATCCCTGCTGGTTCCTGCGCCCGCAGTGCCCCCTGCCTTCGCTTGCACGGCCCGTGCGGGGTCCTAGGTCAGCTCTGCCCACAAAATTTGGTGTAACCTCCACCTTGGGACATTCCCATGCCAAAGAATTAGAACAGGCAGCAGCTTTTGCTCCCTTTGGGAGACCAGTTACTGTGCCACAGGGCGCCTTCACATGGCAGCTTTATGAACTGGCAACAATTCTATTGGAGGGCAGTGCCGAAATTTGTTATCCTTACACTTTACTGATGACTTGCAAGTGGACTTCAATTTTCATCACATGTACTCGGCATCGCTGGATACCCAACACATGTAGTGAGGGAACAAGGCAGCCCGGACAGGCACCGCACCCCCTTCTCCTGCAGGATTTACCCTTGACTGCTCATGGAAGAAGATTTTGTCACCCACCCCTGCTTTCTATGCCCAGGACTGTCAGCTCCCACTCTGGCACTGCCCACCTCCAGCCTCACAGCCAGGAGCAACCATCGCCTTTGCAGTAGCTCGGCCGGCACAGGAGCATGTGCCTGCAGCCGGCCTCCCTGCCCACTTTTCCTGCAGACCTGCGAGGAGGGAAGAAGGAAACCGGACTAGAAAGGGACTGAGATGGAAAATGCCTCTCCCTTACTCTTCATCCAGCCCAGGGGAGAGAAAAGTCCTTGGTTCCCCTTCTTACGGCAGAAAAGCAGGAGCTGCGGCCGCTCGGGGGATGCTGTGGGTAGGAGCCTCTCCTTGCTCTAAGATCCCGGCGTGGCAGCTCGCAGGATGCCGGCGCTGGCCCGCTCCGCGGGATGCAGGGCTGCCCCCGAGGGTCCCCCGGCTCCCGGCCGCCACCAGGGGTCCCTGCAGGCCCGCGCTTCGCCCGCCACGGGGACACGGGGACAACCTGCTTCCCCTGCCTCGGCCCACCCTGGGCTGGCGCTGCGAGGGGTTTTGCTGGCTCAGCCGGGCGAGCACGGAGCTGAACCCCGGACTCGGCATGCAGAGAGGGATGCAGGGCAGAAGTAGGAGGGATGAGGGAGGGACACAGGGCAAAGCTGTGAAGAGGGCGGACATGGCCCCACTGGACCCCAGCTCCTGTAACTACTTATGTAAGCCTTGCTTTGGGGCTGTTTTTGCTCTGATTTACCCCAGAGAGACTTTTGTTTGGCATGATGCCACGGGCAGGTGCTCAGGGGCTTGGATACTGTTTTGGGAGACACATACAAAGTGCCCAGGGCACAGATGGGATTAGGGAGGGAAGGTGAGGCACTGGAGGCTGGGTAAGGACACCGAGTGCCTCATTCAGGTGGGAAAGAGCATGTGACCCATCAGACATGAATGCTCCCTGACAGAGCAGCAGGGAGGGCAGAGAGAAAACCACCTCACCCAAGGGGATGGAGCAAAGGAGGCCTCTGGGAGGCCCTTGAACCTGCATGGAAGCTGTGGGGTCCTGAAGAAGCTGTGGTGATACCAGGGACCAGGCAGTGGGAGAGATACTGAACAACCAGTCTTCTCTGGCAACATGGGCAAGGCCAGAGCAGCTGATACCAATGATGAGGGGAGCTTTGTTCCTCACACAGCCATGGAGAAGCACCTTCTTGCAGCCAAGAGTGCTCCCATCACAGTCAAAGCTTTGCTGGTGGGCAGCAGAGCAAACCTGGCCTGGGCAGGGACCCACAAGAGATGTGCAGCAATGTCTCAGGCAGCGAGCACTGCTGACGTTCCTGTTCAGGCTGGTACAGAGGGGCAGGTCCCCCACCTACAGAGGTGGGAGGATTTGCAGGACAGGGTTGACAAGGGTGATGCACACACTTCAGGTAAACCCTTTGTCCCTTCCTCTCTCCTCAAAGGCTGTAGGGGGGGATGCAGATCTGCAGATGCATCAATGCTGAGAAAAGCAGCATCTACCCCCTTTACCCCCCCAGTGTGCTCTAGTATCTGTTTGAGTGCTGTCTGCCTTAGTTTCCTCCCCTCTGACAATCTGACATTAATCTCCCCCGTGCTGCTGTCCTGGTCACGTTCATTTTTATCACAGTTCCGTTAGTGCCAGGCTGAGCTTTCCGGGCGCCGGCGGGGCCCTACGTGTGGTCCTCGTGCCGGTGCTGCCAGGCTCCCGCAGTCCCGCTGCCACCAGTCACCCCAGTGGGGCTGCCCCCACCCTCATCAGTCGGAGCTGCTCACCACATCAGGATACAGAGCAGAACACCAATTCCGGACGGGCTTATTTCAGTGCTCTGGTCAACCGCAAGCGCGGCGGGTTTCACAAACACGGCACGCCAGCCCCACGCAGCCTAACGGATGCTCTGGCTGCTCCATGAGACCATGCTGACAGCAAGAGCCCCTGCAGCCACCCCAAAGAGAGCCCAGCCTGGGTCTGGTGTCTGCTCCAGGCCAGTCATCCTGAGGCTAGGTAGATAGGAAGCCTGAGGTGTGTTGAGCTGCTTTGGTTCTCAGCCTGGTTGGCAGTGCCTCAGCATACGGCAGGCCGTGAGCACGGCAGAGGCTCTGCGGCGGCAGCTCGGGCGCACCCATGGCACCTGCCTCCAGCAGGCACAGGCTGTTGCAGAGCAGGATGGTGCCAAGCCCACATGTGACCAGGCAGAGCTGGGCCAGGCAGGTGATGGCACATGCTCAAGTTCCCTGCCACTTAATGAGTTATCAGAGCTAGTAAGTTATCACAGACAAACAAAAGCTGGTGCTGGTGCTGCCAAGCTGTGGTTTCAGCAAGAAGCCCAGGCAATCACTGCAGCTGACTGAGGGAGCAGCTCCTTGCGCTGCAGTAAATGCCCCTGGCACTGCTTTGCTGACCTCTGCAGCTCTGTTCAGGTACATGTTTCTACTCAGATTCGGCTTCTGGGAGCTGAGACTTCAGCAAAAGTTCTCATAAGAAGGAACATGACTGAGCAGGCACAAAAGGGCCTGCACGGGGCAGGAGAGCAGCCTGGGGAAATTCCATGTATGGACTCAGGTTCCCCTCTACCCAGCGCCTGCTCAGGACGTCACTTGTCACCCCAGGGAGACAACACCCTGCAGGTAATACCCTCCCTACAGCCCTGCTCCTGGAGCTGCATTCAGTCTGCCTGACCCCTGCCCCCAGCCCCCTGAGGAGGCCTGGCCCCCTCCCATGCCCACAGAAGACCCATTTTCAGGCAGAGGGTGCTCCCTCAGTGCTGGCTGCCTGCACAGGCTGCCAGTGCCCTTGTGACCATGCTTTCCACAACTGCACCAAGCACAGAGCAGCCCTTGCAGGGCTGATGTGGGTCTCTGGGCAGGAAAGCCCTGGGGAGCAGCAACTCAGGAACACAGGGGTTTTGTGGGTCTCCAGGTTTTATTTCTGATTGCTCCTGATTGCAAATGATTAAAAATAAAAAAAGAAAAGAAATAACCCTATGCACATTAGCTGTTTACCTGCTTTTCCCCCCTTTTCCCAGGCTCTCCTGGTGCCTCCACACATGTCCCATCATCCCAGGGGTCTCCAGAGGTCCTAGATGGCAGTGATGGCCTTGTGCAGCACAGATGGTCTGGGAAAAAGCTGGTTGCCACCGTGGGCTCCCCCTGCTGCAAGGTACTGTTGGAGTCCCCCAGTCCAACAGTGAATTTAGCTCCTCTTGAGCCAAATATCATTTATAAAACCAAGAAATGGAAAAGCAAACATCTGGCCCACAAGACAGGCAGCTTCATCCTCTGTGAACAGACATTGCTGGGGGAAAGGGCTCACCCCTGTCTGCAGTGAGTGGTGGGCAGCACAGACCCCAGGGGCTCGCAGGGCTGACCGGGACTGTCAGCAGCAGAGAGACACCCAGATCAACACCCCCTCACCTCTCCTCTCTCCCCTGCAGAGAGCCCTGTGCCCTGTTTGCCTGCCCACAGGACCAGTGGTGCTGGGGGGTCCCGGGGCACACGGGAAGGGTGTCCTGGCAGAGACAGAGCCACAGAGCAGCAGCACCTGCTCCGAGCGCATCCCGCCTGCGTCAGGAGGCAGAGGCTGCTGAGAGACGCTCCTCTGCCTGTCATCGGTGCAGCTTCTTCTCTTCAAGGTCCTATTGTGCCCCTTTGAGCACATTGGGAAGCTTTGCCAGACTAATCCTGCCTGGTATCCACCCCCTCTGAAACTGGGAAAACAATGCCAGCCCTTAACTTTGTAATCCCAGCAGGCTGGGGAACATGCACGCTTTGCTTTGAAGGCAGCCCTGCCTCAGCCCATCTGTGGGGCAGGGCTGGGAGCCTCCATCCTCTGTTGTCATCCTGTGACAGCTCCAGGAGACATCTGTCACCGCTGGCTTGCTGCGAGCGCGTGGCCGAGCCAGCACAGCCTGTTGGAGGGGGCTCTGGGCGCCTCCCCCCCTTTCCCCTGCCGCAGCAAATCCAGCTGGAGGGGAAAGGCTCCTCCAAGGCACCTTTGGGATGTGCCTTCCCCAGAGATCCAAGGGCCAGTGGCTCAGGAAGCCTTGCAAGGGGCTCTGGGGCTGCTCAGACCTCAGAAAGGGCTCATCTGCCCGGCCCAAATATTCCTTCATTCCTCCTGTAGGAGGTCTGGGGAGTGCCATCGGTGCCAGCGGGAGGGGAGCTGCCCTCCCCACCCACCCTGTGAGGGACAGGCTGCTGGGGAACAGTGGGGTGTAACACAAACAGGAAAACTATCAGGGACCCAGCCCTTTCCAGCTGGGACAGGAAAGAGACACTCTGGGTCCCAATCAGAGCCCAAGTCGGGTGCGCTGGCAGCCACAGTGGGGACACCCGAACAGCAAACAGAGCCCGCCCCGGGGTGTCCATCCCAACAGATTATTCTCAGGGTCACCCCACATGTTTACAGCCCCTTCACTGCCCACCCAGGACCAGATCATTCCCAATTTCCTGAACCTAAGGACAAGGCTCTGTTACCACCCCTTGAGTGGGAGCCGGCCAGGCTCGGGATCCTGGGGGCGATCCAGAGGCTGGGGCTGCAGGGACCCCACGGCTCCTCTCCAGGGAGGGGTCTGGCCCCACAGCGCAGGAGCAGCTTGATGCCCCCTCAGCATCTCCCCGGGCTGAGGCACAGGGAGGGGAGTTCAGCAGCGGGAAGTCACGGAAGAGCAGAGACCAGAGGAGGGAAAGCATCCCTACAGACTGAAGGAACAGAAGTGACATCCCAATTCGCTGGCCTAGAGCTTGGGGGTCCCCGGCAGCGGCTGCGCTCCGGGCTGGCGGCGAGCCCGGCCCCGGGGCCGCCGGAGGGCACCATCCGCCCGCTTTTCCCGGCTGCCTGGAGCTGCCGAGGATCAGCCCCGGCCCGGCTGTCCCCAAAGCAGCCGGGACGCCAAGCTGTTCAAAGGCACACGAAAGCTGTTCGCATCTACAACCTGCTCTCTAACGCGCGGACCCTCCTTCTCCAGCACCCCTAATCTCTGCCCCAGCCCACGCACAGGGGAATGCGTGAGAAGTGGTCACAGGCATCCCCACGCCGGTGACAATGGGAAGAAGGGGGCAGGACCCAAGAGATGTTTCCCCCAGTGAGAGGCAGCAATCCCACAGCACCAGACCCTCAGCTCTGGGGAGCAAGAGAAGTCTCACAGGGCTGGGCCACATTGGTACTTTGGGGTTAGAAATGGTGAGGTTTGGTGCCGGCTGTAAGGAAAGGGCTGGGTAGCTCGGGTTTATCCCCCTCTGGTGATGGGTGCCCACCACTGCCCCATGCTGAAACTCACCCAGGTGTGGTAGGGACAAAACACCTGAACTCTGCACACTCATTCCCACAGGACCCCAGCCCCACCTGCACTCCTGGGTGTAAATGTGCCCTGGGTATGACGCAGAAAGCCAAGGGCACAGCGTGGCTGTGAGGTCACACCAAATTACTGTCCAGGCTTGAATATGCAGAGACAGAGGAGGAGAGACAGCTGCCGGACCTCCACCCGTCCCTGTCCCCAGCCCATGCCCCCAGCAGCTGCCTTCCCCTCTGCAGTCAAGCCCCTGTCTCCTGTCACCGCGCCGCTTGCCTTTATTTGAAGCGCCTCGCTGCTGCCTGCCAGCGACCAGCCCCTGTCAGTGGTGTCATTGCCCCTGTCAGCGCCCGGCTGCCCTGCAGGTGTGAAGACAGGACGGCCCTTTGTGCGTGAGCCTTCCCCGGCTGCCCCCGCCCCTGGCGCTGGGCTCCCTCCAGCCTTGGCATGTCTCCCCCCGGCTTTTCATCGCCTCGCCTCTCGCCCATCACAAAGGGCAGCCCTGTCCTGTGTGGGAATGGGAGCTGTGGTGGGATGGCGTGTGCTGCACATCGTCCCCAGATGGGTGTCCCTGCGGCTGGGCTCCCCATGGAGGGAGCGAAACAGGGAGACAGGTGAATCTCCTGGGCAAGCCAGGATGGGGGACGGGACACAGCCCTGAAAAGTAGGCTCACAGTGACTCCTGCACATCTCTGCACGTCCCACCTGTGGCCATGCAGCCAAGAGAGGAGTGATTTTGGGTGTGCACTGCTCCATCACCCCGCACAGGGAGCAGCCTTGGACACAGCTCACCATGGTGCCTCTCAGGGTGGAGAGAAACCTGTTTCTGTGTGGTTTGCTCTTTACTGAGCTCTGTAGTGCCAAGGGTTCCTACCACCATGAAGGAGCAAGTCTGACCTCCTCCTCTTCACAGTTTCCAACTCATTCCATTGAGGGAGAACACTGAGGCAGCTGCCATTCCGCCCAGCGGGCTGTTTGCCTGCAGGCAACTGGGGGTGGTTTGCAAAATACAGAGAGAGAAAACAGGTTATATTTGAAATACTTGCAGCTCTTCCTGTAACAGCAAAGAATCTGCCTGCAGCCTCTGACCTGGCACAGATCACAGCCCCTGTGTTTGTTTGGTGGCCTTGAGATTTACACCTGGCCAGTGGGGACAGGCAGGGAGACCTTCAGTTCCAGCAAAGAGCAGAAAGTGTCTGTGTTGCCCTGGCTGCCTGCTCCACTCCAGGCCAGGGATTTCTATGGGCTCGGGATATCCTGCGCCTTCTGCCCCAGGACAGCAGGTGCTGCCCAGCCCAGCAAATCCCTCCCTCCTGCCTGCAGGTACAGCTCCGGCACAAGCAGCCGTGCACGTCCCCCAGTTGGGACAACAGATGATGGGAAGGATCAGATCCTCTGAGCAGTGGGCTGGTGGCCTTGGGTGCTTTGCAAAGCAGTATTTCCCTTCCTCTACTGCAAATCCGCAGTGCTTTGGGCACCATTAAATCACAGTGATTTGAAAGTTTGTTTTGCAGTTCATTGATTCCCACACTGAGCTGGCTTACACTGGCCAAGAGGCAGCAGGACAAGGGGTACAGGGCTGGGCTGGGAAAGGATTTCTCCATCATGCCTTCCCCCTTTCCAAAAACAAACTCGGCAGCTCACTGTGCTCAGCTCCCTGCTGCACTCTTCACTTTCCAAAGCCTTTGCCAGACATCCCCCTGTGACTCCCCTCCTCTGCAGAGCCCACGCTGCAATTGCTGGCCCTTCCTGTTCTCTGTCCCGCAGATCATTAACTAGCTCTGCTCTCTCTCTTTTTATTTTTTTCTTCTTCCCTTTTGAACATATCAGCCTCATGGAATCAAAGAGGCATTTCAGTGACTCAGGCGTTTCCCATTGCCCTATTCCAGCATCCTCTACTCTTAACGCTGAGAGCTTTTCACGTCCTATTTGGAACTGATAGGAAGCCCTTTCATTGTTTCACTACATGGATATTAACACTGATGAAGGAAATGCTCCATCTGATAACAGAACCGTTGAAAAGAGCACCATTTCCAAACGAGCAGACTCGGAGACAGTGCATTCCTGCAGCTCTCACCAGCTCAGCACACTCGCCTCGGGCAGCCCCAGCATGCAGGACCAGCTCCCCACTACTCATCCCTACAGGCTGGGATCTCCCTTCAGGACCTCCAGGAAACCTGCTCTTCCCTTGTCACAGCACAGGACAGTGCCCAGGATTATTCTTGGGATCAGCTTGGCATCTTCCACTTGCTCTGAGATGCTCTGGCTTCAGTAGCCCAATGGCCAACTGTGAGGTCAGCCTCTGACTGGAGGGAGTATATGTGTCTCAAGGAGTCAAGCAAAAGAAAGCATCCTGCCTGGGGGGACATCAACTGGCATTTAAGGCATTCTCTGAGCTGGTATCTGTTCTACTTATCAGCTTTTAATTAATTAATTAATCCTGAGAATCCCTCCTGGGGACAAATCTCTTAAATGGAGCTCAGAAGAGATAAAAAAATCTCTCGAGGGATGGCTACAGGGAGAGCCAAAAGCTCCATCTCATGCCCCAGCACCACCAAGTACAGCCACCAGCATCTCCATGGGGCTTCCCAGACTGACAGCTCTGCTGCACCCCAGGGTCCCCAAAAATAGTGCAGGCAGGTCTGCAACTTCTCTCCAGGCCATATCCTGAGTCAGGCACCATGGCAGAGAAATGCCTCTTTCCAAAGTGTTTTGATTGTTTCAGGACTTTCTGCTCTCCCTGAGACCTCTCCAAAGCTGGCTGGGCAGTGTGGTTTTCTGTCTCTCCTGAAAGTCATTTCCTCCTGCTATGGCTGCCCTAATCAATTAGTGACCTATAAATAGCCTCCCTGATTGCACAGTGACATCCGGAGCACATCATCACCGCCAGTTTCCTCCTCTACCTGGGGAGCAGGCTTTTTCCAGAGCACGGAGGGTGGGTGGGGAGCACCCCTCGGCCCAGCCCTCTTTAATGCTTCCCACCATCGGGTGACTTTCCACTCTCTGCCCATCTCCTCCCACTCCCATGCAACAAGAAATTCAGTTTTCAGCCTTTGATGTTCTGGTAACACCCAGACCAGCACAGAAAGGTCCCAAAGCTCTACCTGAGTTCCCTTTGGAGTGGTGGTCACTCCTACACAATTCCACTGAAAACACCATTTATCCCATTTACTCCTCCCATTAACTCCCATTAGGATCAGTGCAACCATCCCAAAGGATGCTCCAGCTTCCAGAAATGATGATCAACAAAATCTCTGTTCATCAGCAAACCTCCCATTTCACCGGACAGGTCAAAAAGAGAGTCAGGAAGCTCTGGAAGGTCACCCAGCACAGGGACCATAGGGGAGTCTACAGCTGAGATCCAGCCTGGCAGCACCTACCTGGGACGAGCTTCTTCCCACCTGGTGACACTCCCAATGTCTTGGGCAGGATGGCAATGTGTAGTCACCACTGTATGCTTATTGCTGCAGGACAGCCATCACTACCTATCTCTTTCTTCTGCTGAACAAAAAAAGATAATTAAATCACAAAGTCAGAGAATATCCTGAGTTGGAAGTCACCCACAAGGATCATCAAGTCCAACTCCTGGCTCTGCACAGGACAGCCCCAAGAATCCCATCACGTGCCTGAGAGCATTGTCCTATGTTAACAAGCAAAGCATTCATCAAAATAGAGAGAATGGAGTGATCACGGTTGGCTGGCAGACGCCCCCACTTTTTCTGCCATTTTCCTTTCCCAGCTGATGTGCAAACCCCAAATCTAATGGGCCCATTGGACTTTTGCTCTGTACCTGTCCAGTCGATGAGCAATTGAGGGCTTTCACTTTTGAGCTACTACAGCAGCAAAGCTGGCTCACAAGCCAGGAAATATAGGAATTCACAGTTTTTTAAATGTGTGTGCGTAGAAGAGAAATCCAAGCTCATCTGCCAGAATATACATATCTAATTTATATTTTTTTGAAACCTCCTTCACTGGGGTCTTGCCTGGGCCATGTGGCAGGGCTGTCCTGCAGAAGCTGTTATTCTGAGGAGCCAAGACACTCAGTAGTTAAAAGATTTCTTATTTTCTTATATCTCGCCTCTGAAGGGCTGCCTCTGGCACCACCGGAGGAAGTCACCCAGTGTTTTGTTCTCGTAAACTGCCCCTTTGATCAGCTGTGATTTG
This sequence comes from Edolisoma coerulescens, assembly GCA_013397115.1. NCBI lineage: Eukaryota > Metazoa > Chordata > Aves > Passeriformes > Campephagidae > Edolisoma > Edolisoma coerulescens. The sequence goes on from VWZW01004405.1 coordinate 49,962, forward strand.
AGCGGATCAAACAGCTCTGAGGACGTAACCACAAATCCCAGGACATGTTATGACGGGCAGGGGAGTGGTGTCTCCAGCATGAGCTGGCAAAGCCTTGGCCATCACAGCCGGGAAACAGCCCCCCACCCTGACCCAGCCCAAAACCCCCAGCGGGCATCTCCAAGTTGCCACAATGGCCACAGCCGACAGTCTGGCTGGAGCAAAGCTCCTGGGACACGGCTCAGCAGGGAAACACTCCTGCCCTGCCAGCACGCTGGGCCACAGCGCCGGCGCTGCGCTGCTGAGCCCCAGGCACGTGGAGGGTTTTCTCGCCATCCCCGTCAGTGCTGACTGCTCCATGGCTGCTGCCTTTTGCCCAGCTCCTTCCCCGTCTTTGGGAGCTCACACAGCCCTCAGACCTGCTGTCTGGGGCAATCCCCATCCCTGAGCAGCAGAGCCAGCTCGGCAGTATCTGACCCCAACCTGGATGAAAGCCAGCCACGAGCCTCAGTTAAGTGTCCATGCTCATCCTCCTGGGCACACAGAGAAGGGCTTGGGTGGAGAATGAGATTTTCAAAGACCAGGCTGTACCTCAGCAATGCATGTTTGACATATTTTTCCCATGTATAATAAGCAAGGGACAGGAGCTGGGCACACAGTTCCTCAGGAGGGCCCTGAGTGGTCCCTGCATCTGGTCTCCCAATAAAATACTTGGATATACCCAAACCACCATGGTCCTTATGTCTTAGAAATGCATTGGTCTGGGAGCAGCTGCCCTGCAAGGCAATGTCCAACCATTTGGTGCCACAGAAGCACAGCCCCATGTAGAATCTCTGCTGGCTAATAAAGGGTTGTGTGCTCGTTCCCTCTGCGGCAGCACTAAAAAGCCCTTTTCTCTACCAGTTCAGCTTTTTGCACACACATTTTCAGGGGCCTTGAAAAGCCCAGAAAAACAGTGGGACACTGAGCTTACATAACCGATGTGCACAAGAAAGTGCATGTGGGATAGTTATGGCTTTTGTGCTCCAAAAAAAGGGAGCAGAGGGTCTGCGGGTGGACTGGATGAGACCAGCCATCATGGGGGACAGAACACAGTCCCCCTCCAGTCGGCCACCCTCCCCTCCATCAAAGGGACACCAGTCTCCACAATTTGCTTGGGTCACAAGTCCTCTCTCAGCTACCTTTTGCCAGCTCACATGGCTGCCAGCTCACAGCCAGAGAGCTCGTTTGGATGGGTTTGGTGTTTTTCTTAAATCTCAGCTGTTGGAGTCAGGAGAACATTGGTTTGGTTGTGATCCACATTTTTAACCTAAAAACAAGGGCAATTTTAGCACTTGGAATTACAATGGGGAAAAACAGCCCTCTCTCTCTCCAAAAGCCAGCAGGCAGATAAAAACAACATCCAAAATGTTCATTTTGGTCAAATTTCTTGGTTCTGGTCATTCACACCAACAACATGGAACAGAGAGATGTTGAAATCCCACTGGCAGAGGCTTGGGTTCAGCAGGGAAACGGGACAAAAAATGTAAAACCCTACACAAGATAAAGGCACACAAGGTATGAGACAAGGATGGTGCTGGACCAGGCTGGGTGGGAGATGGAGGATGAAATTCCTCCATCAGAGGCTTTGCCATGGAGAAGGGTGGCAGCAATGCCAGGCAGGGAGGTGGCATGCCCAGGGCTGCCAAGGGCCAGGGACCAGCCCTAGCAGGCCCTTTGCGTGGACCAACCTTAAGCATATTTCCACACAGCTGGAGGGAAACCCCAGCTGCAGTCCTGAAAAATAACAAATAATAAAAGTGGCTGTGAGCAGCAGCAGGGCTGGCAGGAAACATTCCCAGTAGCAGCTGCTTCCTGAGTGCGACATTTATTTGATCCCCTGGCACCATCTGGGCCATGCCCTACTCTTTGTTTTCATTAAGAGTTTAGAAAAACAATTCAGCTTTGACTAATTGCTCTTTAAGGTCCCAGGCTCACCCTTTCTCCTCCCCCCACATTTCCTCTCCCAACCCCTCACCCTCCATCCATGCCCTCCATCCCCTCCAGCCAGCTCTCCCCTTCCATCCCTGCCACATAACTCCCACTGCCCCTGTGTTCCCAGACATACCTGGTGTCCCCTAGTGCCAGGCAGGACACATCTTCACGTGTTGTCCCCCACGAGCATCCTCCTTTGCCTGCACAGGCAACACTGGCACAAGCACGGCAACACTGGCACAAGCACAGCAACACACGCCACGACGTGCCAGGCAAACCCTGCGATGTCCTGCTGAGCTGGGGTGGAGCTGTGTCCCCCTTGGCAAGGGAGATGAAGGGGCAGCACCATCCGGGACAACCGTGCTGTGAGCGGACACCTCCCAAATCCTGTGGGCTGGGAGCTGCCGGTGCCCTGCCCAGACCCCTCACAGTCCTCTTTCCATCTCCAACGCGAGCGTGTTGTCCTGGGGGAAGCAGCCCTACGACCCAGCCCGGAGAGGGGGGCTGTTTTGTTGAGTGTGTATTTTCCACGCTGGAATAATGAGAGAGTAAAAAGTCAAGCCTTGATTTGAAATCCTTGCCATGCTGGGAGGGGGGGTGTTATTGCACAGGACTTTCATGTTCCCCCCTCACCCGGTGTCCTCACCTGATGGCTTTAGCAGGATTCGCAGGGAGGACAAGGAACCAGAGGAATTCCGGCCCCCTAATTACACTTGCTGGGAGGAATTTGCTTTTGCAATATCCCTGCTGAGTTAACCTAACAAGCATGGAGACGAGCCTTTCGTATTTAATTAGCGGCTCCACCGTGAAGTCCCCTTCCCAGCACGCACACGCTGGCTGCCCCCTCCTCGAGAGCCCCGCCGGTGTTTGTTCCCTCTCCCCTCACCCTTTGCCCTTTGCAATCCTCTGCGAAAGCTCAAAGCACTTTTATGCCTTCCTACTCCCACTTTCCGGTCCTAAAAAGTGTGCTTGGGTCGAGGCAGCGGCTCTGTTTCCTTGCTCCTTCCTAACAAGTGCTTCCTGCTCCTTGCTGCCTGTGATTATGTGGAGCTCACGAAGCGCTGGGATTTCCTCCCCTGGAAACCCCGCTGGCTCGGCGGGGCTCTCGGCTCTGCTCTCGGTGCAGGGCTGGGTAACTCATCACTGCAGCCCTGCAATCTCGGCTGGGAGAGCAGCCGCGTGGGAAACCGCAGCCACCAGCCGCGCTCCCGCTTCCTACAGNGTTTTCTTATCCGGTGGGGCTTGCTGCTGGATGGAGGTGGCAGGGACACGGGGACCATGCTCACTGTGGATTGCTGCGAGTCGCTTCGGAGCCATCAAAGCCCGCAGGCTGGATCGCACTCGGGGCTCCGTGAAGGTCACAGGTGGAGCTTGGCTTTCCAACAGGGATCAGTCCGCTTCCAGGTGTGCAGTGAAAGGCAGCCAAGGTAGCAGAGATTGCTGGTGGGCCAGGCTTATGCTGCCAGAACAAGGACTGCCAAGGAAAACACTCTGGGGGTTTGCAGGCTAAAGCGCTGACCCTCTCAAAGGCAGAGATGGGCTGGGAAAACTGCAGTGAAGAGACTTGTCCTATACTCCAGGCTAGCTAGAGTTGTATTGTAATGGGAGAAAACAGAAAAATAGGCTTTCTGGGCCTAGAGGATCATGGCACTGGCCTCAACTGTGGTGGCTGGGAATATTGTATTTTCCCCTGCTGTGAACTGTGGGGTTTCAGTAGCTCCAGTTTGCACCCTTAAGCCACGTCAGCTTCAAATAGGTACACCACAACCCTCTACCCAAAAAGTTGTCCAATGAGACTTTCCTTATCGCCTGTGCCCACCTGCTTTCCCACTTCGCCAGCTGTGCCAGTCCAGCTCCGAAGCAGAGGCTCCTGCAGCCATCCCACTGCTCACACTTCCACAGACAGTCCATCCAGAATGGAGATCAACACCGAGACAGAGCTCTCACCTGCATGCTGAAAGAAAGGACAGGGCAAAAGAGCAGCAATGCTGCGAGCAGGCACAGCAGTGGCTTTGTGTGACTGCAGGACGCCAGGAGAAATGAGCCAGGACGTGGCCACCGCATGGACTTTCTGCAGCAAGAGTAAACTCAGATATTAGCCCCTTGTTGAGGACTGAACTCACCCAGTGGGCTGGCAGAGGAGAGCAAAGCTGGTAGCCCTCTTGGAGACATGCTGATGTGCCAGCACAGAGCCCAGGCTTGCTTAATTGGCAGATGGATTAATGGAAATGTCCACGAACACAAGCAAGGGGGAATCAGGGGGCCAGAGGAAAGCAAAAGGAATCACAATAATTATTGATCAGCTGAGGTCTTTCTGGCTAAAACACGTGCTCCTTAACACAGGAAATAACCCAAAGCACAAGTGTGGAAGAGGTTTTGGGAGAAAAGCACAAAGTCTCATCCTCCTACCTGGATTGCAGGCAGCAGGACAGACAGGAGGAAATGGGGAAAGCTGGAAGGAACACGGTAACAAGCCCCACTCTTGGCCATGGCCTAGCTGCGGGCCACATATGAGTGGAGGAAACACCATCCATTAGGGCTGGGTCTGTTGCCAACTGTTCTAAAATATGGCAGCTTGGGTTTCTCCAGGGCCAAAGCCCAGGAGGTGCAGAGCAGAGGTGCACATGGAAAGGGGATCTGTGTGGGCAGTGTGGATGCATGGCATGAAGGAGACACGCTGTGATCTGAGGTAGGACAGGAGCAACAGGGCACTGCCCTGGGGTCACAGGGCTCTGCCTGGGACCCATTGCCATGGGGCACTGCCCGTTTCCACACCGAAGTCATCTAAAACATGCATGTGCTGTCTCCTGGGGCATCCAGCCCGGTGGCAGGCGCTGCTTGGGGTGGAGGCTGTCCCGGCACGCCGCAGGAAGCGTGACTCGGGTTTCCAGCACAAAGGAATGCTGGGCAGCGGCAGCCAGCTTCCTGCTGCATGTTTCCTGCCCCTGTCCCTGCCCCCCGCCACGGCCACAGCCTTACTGGAAACCCTGAGTGCCGCTCAGTGTTCCCAGCCCGGTCACCGGCGCTGCCCAGGTGGCGACGGGCTGGTGCGAGCCATGGCCTTGCCTTCACCCTTCCCCTCTGCTTTGTGCTGCTGCTGGAGCCAGGTGCTTGTGTTCTTTCCATGGGGATACGGAAGAGAACGGGACAGTGAAAGCAGAGGGGAGGAATGGCACAAACCCTGGCTGTGGGAGATGACAGTGGCACTGGGGCCAGGGGGAGTGTCAGCCAATCTGTCCCGCTTGGTGCCTGGGCTCATGGGGCAGTCACTCTCCATGGAGAGCATCTAGCAGGCTCTCCCAGTCTGCAGCAGCATCAGCCAGCCAGAGGGTTCATGCCTGCAGGGTTTGGGCTCACAGAGCTGTGCTGCCTGATAGGAACACACCTCTTCATTCCTTGCCTCCCTTCCATCACCAAAGACCCACACCCAGGCTCCTCTCCGGGGAACTGGCTTCATCTCCTCCCTGCCCGTCGTACATCTGTCCCAGCCAAATCCATCTCCTCTTGTGCAGATTCCTCTCCCAGCCCTGGTCACTGTCACTGGAAGATGCTGCAACCTTCTTGGGACCTGCCTTAGCCCCAAAGCTGCTTAGCAACACCATAGGTCAAACCTCACCACTTCCAGCCCAGCCCTCTGCACACCATTTGGTCTCACCTTGGTCTTGTTTCCGCAGCAGACACATTCCTGTCAGGTTTTTGCAGGGTTCTCTCTGCACAGCTCAGGTCTCATCCCCAGTATCACTTTTCTTCCCACAGGGCAGCCCTGAGCCTTCTTGCCCTTTTCTCCTTTCACAACATTCTGAGGATGGATAAACTCATCCCACCTGCCTTCCGGGTATCCCCAGCCCTTCCTTCACACCATGAACAGGGGTGAACTCCATGCTTACACCCCACTGTGGGCATCACCCGACAGCTAAAGGCCCGCCCCAGGCCAGGCAGCAGGCACCCAGCTCTGCCATGGAACACCAAAAATGCCAGTCCCCAGCCACACATCAAATCAGTGTCATCTAAAATGCACCTCAGCTGGCTGGGCAGGAGCGTCTCACTCTGCACTAGGCAACCACCTAATCTCCCCAGAGACAGTCCTCCAAGGCTGTTCCTGTTCAGGCACTGATAAAAATCTGACCAAGATGTTTTCAACAGTAAGCTGGGAGTGATTACAAAGCAACCGTCCCCTACCCTCCAGCTGGGAAAGCTCAGTTTGGAGTTTTCTTTAGAAACATGTGGAATTTTTTTTAAATAATTTTTTTAATTTTAATTTTAGTCTCTGGTGCCAGCATGACTTGTTGCTGGGGTGGTCCCAAACGTAGCTTCCTGGGGTTGGAGGGAGAGAGAGGGATAGACCAGAGGTGAGACAGAGCTCTGCTCTCCCCCCACCAGGCAAGCACCGTGGTGGCACTCGGGTAGCAGTGGGAGGGGAGCAGGGGCTGGACCTGGGTTAATCTCCAGCGAAGCCAGGCAACACCTTTACTCTTGGGAGGGTGGCAGAGCTCTGCCCACGCTAATGCCCAGGGAGCAGGGTAGGGAAAAAGGGGATGGCAGAGCAAAATAAAGCACCCTCCTGCAGAGGGTCTTCACCTCCTGCTCCCTTTGCGAGTGTGCACAGCACAGCTCCACTCACATCTCAGGCAATGAGCAAATCCAACACAGAGATATGGCCAGGGCACCCCAGCAGTGCCTGCAGCAGCTCTGCCATGTAGAGGCCAGCGACTACATCTGTCATGGCCCATCTTCCTCCACCAGGCCCTCCCATCAACAGGGTTTGCCATCGCCCCGTGCTCGAGTGCTGTGCAAAACGTGGCTCAGTCTCTACCTGCTCCTTCTTGCAGCTGGCAGGACAGGAGTGTGGCTGTGGGCTGGCTCCCCAGAAGGCTGAGAAGAGGTATCCTTGGAGGTTTGCAGGCCTTGGCTGAGCAAAGCCAGAGCTGAGCTAGTCTAGGACCAGCAACAGTCCTGCACTCTCAGTCTGGAGCCCTTCAGGAGTTGCTTCCAGCCAACATCTCCAAGACTGATCCCCCTCTCCTGTGGCCATGCCAGCTGGAGCGATGCCTGCCCTGGAGCAGCAGACAGAGCTGCTTATGTGATGGATCCCAGACCCACATCAGTGAAACTCTCCAGGCTTGCCACAGACTTGCACTGCAATAAAATGAGTTAAACCACCCCAGGCAGCCTTGACCCTCTTGGCTGGGGAGCTATAAGACAAACCCAGTGCAGAGATGGGCACTGCCATCCAGGCAGGCAGCACCCAGCAGCAGCCACATGTCCCTCCTGGACACCACATGATCTCCAGGGCCAGGGCTGCCACACGCCCATATAGCCCCACGGTCCCAGTAAACATCACCCAGCATTGCTTTGCAGCTCATGGGATTTATATATGCAGTAATCCATTAATTAAAAAACCACCACCACTACAACCAAAAAAAATCCTATCACAGATAAAGCACTTGGCATGAGGGTGAAGGAGATGGCAGTTTTGGCCGGAGGATTTAAATACCTTCCCTTTATAGTGCTGCCAACCCACAGCACAAATGCGTCAGTGCATGAAAACCATTCTGTGAAATTCAACAGGCTCATTAGTCAAAGGCATTAAGGGCGAAAATTGACCAGAACACCCTGGAAAGTAAATCATGTCAAAAAAAAGAGTCCTGGATAAACGGGAGAGTGGCAGCAAGATCCCAAGGAGAACAGAACTAGCTGAGCACTGGGACACAAGTCCTCCCCAAGCAGCTCTGTCACTGCCACTGGGAGTCTGGCTCAGCCCTGGGGCTGGACTCAGTGCACGCCACATCTGTGGTTGGGCTAAATAAAGGATTTAATTAGCACTCCAACTAGCAAAGAAAGTATCACTAGCTGATCTTGGGGAGCAACAGGTATTTTTAAAAACAGCCTATTTTAATCCTTGGAGCCATAGGGAAATTACAAACCTGTCACTTGATAATCAGGGGAAAATTAAAAGTCCAACTTCAGTGACAACAAAAATAACCCAAAGTCATGAAGTGCAATAAACAGCATGGGAACCAGAAGGCTCTTTAAACAGGTTTTTTAATCTCCTCTCCCCTCTGCTCATAATATTGCCTTTATTATTTTCTGATGTGGAGCCTGATTCTCACAAGTGCGGTGGATGCTGACAGCAGGGTAATGGAGCAGCAGCAATTTCTCCTGGGCAGACCTTGGTGATTTAATATGCCTGCAGAGAGAGAAAGAAGGGCGAGAGGCAGCTCAGGAGGAGAGAGTGAGCTGGGCCAGGAGGTGCCAGCAATAAAACCATGGTGATTAAGAGCTGGCCATGCTGAGCAGGGTTCAGCAGTGAAGGGCAGGTGGCGGCCACTCGCACCAGCACCATGTCCCTCCCCAGTGCTCTGCCACGCCTGCCACAGCCCTTGGCAGTGGTGAGGAAGGTGCCCCAAGGACACGGATGGGTAAAGGCAGTGAGACCTGTGTGCTGCAGCCCATTGCCTAAGTCTGCCCATGGCTGAATGCTGCCATTCCATGCTCACGTTCCTGGCAATCCAGGAGAGCCAAGTTGTTGCACATGTGCCCCCTCCTAGCCAAGGCCCTGTTTATTTGAGAGGGCATTTAGCAAGAGCCCCAGAGAACAGAGAATCAGGATGGATCTCTGGGAGGGAGGTGCCCTGTCGCCGGCCCAGCACACTGCACTGACTGCCACAGGGGACAGCTGGGCCATGGAGCCAGTGGGAAGGTGTCTGCTGGGTTAAGAAAAAGGAAACTTGGGATCTGAACAGCAGCTTTCCTGTTGCCGTCCCACATCTGGCCTCTCAGGGCTACTGTAACCATCATCTCTGCCATGTCTCACTGTTGAGCTTTCCATGGCCATTCACAACCACCCAGATTTTGACCGCTGGTGTGAAACCAGCAGCAGGGACAGACACTGAAGGAGAATATCTAATGGTAGGATATTGGTGGCAACACAACAGAGAAGGTCTGAAAAGCAAAGGGTGCCAGAAGAGGGCTCAAATCCCACCCAGCCCTGCACAAGGGCACCCACTGTGAGGGAAAGCTCTGCTGGTGCCTCCAGCCCCTGTGCTGCCTGTGCCCTTCTGCCTGACAGCGGGACACGTGACTGCGGCTGGAGTGATGGATGGGGCCAGAGTCCCTCTTTGAGAGTATCTCACAGTGGTTTCCGTAAGTTGATGGAGATTGCACAACACTGCCAACTGCCATGCCGGATATATTTTGCAACCAAGGCTTCTATGCCACATTTGTAGGATGATATGCCAGGGTCTTCTGAGGAGGTCTGGGGAAGTTTGAGCACAGGAAGAAAAAAAGAAAAATAAAAGGAAAAGAAAAAAGTCAGCAAATCTCTTTCCATAGCAGCTATTTTGGTGAGGTGCCCCGGGGTGAGAGAGGCTGGCACCAGCCAGCCTTGGAGGCACAAGAGCCCAGCGGGCCAGCTCAGAGCTCTGCCCACCCCTAGCTGGGAGAAGGTCCCTTTCCCATGGGTGGGTGGCAGTGCACCGTGAAAGGCCCGGACAGGAACTGCAGACAAAGGCTGTGCTCACCAGGAGCAGCTGCAGGGCAGGGCTTGAGGTGGCACCAGCCTGCCCGGGGAAGAAGCGCTGCTGAAGCGTGGGGGAGGCGTTGGGCAGCTGCTGAGGGTGGCTGTGGGCTGTCCCAGCTGATGGCCCTGGAAGTGCCATCCTTGTCCTCCAGCTTCAGCAGCTCATGCCAGAGGGTGAAAGCTCCCATGACTTGAGCTCCTGCCATCTCCCATCTTCTTGGCCTCTTTCCAGAAGAGGAGAAAGGACTTCAGGATACATGAATGGACTGGAGGATGTTGGAGGAGATGTTTAAATTGGCACTGGCCTAGCTGGTACCACACGTATCTTAGACATCAGAGCTCCATGGCAGAAGCTCCCAGCAGTGACCCACAGCAACATTGATTCTCAACATCAAGCTGCACATCAGCACCACACTTCAAAACCCTCAACAATCTTAAAATTCACAGCACAATCACAGATGCAAGCTAGAACACCCCACACCAGTATCCCCACAAAATTACCTTCTTTGGAAAAAATTTGGGCCCAGCAAAAGAGCCAGCCTGTTGATTCCATCAGGTTAAGGAGGCCAAGCAAAGGGAACCCCAGGATCACTCTGTTCCTGGACTCAGACACGAAACCATCAGCTTCTGATTTGGGAGGAAACATGATCTCTGACACAGGGAACCTGTAAGACTTGATAGACCAAAGCAGGCCATGGAGACAGGAGCACCTTACAGGGACAGGACACCAAAGCCAGGGGCTGAATTCCCTGTGCAAGAGCTTCTCATCAGCAAGGAGATGTGGATGCAGAGGGAAGCACAGAGCCAAGGCTTCAAAGATGCTCAGAGTTTAAGTGGCTGAACATTAAAGTGCTGGGACATTTTTTCAGCCTGCACTTGACAGTGGGGATGAGATAATGTCAGAAAGCCAAGCAGAGAGCATCTCTTGCAGGAGATTGATTATGCCAGCAAAAAACAAAGCTGAAAACTTCATGGCAGTGCCTCCATCTCCTTGGAGCTGAGCTCTGCCCTGTGTGGGACCCCTAAATGCTGACCAATATGGGTCCAGCCACAGGTTCCCCATCACTGATGAGAACTGGTGCTGTTCACATCACTCCCCTGCCTTATGCTGGATCTCCCTGCTCCCACACCCAAGGGAACAAGCAGATCTTTTGTCCCCAAATCTGATGGGTTGGAGACTCTTCATGTACCAGCGACTCTCTCTTGTTCTTCATGGGTGCTAAGGAAACCTTGTGTAAACCCAGTAAGACACAACTCAGTGGTAGATCTGCTAAGGGCTCCCCAGGTCTTTTGCAGCTCATCCATATTCCACAGCTCAACACAGCCCCTCAGTCCTACCTGGGCTCAGACCTTGGAATAACCATGGCCTGGGTGTAACCAAAGAGCAGAGATTTTATTAAGCAGAGGTGTCTCACTGCTGTGGGATGGGTAAAGTCTCATGAACTACCTCTTAAATAAGGTGCACTGGAGTCCTTGCATACTCCTGTAAGTCTCAGCTGCCCCAATGGTGCCTTGATGACCTGGCCAGTCCTGACCACACCACCCGTGCCTGGATTCTCTCATCTTCAGTGTCTTGATGCCACCTTTGGACAAGCAGGTGTCCAGCTCATGGGCTGAAGTGAGGCTCCCCTCTCCACTGAATTGCATGGTTGAAACAAAACCGGGATCATCCTCACAGTAGCAACTTTACCCTCGTCTTGAGGAACCACCTGGGAACACTCAGGCAGCAAATCTGGCTGCTCCCCACATGAGCAAGCTCCAGCTTTCCTTTGATGCGTCAGTCCAGCCTGGTTTCATCCCTCTCAGAGGCACAGATAACACCAACCTCACTCCCCAGCTGCTCGGGGTGCATTGCCCAGACCCTTCATCCAGGGTCAGCCCTTCCCAGTACCACCACGCTGACATTCCCCATCCCACTCTCCTTATGATGCCACCGGCAGTACCCAACCTGTTATTTGTTGTTGCTGCTGCTGCCTGGTGCCCTCTGAGCAGGTTTGACAGCCAAAACGCTCCCTGGGGCACCTGGGCTCAAAGCAGTGTAACTGTGGGTGTGTCAAGCACAAGCATCCAGATCCAGTAGGGAGTGGGGACCACAGACAGAACCTGTGACACACAGAGTGAGGACATTGGAGGAATAACATGGAAAACACTCCTTCAAATTTCCATACACACCCTCGTTCCCAGGAGAAAAAAAAAAAGGAAAGGGAAAAAAAGTATCCTTTTCAAAGCAAGGATGTGGTAAGGTCCAAACATTCTCCCCTGACACACGAGCCAGGATGCAGAGATGCTGTTTTTTCCAGGAGGAGAGAAGGGATTTTGCTGTCTCCTCCACTTAATGAAGAATTCATCTTACATCTGTACAGGTGAGGGCAGCTTAGTTCCACATTCCTGATTGCTGCCCTGTGCCTCAGTTTCCCCACCAGTAAATCAGGTTGATGCTCAGCTATGGCAGAGCCAGACAATGAGCCTTAACCTGGAGCTGCAAAGCCCTTGGAGGCCATCACATATTCCACCATCCATCATCATCTACAACACGAACACAGAGTTTTTGTAGTGCAAAGAGCAAGTCCCAGGCAGGGAGAGACTCTGCCCTTTGGGGCTCAGACCCTCTCTCCTCCCCTCCCCTCCTCCAGCAGCAGTCTCCTTTCCCTCATCTCCTTCCTGCACAGGCCAGACACAGAGCCAAGCTAATAATTCAGATAACAGAATTAAACTGATCCTGATTAGGAAAAGACTTTACCCTGAAGAAAGCAAACTCTGGCTCGGTGCTGCCTGTAATCCAATAGTCTCCCACGGCCGTGCAGCAAACCCGAAACCTGCCTCCAGGCAAAGGCACTTTGTCTTGGAACAAGGGAAGTTAAATGTGTCTTAATGGGAATTTTGACACGTTTTGCTTTGATTTCACTAATGTTACAAAAGTAACTGCTAGAAAATATTTCAGCCCCCTCCGTGAGGAGTCAGGTCCTCGTGTGTACGGGCACGCTGCCCAGACGGGCCCTTCAGAAAGGGATTGGGGCTGTGGGGAGCAGAGGCCTTGGTGCCACATCTCTTCACACTTCCCTGGGTGCAACTGGTTTTTTGGGTACATCAAGGAGGCAGGAACCCTTCAGGTGCCCCAGTTCGCAGTGGCACCCGTGGGGCAGCCAGCATCACAGATGGGACCTCTTCTTGTTTGCCCATACGGACAAGAAATGGGGAGATAATCCAAGATGGGGGGCCTTGGACTGCCAGGAGTGGTGGGTGTGGCACAGTTTTGGTGGGCACTGAGGACACAGGGCTGCTTGATGGGGTGCACAAACACTGTCACAAGATGCAGGAAAAAAAGGAGATGCATGGGAATTGCTAAGAGGGGAGATGCTAAACCAGCACCCACCTGCAAGACCTCTCAGGAGGCAAAGATGGGTTGTCTGCGACATGCCCTGGGGCAAGGGAGGATCCTTCTCTGCTTATTTTCCACTTCACTTGTGCCGTTTGGGTGCGATAGGGCAGCCATTCCTTGCAGAAGCAACACCAGCTCTGCATGGATGTGGCATCGGCCAAACAGGAGGTGCTGGGCACCAGAGGCTCCACAGAAGGAACCCTGATGTGGGCATGGGGACACGCCACTGTACGGGTGGGAGAGGTGTTCCCCGTTACCCCCATGGAACCTCTTGGCAGCCCCTCCTGGGGTTTCCCCCCTCACTGTTCCCAGCCCCAGGCTGGCATCTCATCTGCCCCGGGCAGAGCAGGGTTGGATTCAGCGTGGGTAGGACGGTGACATGAGCACATTAGTAACTCCCTGAAGCTTCAGCTATTTCTTTCCATTTGGCACCACAACAGGACCTGGTGCTTCTCTGGTCCTCAGTGACTTGAGGCTGGGGAGACATCCTATGTGTTAAATGAACCCCACGGACATTTCGGGTGCATTTAACGCTGAAGCACCTGGAGAAATACAGGAAAAGGGAACCAAATGCCTCCCACAGCGAGGCACTGAGGTTTAGGTAAAAACCTGGGACAGCAGGGGCAGGACATGCTCTCCCCAGTGTCTGGGAGTTCCTCCACTCCACATTCAGAGACAGGAGCATCCCTGATGGATGCAGTCTGGATCTTAACTGCTATCCCAATGAAATGTGCCACATAGCCCCTAATCCCAGATATTTAGTGGGCAAGAAGCAGGATTTCCTTGGCTTTCCAGCCCAGTGGTCTCTCTATGGGCTTGCAGCACATCCCTGGCTGAGCTTTAGAGTGGAGAATTGGGGTACCCACAGCAAGACTGCTGACTGGGCTGAGCAAAGAGAAGGGGAGAATAGACCTGGTGCAGTTAGGACAGCACTAATTCTAGAAAGGCTGAATGCAACAAGCTCAACTGGAATAAATCAGACAAGCAGCCAGGGCTGAGGGGTTGCAGGAGGAATCTCTGTGCCTCCTCAGAGATAGTGTTTACTTGCAGCAGCTTTTCCCATCCCTGCTCCAGTGGCCCCGTCTCCCCCCGGCCTGACGCAGCCACATTTGTAAGCTATTTTTTGTTGTTTTAACGCAATGCTGCAATTCTAACCCACAGCCTCAGATTGTCAAACAGTTTTTCTTTTCTTTTCTTTCCTTCAGAAAAAAAAAATACAGCTGAACTAATTTGATGAAAGGGGAAAATAAAATATAAGCCAGACTAAACACATGCAGTTCCTACCTACAGCCAGGGCCTGGCTTCTCCCAGGCCAAAGTCAACACATGTCAATTTTTAACATGACAGGGCTTTAAAGGGGAGGTTTGAGCCCTGGATGAGAGGCGGCTGGAAAACATTAATAACAAGGTCTGTCAATTAAAGGCAGGCATGACAAGCCACCAAGACAAGAGCTGGGGTTTTTCCCTTCCTCCCCTTCTCTTCCCCTCTTAGTTTGGTGAAAAAAAAAGTGATTTATGAAGAAAACCCCCAATTCTGAAAAAAAATGTAGCCACACTACCTGATGAAGGATGGGCTTTGTTTAGGAGCCTTGAGAACAGCCCAGCAGGCAACGGTTGAGATCAACAGGTGAAGGAAAGCATTGCTTTGAAGGATGCTCCCAGTGGCTCCACCCATCCCCATGCCTTGCTCTCTGTGCATGCCAGGGGGGAGCAGCAGCCTGGCTGCCTCCTCCAGAGCATCAAGCATCATCATCCAGAAGGATCTGCAGTTACTGCCCCGAGATGACTTGGTGGTGATGAGCCTGTTGCTCTGGAAAGGGCTATTTTGGGTTCTGATTTGAAAAAGAAAAAAAAAAAAAAAAAAAGGAAAACCACCACCCTGCTTTTATCAGCCCCATAGGAAGTGTTTCTATGGCTTTCATGAGCTGGGCAGGTTTCTGTCCCAAGCCACCCACTGGGCTCCAAAACAGTTGGGAAAAACAAGGGAAAGGGGCAGAGCAGTGGCAGCCCCACCAGCCTGTGGAAATGAATGCAAAAGTGAGTGAGGAGAGGGGTAAGGGGGAGTGAGTGTTGGCATTAGGGGGTGTGGAGGGGAAAAGGGCTTTACTCCCAAAATCCAGGAAACATCCCACTGAGCCGGGAGGAGGTTCCCGTGGTGCAGTGAAGCAGTGTTGGCTTTCAGCTGGGAGAGCAGGTAAAGATTCAGCCCAGAGGGAAATGGCAGAGATTCATTTCACCTTCATCACCTAAATAAATACTGCATCCCAGTCACACATTCTGAGCAGTGTACACCACGCTGGTGTGCATTACACATCCACACAGCGCAGGAACCGGCTGGTGGAGCAGCTCCAACATCCCCTGCTGCCGCATCCTGTCCCCAACAGTGGCTCAACCAGATGCTCCAGCAGGTCTTAAGAGCCCACAATAGTCAAAGGCAACGTGTTCTGCCTCCCAGCATCAGCTCTCTTAGTCTCTGAAGGGGAGAGGACCTTTCTGGAGACTCTCTAGTAATGGACACTGCATCCACCCACCGACCTGACTAGTGCCTGTGCAGGGCTGGAGCAACACACTTCGAGTGGCTGTGCAGGGGCTTTGAGGGATGCAGCTCTGCCCCTTCTTGTGCCACTTGCCTGAGTGTGGCAGGTGAGCTGGGCTCCTGCCCTGCTCTCAGGTTGTGTTCCACTTTTCCTGGCCCAGCAAACAAAATCGCCTTCCAACACACATGGGGTTCACTTTGCAAGGACAGGCAGAGACATGCCAGGCTGATTTACTCCAACAAGCCCTAGGCCAGGCCCTTGGGCTCTCTTAAATGCCCTTTCCCCTCTCTGTGGAATGGAAAACAAAGTTATTAGGTGCTCTTCTGCTCAGGGATTTGTCACTGTCAAGGACAATAAGAACAGACCAAGACCAAGACCAACACACCAAGTGAAAACAGTGAAGCTGATGCTTTCACCCCAGTACAGATTAAATGCACTGAGGATGGAGAAACCCCCCAGGAGAGCCACCCCTGAGCTCCTGCGCTGGGCACATCAGTCTTCTCCATTTGGGGCACAATGACCTCACTGGCCAACCTTGGCCACTGCCACAGCAGCACAGGCCACTAGCCCAGGCTGTGCTCACCCATGCTCAGCACCACAGAGCTCGTGATGATGTTTCACAAGAGCCACTTTTGTCATCAAAAAGCATTTGTAGGCAGAGCTCAGAAAGCCTTTGGCTGCCCCTGCTCTGTGCCCAGCTTCTGGAAGCTGCTTTGTTGATGCTTCCCACTGCTGTGGTCCTGGTGAGACAGCTGTTGGCAGCACCACTGGCATGTCCACAGGCAGCGGCTGGAAAACTTTGGTCTGAACAACAGAAGCCCTGTGGCTGAAGTCAAGAGCAGCTGCCTGTGCTCCTGGCTTACTTAAATCCTTGGCTCTGGTGGCTGCTACCAAGCCCCCTGCACCACCCACACTCTGGGGCAGTGCTGGCTGTCAGCTCACTCCGGGTCTTGTGCTTCCCAGGGCAAAGCCAGAGTGTTGTGCACCACGCACAGGGACACAGGAGGTGGCACCTGGGATGATTTATGCCTTGGCTACTGATGCACTGTTTGGGTTTTTGGAGACAGGCTGTCAGCCATGGCTCAGCAGACAAGAGCTCAGAGGAGACTGAAGCAGGGAGATGAGGGCTCTGTGGCCAGCAGGGACTATCTGTACATCTCCATCCCAATGGCTGCCTGTTGTCACTGTGCTGTCACCATACCCACACTGTCTCCTAGCACACAGGCTGACCCCCAGTCACATTTCACATGCGCTGCTCTCGTCATTCTCCAAATATCCAGCACAGCCTGTCACACTGTCCTCCTTCCTCCCCTTCCCTTCCAGGCAGGCAGAGCAGCCCCTGCTCCCCACAGCATCACCCAGCAGGATTGCTCAGCATTGGGGAACAAAATTGAAGGAAAGCCCTTCTAAATCAAGTTCATGCCTTGCATCAAGAAAGGTTGGTCTTCCACTCCCCTGATAACGGATACAGATGTTACACTGATACCACATTTGATTTCAGCCAAAAAGCCAAGAGGCTTTAAAACATTCATTCATCCCAAACTGTAAGCAAAGCTTATTCTCGTTAATCTCAATTATTACTCGACTTCTCCCACATCACGAGGAGCAGCCATACAATGGCAAGGTTTCCTTCCTCTATAAGGATCCCCTGCTCAGAGCAGGGATCAGAGATTTGCAAGATCAGAGATTTGCAAGGCTGCTGAGCGGGATTCAACAGTATTTCTTAGGACTCAAAGCAGGATCGGGGCCCAAACTCTTCCCGTTTGAGACCAACATCTTTGATCCAAGAGCACCAGGGCTGTTGGTGTCACTATAAGACCAGAAATGTACAAAGTCATGAGGGATCAGTAGGACTTACATCCCCTCTCAAACTCCACAAGATCTTTTCAGGCACAGCAATGGGGACAAGGATAAATTAAGCATCTCCAGTGTAGCATCCAATGAACAATTAGCAGAGAAAAGCTGCCCACGAGGGCCTGATGGAGCAGAGCAAGGAGATTTTCTTCCCAGACGTGTTTGCTAGAAACAGCCTGAAACATTTCCATTTCTGTTGCCTTTTAATAGCAAGGTCAGCTCCTTTCTTCCTACCCTGACATCCTCCATCAGGGCCTCTTTCTGGGAACTCACAGCAATGCACCAGATGTCACTGAGAGACAGAAAAACAACCAGGGGCCAAACTGGGGCATTTCACCATGGCCCTGAATGAACCACATGGCATTTGGCTCCCCGGGAAGGGGAGCAGAGAGCACCCCCTTGGTGGCACTGCCAGCCCCCCAAGCCCCTGGAGCCCCTTTCTCCCAGCATGAACAGCCGCCCTGCTCCTGGAAAAAGGCAGCAGCCCCACATCCTCCAGGCTCCCCCCAGCACTAACTGGCCACTGGAAATAATCTAAATATTTGCAGCCTAAAGGAGACTTGTTTGTTTTCTCCATTTTTGCTGGGTTGGAACAGCACTCAGCATGGTACCCAGCACAGTTCAGTTCCCAGCAGCCCCAGTGGCCACCAGCACACAAATATCCCCACTTGCTGGGGGACAGGAATGCTCACAGTGAACTCTGCCACAGCCCCTCCATAACACCCACACTGCCAGCAGTGGGGCAGCTCAGCCCCTACCTGTCACAGCAGCAGATATCACAAGAGAGCCAGAGCTGTGAGAAAAGACCAACACCACTACCCCAAGAAGAGTAGCAAGGGAACACCTTCTTTTAGCTGAAGGACACAGTTACTCCCAGATTTCTAAAGGCTTTCTCAGGACTGCAGACCTCAGGTGTGCAGCTATCATGACAGCTGCTGACCAGGATGGCAAGGATGAAGAAGGGGAGAAAAGAAACCACAAGATTTAAAAAAGAAACCCACCTGTGTTTGGTGACGCTCTAAACACCTCCTTCAAATATTCAGCTCAGGGCACATTTTCAACCTTCTTCTCTTTAGTCCAAACCTTGAGACTAAAAATACAGCCACCTTAAAAGAAAAAAATCAAACCACCAAACATCCAAATCCCAGGATCCAAAGTTTAAAAACACATATATTTGTATTAGCCCTAAAAATGCAGCCATCTGCCCTCCCCGCAAAGGAGCAGAAGGAAGCAGAGAGCAAAGGAAGGGGAGGGCAAGGTGCAGGTGTGGGTTTTTATGGGTGCACAGGTGCCCTGGGTCAGTGAGTCCCCAGCTGGGGAAGCCACCTTGGCATCCCCCTCCCAGGTGTGCTGCTGGGAGCAGGGGCTGCTCCCCGTGTTCAGGAGGTGGGCATGGCTCTGGCCACTGCTGTGCAACCTCTACCTGCAAACAGCTTGTTGAAAACACCCTTGGGCACGTGCCAACCTCTGGCAACACCTCTGAGCCCTCACCCAGGCTTGGGGAAACAGGCAGTGGGGGAATGGAGGGTCAGGCTGGGGTGTGGCTTTGCCCACACCGGCTCCTATCTCCCAGGCCCATTCCACCCCTCTGCAGCAGGTCCAGATCATCTCCAGGGATACACTGGGATACACCAGCCCTGCTAAACCCCCCACCTGGCCCCCCTGAGCTGCTCCAACAGCAGCCACTGGGACACTCCTGTGAGGCTTCCTGGGGATGGAGGGATGGGGAAAAAAAGGAAGAAAAATTCTTCCATCCTTTTGCCACTTCCAAGCTTCTCCCCATTTCCACATATTTCCAGAGTGTCTGTTTTTCCACATTAAAAGGGGCTGGAATAAACATCACATTGCAGCACATATCTGTGAACAAAGCCACAAGTGTGAATGGCCACACGCACGAATTCTCTCCCCTGGTTTCCCAGGTTTTCAGGAGTGACCTTGGAAAAAGAGCGAGCCGTAGTTCTTCACGGCATGGGTGATAACATGTTTGTCACCATTCAGACTGTCTGAAGGCTGCCCAGTTTTATTTTATTGCATTTCGAGGTGTCACCAAGACCGGGTTGAATTACGTTGCCAACTCCTTCATAAAAAAAAGAAAAGTGACTTTGCTTTCCCGCACCCCGCGGGAGATCAGGGCTCGCGGGAGCCACTCCGATGTCTACAACACTTTTTTGTTTCCCCTGCAAGCGTGCAATAGCTAAAACTTACAGATGAAAGGCTTTGGGAACCTGCGCTACTAAATAAAAGTATTTAATCACCGCAGAAAAAAGCAGATGCAGACTCTTGTGTGTGCAAGCCCCGCAGCGGGGTTTTATCAATTGTTACGGTCCGGCGCGGAGTTGAGCGGTGCCGGCCCGGGGCGCGCCCCTGGGGTACCCCCGTGGGGAGCNCCCCGGCAGCCCCGGCACCCCCGGCACCCCTGGCAGCCCCGGCAGCCCCGGCAGCCCCGGCTCCGCCGCGTCGCACCCGCCGCTGCCAGAAGGTGCCGCCGTCCGCCTGCGAATCGCTCCCAGCCTAATTAGGCGGCCGGTATCGGCTGCAATCACGGCTGCTGATAGAGATAAATGGGGAAGGCACTATCTGCCCAACAATAGTGGGGTTTTTTTTAAAGGGGAAAAAAAAAAAAAAGAGGAAAAAAAAAAACAATTGAACTTTTCATCAGCTGCTAATCATGATTTTTTTATTGCTTTGCTTAGCATTTTCTGGGGAATAAAACCTCAGAGGAGCCCAGTCTTTTGTGGAAAATGAAAGGGCATATAAAAAAATGAATGTACATGGATTCTAAATATTTCAGGTTGTATGACTTTGTGTTTGACCTTAGCAGAAGATGAACTAATCCTGCAATATAATAGACTTTCATAGAGATATGGAAAATGGCTGCTTTTTTATCTCAGTTGCCATGGGAACCATCAGAGAGAAGGCCTAGCTGAGATGCAATAGAAGGTTATTAAATGTGTGCTTGTGTATATTGGAAAAATACAGCTTTTTGTCATCTTGTGTCACTCATAGGTCTTTAATACGTAATGTTTAGGTTATTAATAAACTAACACAGGTCCATTTTTTACAGAGAACAACTGTGAATACAGCCATAAAAAAATTAGTACAAGTTGAACATTTGCAAAACTCCCAAGCGCGGGCAGGGGCTGCTGCTTGCCTGCAACTTCCCAGGAAAGTTTCTTTCTCTTTCCAGGCAGGGACAAGATGAGTTCTGCTGGACAGGCAGAGGGGACCAGGAGACTGTGGGTGTCCTATCCCCAACCCAGAATCTTGCTGTCCCCCTGGGTTGGGGGTCCAGGGCAGTGCTAGTGATATGTGATGTGCTGCAGTGGTGCAGAATAAAATGTTTTGTTGTCTGGTACCTGGGCACAGGCTCAGGTGCTGCCAGAGAAAAAGGGTTGGGTGAGAGCCAAAGGGACATCTGTCCCTGGCTGTGGGTTGGGGGATCTCCTGTTCTGGGGGCTGCACAGACAGACTGGGAGGCATTTACTGTTATATAGATAGGTTTTGGTAGGGAAAAAAAGGGGGAAAAAAGAGAGAATAAGAAACAAGAAATAAAGAGAGAAGTAGAGAAAGAGAAGAAGAGAGAAAGAAAGGAAGGAAAACCTGATACTGCCCTGAGCGGGAAGGGACAGACTTCACACTAACTCAAGGAGCAAAGAACTCCCTTTCTGTAAGGTTTGTTTGTGTCCCCCAGGATCACCAATTACTTCCTAAATTTGGGCTGCCCCAGGTGCCCTGTTCTGCCTGTGGCTGGGATGTGGAGGAATCACCCAGCACTGACAGTGAGGGCTGGAAGCCAGCCCAGCCCATGGGGGACCCAAGGGACCGGCAGGACCCCATGGCCAGGGTTTGGGGGGAACAAGCTGGGGGGAGCACTGGGAGTTTTTACTAGGTTGACCCAGCTGGACCCTGAGACTGCTGAGGGCTGGGGCAGGACTGGGACACAGCTGAGCCTGGAGGTGGCTGTCTGGATGGGGACAGAGGCGCTTCCAGGTACACAGGGCTCATCATTCCTGAAGCAGTGACTGCCCATGGATGCAGGTGAAGGTGGCTGCGGGTGCAGGACTAGAGTGTGAGTGAAGGTGCCTGAATGCCCAGAATGATGTTCGCAACTCTTCTCCCTTCCCTGCAAATCCACCAGTACCTCAGCAGAGCAACCCCAAATTTCCAAGCATGCTGCGTGGCAGCACTCTGCACGCTGAGCTGTTGTCCCACCCTGCTCCCCTGGATCGGGGATGGGCAGAGGACCCTCTTGTCACTCGACGGAACCCACAGCAAAGACCCGCGTGTGCGAAGAGCCTCGGGGGTGTCCCAGGCCTGGCTGGGGGCACCCCTCGTGCACAGCAGCCCCGCATCCATGCATACTAAGTAAAGCAAGGAATACATAGATTTTGCCTATCTGCCGATCAAACGCGGAGATCTGCTCTGGTAAATGATGCATTAGATGCGGTGGCTGTATTTGTTGTGTGAGTTTTGAAAGGGTTCCGATAATCTGGAAGCGAGAGATAAGGAACACCATTTATTCAGCAGCACTTTGGAACCAATTTTCAACCCTGTTCAACCCCATTCTCCAGCAGCCTCCAGGAGCCCAGGAGATAAGGATTGGGCTATTCATTATCTTCACAAGGAACAAAGATTAGCTAGCAGAGATGAAAAATTACCCCTGGATAGTAATAATAAGGAAGCGAACCTGGAGAGCTGCTGAGCCTATATTCTCCTTGCTGCTGGTGCTGCTTCTTCTCTTTTTAAATTCTCTCCCTCTTTTTTTGTTGAATCAATATTGAAAAGGTTGGTTTTTTTTTTTTTTTTTTTTTAAGTGGGGGAAGAAAGCTTTCCCCCTTGTCTATCATATTTTTCAATATTCAGAATATGGTTGTTACCGTGGAAGAGAGCAGAGCACGGTGCCCCGCTTCCTCCCAGACTTTCAGATGACATCTTTAGTACGAAAGCTTAACAGGAAAGAAAAACATCCTTCTCTTCCAGCGGGCATGAGGGGAAAATCCCAACTCCCTGCCCCTCCGACCCCCAGTGTCTCTGATGGCACGTGGAGGGCTGACCCCGGCTGTCCCGGGACAGCGCGGCTGCAGAGCAGGCACAGCGCGGTGAGCCTCGGGCGGGCAGCGCTCCGCTCTCAGCCCCCCGAGCCCCCGGCTCGCACAGCCCCGTCTGTCCCCGCACAGCCCCGTCTGTCCCCGCAGCCTNGCCTTCAAACCCCACTTTTCCCGTAGTTTTTCCGCCTGAGCGACAGTTCCTCGTTTTGGAGTCGTTCCGTGCGGGGCGATCCCAGGACGCGGCTGCCGAAGCGTCTCCCTCTTCCTGGGCACCGGGGAAAAAAGAGGGGATATATATATGTATATATTTTAATACCACATTCTTTTGTATTTTTCCCCTGCATAAATCTGGTGATGTATCTTCTCTCAGAGGATGAAGGGTAATACAGGAGGAGTAATTAAAACACTTACTTTGGAAATGGGCTGCGTGGGGCTGATAAGAATTATCTGCCGCATATCAAGGACCCTTTTTCCCCCGAACCATATCACAAAGACAGACAGAAAATGCCAGCAGAATAGGATCCCCCCCCTCTTTTCCCTGCTTACATTTTTACCTCCATTATGATGATAATTCCTCTCCCGCGAAACTTTTCTCCTTCCTTTCCCGAACCGTATTTCGTTCCCCCACCTCCCGCAGGGCCCCCGCCGGACGGTCCGGCCTTTGTCTCTGCATTAATATGGTTTTCCTGCAGCCTCGGGCGGGGGTCCCGCCTGTCCCCCCCTCTGGAGAATCGCGCCGCGCCCCCCGAGCCGCCTCGACGCGGCCCCCGCGGCCCCGGCGCCCGTCACCCCATCCAGGCAGCGGGCGCTGGGCGAGGGAAGCCCCCAGCCCCGCACACGCACGCACCGGCAGGAAAATACCCAGCAGGTGAGGACTGCCAAGCCAGGGCTGGGGCGCGCAAACATTTCCGAAAACATTCGTTCTGGCTGGATTTCTTAGTGCTCTACGAAATTCGTATTTTACCGTCTCTTTCCTAGCTATAACAACGACTTGTCGCGTAATATCTGCTTGTGCCTCTTCCAGCTTCTCCGCTGCCTCACTTACGTGCAGGTGCATAGCCCGAAAGGCTGAATTTGGAAGGGAGAGGTGTGAGAAGAAACACGAGGTTATACAAAAGCCAAGCTGGGCAATGGAAAAAAAAATCCAAGACCCCCAAAGCATTCCCTTCACTAGAGAGTGGAACCAAAATTAATACTAATAGGAGTAATTTATAGGAATAATTGATCCTACGAAGCGGCTCCCCCCAGCCCACCTTCCTTGGGATCCGAGGAAGAAGCGAGCGGCTCGGGAGAGGCTGGGGCTGCGGCGCCCGCCCCGCCGGA
>VWZW01004406.1:1862-13737 GCA_013397115.1 Edolisoma coerulescens
CCTGGTTCAGTGGGAGGTGTCCCTGCCCTGAATGGGATTTAAGGGCCCCTTTTAACCCCAACCATTCCACAAAACACAAACTCAGACAACACCAAAGCAGCGCTAAGCCCTGCAGACCCTTGGGAAAAGCCATTTAGGGCCACAAACACGAGGCCAAAGACTGGGAAAGGACAAAGGGATGGTTTGGGGAGCTCCGGGGCGGGCACTCACCGCGCAGCGCCGGCAGCAGCGAGCGCTCCTTGCTGTCCTCGCAGCGGTTGCACTCGCTGAAGTAGAGCAGCAGGAACACGTCCAGCAGCACCCAGAGCAGCGACGTGGCCAGCACCACCCGGCAGTAGCCAAACCTCCTCATGGCTCCTGGCAGCTGCCCCGGAGCCCCGGGAAGGGCTGGGATCCGCCTCCGGAGCCCCGGGAGCGGCGCGAGCGGAGCGGGATCACAGTCCCACGGCGGAGATCCCCCAAGGAGGCAGAGAGCAGCATCCCACTGCGGGCAGAGGGAAAGCAGCACCGGGTTTTCGTGGATTTCGTGGATATTCAGCCATTTGTCGGACATTATTTGACACGGAAACGTTCCTTTTCTTCAGAGAATGAGTTCAGATTTTAGATTTCCCAACACTGAATTTTTATCTTGCCAAGATATTCCGGACGCCACCTCGCGACCCCCAAAGATTCCTTGGAAAAGGGCAGGGCACTCACCCACGGGTTTGGGCTCCTGCCTGGATTAGGGAGTTTGGAAAACAAAGCTAAAGGTGAGGCTTCCATGTCCTGTTCTCCAAGGGCTGGAGCCAGGCTGAGAGAGCTGGGAATGCTCACCTGGAGAGGGGAAGGATCCAGGGAGAGCTCAGAGCCCCTGCCAGGGCCTAAAGGGGCTCCAGGAGAGCTGGAGAGGGACTGGGGACAAGGGCTGGAGGGACAGGACACAGGGAATGGCTTCCCACTGCCAGAGGGAAGGGATGGATGGGATATTGGGAAGGAATTCCTGGCTGGGAGGGTGGGGAGGGGCTGGGCTGGAATTTCCAGAGAAGCTGTGGCTGCTCCTGGATCCCTGGAAGTGTCCAAGGCCAGGTTGGAGCAGCCTGGGATAGTTTGGATGGGGTTTGGATGGACTGGGACAGGATTTAAGGTCCTTTCCCATCCCAAACCATTCCAGATTCCCTGACCTCCCCTGGGGCGGGGGTCTGTAATTAGCGGTCTCTAATTAATGACTCCCACTCACCATCACCCGCATTCCGTGCCCAGGCTCCGTGTCCTGCTCCAGCCATGCTCCCAAAGCACTCCCTCAGCACTGAACCTCTGGATGATTTTCCAAGTGCCTGGAAAAGAAAAAGAGAAGGAATCCCAATCACTTTTCCGCATTTCCCAAAACATAAGGAAATTTTTTATAATTAAAAATCTCTCCTCAGCTTCGTCCACATTTTAACTTCCTTATCCCACCCCCCTCAGCTCTTCATTCCAGGAGTATCTCAAGTGAGATCTTTCCATTTTCCATCCCGTTTTAATTCCAGTTCATGGGAGCCAAAGGGATGGAAGAGCAGGAATGATTGGAATAAATGAAATAAGTGATTTCTTCCATTACTCCTGCAGCATTTCGGTACCGACTCCTCGTTAACAACAATTCCCATCTCCCAAGTATCAGCCAATGGCTCT
Organism: Edolisoma coerulescens; assembly: GCA_013397115.1. NCBI lineage: Eukaryota > Metazoa > Chordata > Aves > Passeriformes > Campephagidae > Edolisoma > Edolisoma coerulescens. Next base: position 3,510 of record VWZW01004406.1, read on the forward strand.
TCCTGCTGAGGGATTCCCAGGCAGCGGATTTAGAATTCCAGGAATTGCTGTTCCAGGATAACACAATCCATTTCCACAGCAGTCACGGGAACAGTTTCATTATAGGAAGAAAATGAGGAAAAAAACCCCGAATTTCCCAGCAAATCCATGGATGCTCCAGCCCTGGAGGTGTCCAAGGTTGGATGGGGTTTGGAGAAACCTGGGATAGGGGAAGGGAATGGGATGAGCTTTAAGGTCCCTTCCACCCCAAAGCATCCCATGATTCTGTGATTCCATAAAATCTCCTCCTCCAAAGCTCCAAAAGGAAGTAGCTTCCCAAAAACCAGGATTTATTTGAACTAAAACACAGCCTAACAAGGTTTGCAGGGAGAGGAGGAAGGGAAAAATCCTGACGTTCTGAGCTCCCACTTCCTGGAATAATCCCAATTTGAACCCATGATCTGGCAGCAAAGCAGAGGGAAATTCCTGCCCCAAACCCTGCAGCCGGGCAGGGCTGGAGGCAGGAAAAGCAGGATTTTGGGATAGGGAACAGGGGGCAAACTGAGGAATCTCCCAGCCCTTCCTAGAGCTGACCCCCCACAACGCTGTGGTGGGGGAATTATGGAAGCTGCAAACCCCAGTGAACGGGAATTCAAGATTCCAAACCTTGATTTGCCTTTCCCACGGATTAAAATTCCCAGTTTTCCACGGATATAAAACAATTGTTCGGGATTTTTCCTCGGGACCCCACAGAGCCCCTGGTTATCCCCCAGCCAGGCCTGCCCAAGATTTCATTTTCTCGGGGGCTCAAAGCCCCAGAATCCATCACTGCTCCCTGCAAACCTCTTCGTTCCCTTTCCCAACATCCCTGCGAGGTGGAACAAACATGGACACAGCCAAAGTCCCGATTCCTGAGCTGCACTTTCCCACCAGTGCTGGGAATGGAATTTTTTAGCGGAACTTGGGGTCATTCCTGACTCTTTTGTGGGCTGGGGAGGTGGAAGTTGCAGCAGCTCAGGGTGGGGGTAGGAAATGAAAGTGTGTTCAGGGGAAACTCAGCAGAATTTTAGGGAATCACAGAATTCCAGACTGGTTTGGGTTGGAAAAGACATTCAGGATTATCCCATTCCACCCCCAGGGACACCTCCCACTATCCCAGGGTGCTCCAAANAAGAGGTCAAAGCCCTCCCACTCCCAAACGGGCACCTCCCGTAAATCCGGATCAGCAGAGCCCTGAGCAGCTCCTTAATCCCCCATCACTCCTCAGGCTCATCACAAACCAAGTGCCCTAATCCTCCGCGGGACAGGAATAACCTGTGCCGGAAATTCCCAAAGAAAATCCCCAAGAAAATCAGGGGAATTGTCCGATTCAGTGCCCAGCTCTTTGACTGACTCAGCAAAGGAGCACAGCTGGAATTCCAGATCCAGCTGCACCCTAGGAATGTGATTAAATCTTCCTAATTAATACCAGAACCACTCTGATCTCAGTGTGACCTCACAAACCTGTGAAACTCCAACCCTTCCTGGCCACCTGCATTCCCAGGAATTCCAAACCGACTGCCCCCTTCCAGGTGCTCGGATGAGGAAGGACACAAAATCCAAATTATTCACAGGGAAGCACTGCTTCCATCCCAAATCATCCCATTTTTTATGGAATGAGACCTAGACCAGGGCTGAGCAACATTTACAAGTCCAAATCGCTTTTAAAGCCACCCTTAATCCACCCTAAACCCCCAAGGAGGGTTTCAGTGAGCTGGGCCTGGTAAAGCTCAGCTTAACCCGAGGGGTGTGACAGGCACAGGCTGGGGCAGGGGTGCTCCCCTCCTCCCCTGCCAGATGTGGCCACATCTGCACAGCCCCAGCGGTTGCCTGGCAACAGAGGGATGCTGCCCTGGGTACCAGGATCTGCCGCCCCCCCGGCTGCCCAGTGCCCCCAGTTTGCCCATCACATCCAGTACGGGCAACTGGGAAGCCCAGCCCAGCTTTTCCAGGCTTGGGATTGCTCTCAGGGATTTGTTTTCCCTGCTCCAAGGGGTTCCCAGCCCTTCCCAAACCCTCCCAGGCTGCCCAGTGCCCCCCCCTCTTCCCCCTTGGAACCGGGGAGCCCATCCTGGCCTTCTAGGCTGCAGGAGCTTTGGGATTGCTCTCAGGGAGGGGAAAGGATTTGTTTTCCCTGCTCCAAGGGGTTCCCAGCCCTTCCCAAACCCTCCCAGGCTGCCCAGTGCCCCCCCCTCTTCCCCCTTGGAACCGGGGAGCCCAGCCTGGATTTCCAGCTTTGGGATTGCTCTCAGGGATTTGTTTTCCCTGCTCCAAGGGGTTCCCAGCTCCTCCAGGGAACATGCAGGGAGTGCCATGGGATCATCCAGGAATCCATCCAAGCCCGGGGGCTTTCCCATAGGAGAACAACACAGAACCCTCCTTCTGTCCCCTGCTCACACCCCAAGGATGGAGGAAGAGAAATGAAAACATCCCAAAATCCACCCTGGCTCTCCCAGAGGATCAGAGCTCCCCAGGGCTCTTATGGGAGCTCAGCCATGGAATGGAATCAAAAATATTCCTGGGAATCTGTTATTCCTTGTGCTGCTGGTTTGGTTAAACAGGGAATCAAACTTCACCCACAGGCACCCCGAGAAAATTCCCCCATTCCATGGAGCAGATTCCTCCTCCTCCTGCTGCTCTCTTCCTTCCATCCCTCTGGAAGTACGGAGGGGAAAATTACCCAAGGAGGGGGTGGGAAAGTGCCTTGGCTGAGTTTCTGAGGTGCATTTTCACTGCTGAACCCTGAGAGCGCCGGCACACCCCAGAGATGGGGAAACGATGGAATTCTGCTGCTGTTCCCACTCCAGAGGCGAATTCCTGCCTTTCCACTGTCACTGAGGCCGTGGCGTTTTCCAGGGAATCTCCTGTGGGCTGTTCACACCTCGCTGGGAGCCAAAATCCAGCACCTCTGCCTCGGCCACAGCTCCTGTCCCACGGGAAGGGCCTGGGCTGGAAGCAGGGAATGGGATCCTCGGGAAGGCCTCGGACCCCGCTCTGCCGCGGATCCCAGAGAGGAGAATTCCAGAGGCTCAGGAGCAGCTAAGGCAGCCTTGAAATTCCTGCTGGCACATCCCGGCTGCAGAGCAGCACCGGCCAGCCAGGGACACTCCTGAGAACGAGCCCGCCGCAGCAGGGCCGGAATTTCTTATGGAATTTTTATGGAATGAACGCGTCTCAGGAGGGAAAATCTCCCCAAAACCCCGCAGCGAGAAGGGTTTGAGTCAGAGCCGTTCCTGCCACGCAGAGGCTGGGAAGTTCGCCGGGAAAAATTCCCAAGCAGGAATAAAATCATTCCCAAATATATTTTTCCACCTAAGGAAGGCAGAATCCTCGGGGTTTTTTTTGGGAATCCTGGGAATTCCCAGCTCTCCCCTCTAATAAATCCAAGCATTGCTCCTCACACCTGTCCTGGGATTCACCGCACGAAAATATTCCAGTGGCAAAAAAATCCCTTGCAAAAACATTTGGCAAGGAAGGTTTGGAGCTCGCCCTTCCCAAGGCACAGCTGGGATTTTCAATAATCGATTTTAAAATATTTTAATACAAAATATTATATTGAAATAATTAAATTGAAATAATTAAAATAATTAAATTAAATTCTATTTTAGGGCCACACTGATCAAAACAACCCCGAATATAAAATCCACCCTCGAAAAATCAGCATTTAATTCCACGAGCAGCTCATTAATTCATGGATAAGGAAGAACTTTTAATGCCAGAGCTGTCAATTTCCAAGATCAATCCAGGAAAGCTCGCTCAAATTTAGTAAGGAATAAAAATAGGGGGAAAAAAAAAACAGAATAAAAGGAATCAGGTACCTCCACCAGGCAGAGCCACGCAGTGTTTTGTGTTTCCAGAATTCCATTTTCTCTCCTCTCTCCTCTCCTGAAATTTAGTAACAGCCCCACTCTTCCCTCGGGAATGCATTCCCAGGACTCAGGAATCCAAGTGGAAAAGCCTCGTTAATTCCCCTCACCCCAGATCTCGGGAGGAAAACCTGCCCTGGGTTTGGGGGGCTCTGTTCAGGCCACAGCCACACAATCCCAGGCTTCTCCCCAATTCCATCCCCCCAGCACCACATTCCCAACAGCTCTGCATGTCCAGAGCCACTGAGCCTGGAAATGAGGGGAAATTCGGGAATTGACCTGGATTTATTCCCTCCTCTAAAGCCCTGGTGCTGTGCTGGCACAAAGCACCGAAAACTTGAAGTCAATTAAAATAAAGATTAAAAAAAAATCCCTGAATCTTAATGGAATATCACAGAACCATGGAATGCTTGGGATGGGATATTAATCCATGGGCAGGGACACCTCCCACTATCCCAGGCTGCTCCAAGCCCCATCCAACCCAGCCTTGGAAACTTCCAGGGATCCAGGGGCAGCCTGGGAACAACCAAACATTGGGAATTAACACCAAGCATCACAAGACAATCTGTTTTCCTATAACATTTCAGGAGCTCAAAATCCCCCTCCCATTCCCTTTTCCAGGTTCTTCCCTCAAACACAGCCCGCCTACAAAAGCAAAGTAAAGGACTTTGCTCACCAACCTCCCAAATTCCTCCTTCCCAGGCAGCCCTGGCATCTCCATTCCCAAATCTCCCTTTTTTCCCAGGTGAGGCAGGGATTTCTCCCCTCGGAAGCTGCAGAGCCTCATCCAGGCCGAGTAGCAGCCAGAGCTGCCTCTGTTCATTCCCATTCCAGAGCTGGGAGCTCTCCCATGTTCCCGGGAAATTAAAAGCACTTGAGTGGCACCGACAGCTCAGCAGATCCCACCCAGGAGGGGTTTTCCAGCTCTTCCCAACACAAGGAAATGTCGGAGAAAGCCGGAGTGACCCAAGGGGCAGGGAAATCAGGGAATGGTCACATTCCCAAGGCTGCCGGAGCGCCAGGAATGTCAGGGCCAAGGCGGGAGTGTTGGGGTGTCCGGGCAGGGCCAGGAGTTGGATCAGTGACCCTGGGGGTCCCTCCCAGCTCTGGTAGTCCAGGATTCTGGGATCTGAGGAAGCCATGGAGCAGAGGGTGGCCCCGTGGAGCAGGGAATGGCCCCACGGAGCAGGGATGACCCCATGGAGCTGAGGGTGTCCCAGTGGAGCAGAGGAGGTTCCCATGGAGCAGGGAATGGCCCCATGGAGCAGAGGGTTGTTCCCATGGATGTCCCCATGGAGCAGGGAACGGCCCCACGGAGCAGAGGGCTGTTCCCATGGATGTCCCCATGGAGCAGGGAACGGCCCCACGGAGCAGAGGGTTGTTCCCATGGATGTCCCCATGGAGCAGGGAATGGCCCCATGGAGCAGAGGGCTGTTCCCATGGATGTCCCCATGGAGCAGGGAACGGCCCCACGGAGCAGAGGGCTGTTCCCATGGATGTCCCCATGGAGCAGGGAACGGCCCCACGGAGCAGAGGGTTGTTCCCATGGATGTCCCCATGGAGCAGGGAATGGCCCCATGGAGCAGAGGGCTGTTCCCATGGATGTCCCCATGGAGCAGGGAACGGCCCCACGGAGCAGAGGGCTGTTCCCATGGATGTCCCCATGGAGCAGGGAACGGCCCCACGGAGCAGAGGGTTGTTCCCATGGATGTCCCCATGGAGCAGGGAATGGCCCCATGGAGCAGAGGGCTGTTCCCATGGATGTCCCCATGGAGCAGGGAACGGCCCCACGGAGCAGAGGGCTGTTCCCATGGATGTCCCCATGGAGCAGGGAACGGCCCCACGGAGCAGAGGGTTGTTCCCATGGATGTCCCCATGGAGCTGTGCCCAAGGGGGGTTGGACACCTCCCACCCCCCGGAGATGTGGGGCCGTCGTTATCAACGGGACACCAACACTACACTGGTAACGGAACATTCCCATTGCACCAGGCACAAAAACATGGAATTCTGAGGTTGGAAAAGGCCTTTAAGGGCAGCTCCAGCTGTGAACCAGCACCACCATCGTGTTCAACACTAAACCCCGACCCCAAGTGCCAATCCAGCTTTGGGAACACTCTCAGGGATTGGAACCCCTCACTGCCCTGGGCAGGACAACCTTTCCAGGAGGGAATTTTCCATAATATCCAAACCTGAGCCTGCCCCGACCCAGCCTGAGGCCGTTCCCTCTCCTCCTGTCCCTGTTCCCTGGGAGCAGAGCCCGACCCCCCCGGCTGCCCCCTCCTGTCAGGGAATTCCAGAGAGGGAAAAGATCCCTCTGGATCCTCCTTTGCTCCAGGCTGAGCCCCTTTCCCAGCTCCCTCAGGAATTCTCCAGCCCCTTCCCAGCTCCGTTCCCTTCCCTGGACACCCCCCAGCCCCTCAGGCTCTCCCTTGCCATGAGGGGAAAATCAAAAAGTGGGAGAAAACATGAGGGATAAAAAAAAGTGAGGGAAGTGTGGGGAGGGCTCTGCTGCAGAGCTTTTCCCTTCTGGATCCTCCTTTTCTCCAGGCTGAGCCCCTTTCCCAGCTCCCTCAGGAATTCCAGCCCCTTCCCAGCTCCCTCAGTTTCTCCCCATCCCGCCTGTGCTCCATGGACAAGCAGAATTCCCTGACTTCTTTGGGAAAGAACCCAAATTTCCGAGCACCACAAGCCCCTGTGCCAAGCAATGATCATCGCATCCCACCGGCCCCAGCTTCAGACTCATCCTCACAAAAGGCCTGGAATCTCCTCTGCCATTCCTGGTTTATTCCTCCCTCATCCCCAGGTTTTGGAGGGGAGCAGATTTGTCGGAATTGTTCAGCTCTCACTACGTGGGATTTAAAAATAAAACAACAAAAAAAAAAGAACCCCAACCCTCTTTTCCCGTGTCCATAAAAGTGCAGCCACATGGAGCTCAATGCTCCCACATTTCCAGGCAAAGTTTTCCTTGGATTCACCCGACAGGCAAAACCCTCTGGAATTTTCTTACCTAAAAAAAAAAAGGAGAGATTCCCAACTCCTTATTTGCAGGCGATTCCTGGAAAATTCCTCATGAATTTCCTTCACGAGCCACAGTTTTCCTGCCGGCCTCCGGTGGGGTTTGGTTCCAACATTCCCACATTTTGCAAACCCAAAATTCCATAAAACATTGGGAGGAAGTAACTCCATCCCATTCCACACATTCCCACGTTGAAACCAGCCCGAATTTTCCCATGGAACGGCGTTTTGGGGGTGCAGATGGTGGGAAGAGCTCTGGCACCTGTTATTCCCAAGGAAATGGAGCTTTTTCTGGAGCAGGTGGGAAGAAGGTGTGAACAGACAGAAAACCCCAGATCCGTGTGGGATCATGTCTTGATTTGGGTAAAAAAAGCAGATTTTTACATTGAAGAAGGATGTTCTTACACGAAAAAAGCAGATTTTTAGACAAGAAAACCACTTTTTTGCACAAAAAAGGAGGGTTTTACTCAAAAAAAGCAGATTTTTACATGAGAAAAGCAGATTTTTAGACAAGAAAACCACTTTTTTGCACAAGAAAAGCAGCTTTTTACGCCAAAAAGAAGGGTTTTACTCAAAGAAAGGAGGTTTTTACTCAAAAAAGGAGGTTTTAGACAAGAAAATAATTTTTTGCACAAGAACAGTAGATTTTTACACCAAAAAGGAGGTTTTTACTCAAAAAAGGAGGTTTTAGACAAGAAAATAATTTTTTGCACAAGAACAGTAGATTTTTACACCAAAAAGGAGGTTTTTACTCAAAAAAAGAGGTTTTGAGACAAGAAATTCCCATCCCAAATCCACTTTTTATATCCAAAATGAAGAAAACCCGAAAGCTTTGGGACTCCCAGGCCTGGCTGAAAAAGCACCAAAGGATAAAGTGGCACTTTTGGATTTCTGTGGAATTGGAACTCTCCCTGTTCTCACTTTTGGGAGGTTTTATTGATAACGCAAAACAACCAATGGGCAGCACGGGAGGAAAGTTTAAAAATACCTAAAAATACCAAAAAACCCCTAAAAAAAACCCCCTAAAAGTACAAAACAACCCCCTAAAAATAACTTAAAAATACCTAAAAAATACCCCAAAACCCCCCAAAAATGAAAAAAAAAACACCCAAAAATTCATTAAAAAAATAACTAAAAAAATAAAAAAAAACCCCTAAAAACCCCTTAAAAATACCTTAAAAAACCCTTTAAAAAGACCTAAAAAATACCTAAAAATACCTTAAAAAATAACTAAAAGTACCTAAAAAATACCTTTAAAAAACCCTAAAAATACCTTAAAAAAACCCCTAAAAAATACCTTAAAAATCCCTAAAACCTCAAGTTTTAAGGCCTCACCTCTCCTTCAAAGCCCAGCAGCCACCAAGAGTTAAAATAATCTTTGCCTCCATCATTCCCAGCGTGCCTTAATCTCCCATTAATCTTTCCTCCCGCTATTCCCAGCGTCCAAATAAATTCCAGCCGTTATTTCCCGACACAGAACAGCTTTTAGCAGTTATTGTCTCTTTATTCGTTCCGATTAATCCAATTTCTAATCAGAAAAATGGAAATTAAAGTTTATTTTTCCATCACCTCGGAAGCGGCTTTTACCCCGTTCCTGGGAAAGCAGCTGGCATCCCAACTTTGGGATTTGCCGAGGGAAAATCCCAGCTTTTAACAGAGGTGCCAAATCCCATTTCCAGCAGTCCGGGCTGTTTCTGTCCTTATTTCCACGCGGGAAGAATTTAAGCGGAATTTAAGCGGAATTTAAGCGGAATTTAAGCGGAATTATCCCAGTGCATCCTGCTCTGTGCGAGCACTGGGAAAAACGGGAAGCAGCCAGGCTGAGGCGCTTCCAGGGAAACCTGCGGCTGGAATAGCCCCAGCCGCGATTCCAGGGAATCCTGACAGCCCAAAACGCAATTCCAGGGAAACCTACGGCTGAAATCCACAGCCCCAAACGTTATTTCAGGGAATCCTGACAGCCCTAAGCGCTATTCCAGGAAAACCTGTGGATGGAACGGATAAAGCGTCGCTCCCTCCTACCATAAGCAGCCTCCGAGCGCCGTTTTCCAGGGATATTCGGATCCTTCCTCGCGGCCCAGCGGAGCCGGTGGCGCTTCCTTGGGGAACTCCCGAGCGAATCCCGGTCCAGTCAGGGCTTGTCACACATCGCTGGCCGCAGCCCGGCTGATCCCGGATTAAATAAAGCTCCCTGGAAGCGGCTGGAAAGGCGGCGGCAGCGGGATCAGGGAGTGCGGGGGGAGCGCAGGGCGGCGGAGCCGGGAGAGAGGGATCCCTCGGGAGAACGGGGCCGGGAGCGAGGGGATCCCTCGGGAGAACGGGGCCGGGAGCGAGGGGATCCCTCGGGAGAACGGGGCCGGGAGCGAGGGGATCCCTCGGGAGAACGGGGCCGGGAGCGAGGGGATCCCTCGGGAGAACGGGGCCGGGAGCGAGGGGATCCCTCGGGAGAACGGGGCCGGGAGCGAGGGGATCCCTCGGGAGAACGGGGCCGGGAGCGAGGGGATCCCTCGGGAGAACGGGGCCGGGAGCGAGGGGATCCCTCGGGAGAACGGGGCCGGGAGCGAGGGGATCCCTCGGGAGAACGGGGCCGGGAGCGAGGGGATCCCTCGGGAGAACGGGGCCGGGAGCGAGGGGATCCCTCGGGAGAACGGGGCCGGGAGCGAGGGGATCCCTCGGGAGAACGGGGCCGGGAGCGAGGGGATCCCTCGGGAGAACGGGGCCGGGAGCGAGGGGATCCCTCGGGAGAACGGGGCCGGGAGCGAGGGGATCCCTCGGGAGAACGGGGCCGGGAGCGAGGGGATCCCTCGGGAGAACGGGGCCGGGAGCGAGGGGATCCCTCGGGAGAACGGGGCCGGGAGCGAGGGGATCCCTCGGGAGAACGGGGCCGGGAGCGAGGGGATCCCTCGGGAGAACGGGGCCGGGAGCGAGGGGATCCCTCGGGAGAACGGGGCCGGGAGCGAGGGGATCCCTCGGGAGAACGGGGCCGGGAGCGAGGGGATCCCTCGGGAGAACGGGGCCGGGAGCGAGGGGATCCCTCGGGAGAACGGGGCCGGGAGNGGGATGTGGAATGGGGTGCTAAGAGGAGCAGGGGAAGGCAGGGATGGTGAGGGAATCGGGGTTTGGGATGGGATGATGAGGAGAGCAGGGGATGCGGGAAGGGGAGCTGAGGGGGGCAGGGGAAGGCAGGGACACGGAGGGGATGGGGGAATGTGGGAAGGGGTGATGAGGAGGGCAGGAGATCAGGGATGTGGGATGAGGAGTGGAGGGGAGCAGGGGAAAGCTGGAGGGACCAGGGAAGCACCGGGAATGCTGAAGGGGGGACAAGGAGG
>VWZW01004406.1:23860-50374 GCA_013397115.1 Edolisoma coerulescens
CCGCGGACACGCGGGCTCGGCTTGGGGCGTTTTCCTCCTGAAAAGCAGCAGATGAAGGGATGCCGGGATGCCGGAGGCCGGGAGATGCTCGGCGTGGCCGGAGCCGCCCATCCCGGCCAGTCCCGGTCCTGTCCCGGTCCTGTCCCGCCGCCCGCGGCTGCCGAAGTAAAGCGTGCTCTGATGGCAACAGGTCTGGGCTGCTTATTCCGTCCTCCTGCTTCCCTTCCCTTCCCTTCCCNATCCCTCCCGCGATTCCCGGGATGCCGCGGAAGGAGCGGGGAGCGGCTGGGATGAAGCTTTCCCACCGCGGCCCGTCCGGGCGGGATTTCCCGTCCAGCCGCGCTAAAACTTCCCTTTTCCAGCGCTTTTCCAGCGCTTTTCCAGCGCTTTTCCAGCCCCCGCGGCTGGCTGAAGGCAGGACCCGCATCCCTGCTCGCGGGGAGATGCGGGAATTGCGTTCCTGCCCCTGGATCAGGGAATGCACCCAGCCCAGCTCACCCCGGCTCTACCCCGCTGGCCGGGAACACAACGGGAATTTTGGCTCTGGAAAACCACACAATCCCGGTTTTATTATCCCAGCTAAAATCCTGCCCAACAGGTGACTTCGCACATTTCAGGCTGGGAGAAGCCGCTGCTCCCACGGGATTTGGGCTCCTCCATCCGTTCCCTCCCTAGGGATCTTGCCGTGCGAGCTTTCCCAGCTGTTTCTCCCATTCCCGAGGGCTCCGCTGGCTCCTGGGGATAAATTCGTGCTCCCACATCGGCTGGGGGAGGAATGGGAGCGGCAGAGGCACTTCCCGGGAATCCCGGCAGCGGGATGGGGACGAGGAGGCTCCAACAACCTGGGAGAAAATCGTTCTCCCGACACCCAAATTCCTGCTGGGAAGTGTTCATTGTCCAGGTTCTTAGCGCTGGAAGTTTTTTGGAGCTGCCTGGTTTTTTCCGGGGGTGGAAATGGCCGAGCTCCGGAAATTTTATGGACACCCCTAGGAGAGGTTATGAGGAGTTTAAATTGGGATGGAAAAGGTGAAATCCATTCACACCTGGGCTGGAAGGGGGTGGAAAAAGCTGGAGCTGCCAGAGGCGCTCCCGGGAGAAGCTGAAACAAAGCAGAGCATCCCCATGGATGGAATCAATTCCCGAGCCGGGCAGGAATCCCGGCAGCGATCCCTCGTTCCCAGCCACGCCGAAGGGAAAGACAAAGAACAGATCCGCCCGTTCTCCCGGGAACAAGCACATCCCGGACTGGGCATCATGGAAACGTTCCCGAGGCACCCCGGCCGAACCCGCTGGAGAAATTTATCCCAAATCCCCCTTTTTTACCCTTTAGTGCCAGAGGAAAAGCGGAATTTTAGGATAACGCAGTAAGAGGGAGGAATAACAGAGAGGTTTTGGTCATTCCAAAGCATTTCCAGCTGTTTAACTGGAATCACTTTGTGGTGGTGTGGAGAACATGAGCATTCCCATATCCTGGAATATCCAGGAGTGCACTGAATGCTTGGGACTGCTCTTTTTGGGGAGTTAATCCATCAGGAATCCTTTATTAATTACAGGGAATGCTTGGAGTAGAACACATTTGAATTAAGCTTTGCCGGAATTTCGGTGTTTTCCCAACACCGCAATTCCAAGGCGAGGCAAACTCCTGGTTCTGACCTGAAATTGTGGAATTTTCAGCCTCAATCCAAGATCCCTCCTTGCCTGGTGCCCCTACCCTAATCCAGTGTTTGTGACCCTAATCCCTAAAAATATCCCTCATTTTAGGCAGGGAAACGTTGGGAAAAGGGTTTTTCCTGCTGGGCACTGTGGAGATGTTGGGACACATCCAAAGCATCCGTGGGATTTGGGTCTGTGTCCCGTGGGGATTTGGGAACTGGCATGGAAAACAGATGGGATATTTATAACCTGTCCATGGGCAGGAAGAGGGAAGGGCTGGAAGAACCTCTCGAACTCTGGGATCACCTCAATCCCGTATTTTTGGGGTGATGGAGGAGCAGGAACCACAGGGGGAATGGAGATTTTCCAGCTGCTCCCATCATTGTTTGGAAAACACCTGGAAAGCTGCAGGAAGAGTCTGTGGGATCAACAAGCCCAGCTCTGTCGGCTCCTGGAAAAACAAATCCGGCTTGTGGTGCTGAGGGGTCAGGAAATGGGGATGTTTGGGATGAAGCCAGGGTGGATCCCACAGGAGGCTCCACAATCCCAGAGTTGGTGTAAGGAGAGGCCCAGGAACGGCTTCCCTGGGCCTGGATTATTCCTCTGAAATGGTGGAATATTTCCCATTTCACCACCACATTCCGGGGCCTTTCCTCGATGTGCATTCCCACTTCTCCACAGTGTTTCCATCCATGGAATTCCCGGAGGAGCAGAAGATGGAGAGTCCTGGGAGATGTGAGCAGCTCTTGGGAATTGCTGTGGGATCCCAGCGGGATGGAATCCTGGAATGGTTTGGGATGGGAGGGAACATAAATCCCACCCAGTGCCACCCCTGCCATGGGCAGGGACACCTCCCACTGTCCCAGGCTGCTCCAAACCCCGTCCAGCCTGGCCTTGGGCACTGCCAGGGATCCAGGGGCAGCCACAGCTGCTCTGGGAATTCCAGCCCAGCCCCTCCCCACCCTCCCAGTCAGGAATTCCTTCCCAATATCCCATCCATCCCTGCCCTCTGGCACTGGGAAGCCATTTCCTGGGTCCTGTCCCTCCATCCCTTGTCCCAAGGTGAGGTTTTACTGGGAATATTTCCAATTTTTGAGACAACCTTACAATTCCCAGTGACTCCTGCCAGGGAAGGACTCTGCAGCAGGGCCTTCTCCCAGCAGAATTCCCACCAGGATCTGCCCATGGCAGGGATTGGAACGAGATGATCTTTATGGTCCCTTCCAATCCAAACCATTCTGGAATTCCATGACCCAGTTTGAGATTTTTTTATGGCTGTTATGACCCGAAAATTCCCTGCAGCCCCAAGCACAGCAGGTCCCTCATGGAATATTTGGAATTCTCCTGGAGCACAGCAATAAAACAGCTCCAATGTGACTTTCCCCGAGTCAGGGTTGGAGTGGCCTCACCTCAGGCTTCCTGAATTCCTAATTCTTGTCTCCACAGCCATGACATCACCGTTTTTATGGATCAAATCCCAGTGCCAGGAGCTCCAGGGCAGAGCTTGGGGCCACACATCCCTCAGTGCTCAGGTCCCAGCTGGAAAAACCCCGGGAAAAACCCTTACCTGGGAATCAAACCCACCCAACTCCCCCCTGGATGTGAGGGGCACCTGCTGCCTGTGCTTCCCTGCAGGAATGCAGGCCGGGAAGAGCAATCATGGATTTCCCCCTTCCAGCTCCAAAGGGCTGCGGATCCTTCTGGAGCCGAATCCGGAGGCGCCTCTGGAGCGGCTGGGTCGATACCTCAGCCGGGAGCTGCTCATTAAAACACCCCTGGTAATGGCTCCGGGCTTTAATTAATGTCTGCTCTCCACCTCTTTTCGGGAATCAGCGTCCAGCGGGATGAGGGAAGGAGCACTTCGGCAGCTCAGCCACGCCGGGGGCAGGGGGGTTAATTCCCATTCCATATCCAGGCCGAATTCCCATCGATTTTTAAAGCAGCTCAGCTCGAATGAGAAAAATCCGCTCCTGAAGTTCGTTGGGAGCTAAAAAATGAAACCTTTTTAGGGCCAGAGCTGTTTCAGCTTCCTGGTTTGCCTTAATGTTTGTCATTCCAAGTGGAATCCGTTCCTCCATCCTGCAGCGCTGGGGCTGGCAACTCTCAGTGAAAGGATGTTCCCTAAAAATCCCAATATTCAGCTGGGATCCCCTTCTAAAAATCCCAATATTCAGCTGGGACAGCCCTCTAATAATCCCAATATTTAACCAGGAACCCACTCTAAAAATTCCAATATTCGGCTGGGATCGCCTCTAAAAATCCCAATATTTGGCTGGAAATCCCCTCTAAAAATCCCAATATTCAGCTGAGACACCCCTCTAAAAATCCTGGGATACTCCTCTAAATATACCAATATTCAGCTGGACCCCCTCATTAACAGGATCCCGTTAACGACCATTAACGAGCGGCTCATTAGCGGGGCTGCTCCTCCTCCCAGCCCTGTTTGTGTCCATGAATGGATCGCATCCATTGATTCCAGCCGGGAATAACTGGCCCAGCCCACGGAGCCCCAGGGGACAGCGACTCTTCCGATTCCTTTGGAAGAGAATCCGGCACCGGCAGCTCCAGGATTGAGGTTTGGAGTTGCTGTCCCAAAGCCGGATTTTCGGGGCTATTGCTGGCAGCCAAATTTCTGCAGCCAATTCCCAGCCCCTGAGCCTGGAATTGTAATTCCCAAACTCCGGAGTCAAAGGGTTATTGCAGGAATTATTTTGAAGTGTTCAGGCACCTGTTGGAGTTAAGGGTTGGTTTTTCTCACCTCAAAATTCCGTGAGGCCTCCAAGGTGAAATTTTAGCAGCAGCACCTTCTGCCTTCACTGGACTGAATTCTGGACCAAGGAATATTGGGGGATGTATAATTTATTCCCTCTGGAATATGGAGCCAGGCTGGGAGAGCTGGGAATGCTCACCTGGAGAAGGGAAGGCTCCAGGGAGAGCTCAGAGCCCCTGCCAGGGCCTAAAGGGGCTCCAGGAGAGCTGGAGAGGGACTGGGGACAAGGGCTGGAGGGACAGGACCCAGGGAATGGCTTCCCAGTGCCAGAGGGCAGGGCTGGATGGGATATTGGGAAGGAATTCCTGGCTGGGAGGGTGGGGAGGGGCTGGGCTGGAATTCCCAGAGAAGCTGTGGCTGCCCCTGGATCCCTGGCAGTGCCCAAGGCCAGCCTGGATGGGGTTTGGAGCAGCCTGGGACAGTGGGAGGTGTCCCTGCCCATGGAACAGGTGGATTGGGATGGTTTTAAAGTCCCTTCCATCCCGAAACATCCCATAATTCCCTGACTCACTCAACAGTCACTGATGCATTTACAGGAATCTGCTTTTTTTATAGACACCTTTATTATTTATTTCATGCCCAAAGTCCGATATTTTTTATGGCTGGGGCCCAGACTCTTCCTCTGAAGAAGGAAGTGGGAGCTTTCCAGGGCTGAGCAGATCCATCAATTTGGCCACAGGCAGCTTGGGAGCCATTCCGCAGTTATGGGATGTATTTTTAGCCCATGGAAAAACAGTGTCAGGAGCACCTGATATGACAAACACACGGAGCAATCCATCACCGGCCTGCCCGATATTCCATCATCAGGGAAGGAGAGCTTTGCTTCCCAACCACTCGCTGCTATTTTGGAAGTGTCTCCAGGGAGCCTGACTGGAGGAACCAGGGAGGGAGATGGAACTGGGATGGAGGAGATGGAGATGAAGGAGATGGAGTAGGGATGGAGGAGATGGAGCTGGGATGGAGGAGATGGAGCAGGGATGGAAGAGATGGAGCAGGGATGGAGGAGATGGAGCAGGGATGGGGGAGATGGAGCAGGGATGGAGGAGATGGAGCAGGGATGGAGGAGATGGAGATGGAGGAGATGAAGCGGGGATGGAGGAGATGGAGATGGAGGAGATGGAGCGGGGATGGAGGAGCTGGATTGGGGTGCCAGGAGCAATCAGCTGGGGGTGGAGGTGCCAAATTCCAGCCAGGACCCGGTTCCTTCATTTATTCTGGAAGTTTTCCTGTCAAAACGCCAAATCCCAGCCATCCACACGTGCCCGGAATGTGCAGCTCCTGGAAGAGTCCAGGCCTGGCTTTGCTTCAGAGCCAGAGCTCCCTCAGCCTCATCAGCACTGCCTGGAGCATTCCAAGGAGCTGGCGTGGTGGGATCATGGAATTCCAGGCTGGTTTGGGATGGAAAGGACCTTAAATCCCACCTCATTCCACCCTGTGCCATGGGCACCTCCCGCTCTTGCACCCCCAAACCAGGGGTGACCAAACTCCTCCCAAAAACTCTTCCTTCCAAAAACTCTTCCTTCCAAAAACTCTTCCCTCCTTGTTCCTCCCAAATCCAAAAGGAAAACCCAAATAACGGAGCTGGGAGCACAAACACCCCGTGGTGGTTGTGGAAAATCCTAAAAAGCCCCACAGAAATGGGGCCATAACTCAGGAGTGGGGTTGTGCCTCCCTTCCCATCCGTGTTTTGTGTTGTTCTGATTTTTAGGGAATTGTTTGGCAGGACAGGGACTGAATCCAGACTGGGAATGACTTAATGAGGCCATAAAGGGAATTTATTGCTCTGCTCCAGCCCTGGATGGGGAGAGCTCTGAGATCCTTTAAAAATGAGCTGGAATCAGAGTTAATTTGGGAATTATCCCTCCCTCAGCCACTGGAGCACAGCTGAGCATTCCCACGGTGAAATCCCAGCTGCTTCTGTTGGGAATAAAAATCCAAACTGGGATTTGACAGGCAGGAATAAATCATAAATAATAAATAAATAATAAATAATAAATAATAATAAATAACTTAGACAATGTGTGGGAATCTCTTATTGGAAATGGCTCATGGAATGCTGGAATTCCAGACTGGCTTGGGTTGGAGGGACCTTAAAGCTCACCCCATAAAGGAAAACCAGGAGGTTTGCACTGGAAACAAAGGGAAAAAAAGAAAGGAAAAGAGGGGAAAAGGGGGTAAAAGGGGGGAAGAACGGAGGAAAAAAGGGGGGAAAAGGGGGGAAAAGGGGGGAAAAGGGAAATCAAGGAAAAGCAGATTTGCACCATAAATAAAGGAAAATAAAGGAATAAAAAGGAAAACCAGGAGGTTTGTACATGAAATAAAGGGAAAAAATAGAAAAGCAGGAGTTTTGCACCTGAAATAAAGGAAAAGAAAGGAAAAGAAAGGAAAACCAGGAGGTTTGTACTGGAAAATAAAGGAAAATAAAGGAAAAGCAGGAGGACTGCAGAGCTGGAGGCTTTGCTTCCATCTCATTTTGAACTGGAAAATCACCTCCTGTCATCCAGGCTTCAGCAGGGGATCAGGAACTGTCCGGGATACAAAGGGAAAATAAAGGATGGAAGATTTTATGACAGGAGAAAAATGAACAATCGCCAAAATCCATCTCCGAGGGGGAGAGGGGGCCAATCCACGATTTTGCTGGATGTAATGGAATTTCTCCGGCGTTTTCTGTCGGATAAGCAGGGATGAAGTGTTTGTGTCAGAAAAATTCCAAGTGCTTGGGAAAAGCTCATTTGAAAGCAAGGAGAATGGAGATGAGATCGGGGCCTCCAGCGCTGAAAACTTCCCTGGAATAATGATCCAGAATTATCCTCTCCCACACAAAACCCACTGAAAGCCCATGAAAACCCCGGATCCGGATCCACAGCTAATTAGCACATGGACAGACTCGGGAATGACAAAGGAGTTGGTTGGAAAAGCCTCCAGATCCAAGTTCCTGCTGTCCCTGAGCTCCCCCAGCTCTGGCCCAGCCTCCTCTGGGAAGGGATTGCTTCCCAAAAGAAATAGGGATGCAGCTGCCTCTTGGATTAGGGCTTCACTTTGGAATCTCTGATGGGAAACACACCTGAAATTCCCAGGAAATCCATCCCAAATCCAGTTTTTCGGGACACAGAGGGATGTCTGCAGCCAGGGTTAACGCTAAACTCAGGTTTAACTTTAGGAGACTCCTCACCAGTTTTGAATTCCCAAAGCTGGAATTCCCTGTTTCTCCTGAAGCCCCATATCCAGCTGGAATTCAACTTCCAGGGATTCCCTTACTCCTTTTTCTAATCCCTTCCTGCTTTCCTGCCTTGCAGCAGACATGGAATGTCAGCCTTCCCCTGACCCAATCCCATGAGATTCCCCATCCCTGTCCCCCAGTCTGGAGAAGTGGGATCTCCACTCCAGGCCAATCCCACCTCTGGAATGTTTGCCAAAGCAGGGACATGGAGCAAAGGACCAGGAAAAACATTCCCTGAGGCTCCATTCCCCGGATCCAACTGCCCCGATCCCTCCCATTCCTGGAGGGATTTCAAATCCACGTGGATGTGGCACTTGGGGACATGGATTGGGGTGGCCTTGGAAGTGCTTGGAATGGTTGGATTCCATGACCTCAGAGGGTTTTCCCAACCCAAACAATTCCATGATTCTACTCCTCATTTCCTGGCTTTAAAAAGTGCTTGTATCCATATTCCATCAGTTCTCCTAAGATTTTGGGTCTGAAAGATTTCCTCAAGAAATATATTTGGGAAAATTGAGGATGGCCACAAATAATAGCGATCCAATAAAAGTCAGGCATCCCAAAGTTTCCTGGGACACCTGGGAAGCTGCTCTTTGGAGTTCTGCACCACATTCCAACATTTTCCCCGGCTCAGAAAGCTGCTTTCCCACTAAAAACACAGAGTTTTCCATAGAATCCAATTATTTTCCACAATCTGCTTGATTTGGGAAAATCTTTCAAAGCTCTGGAAATCCTTTGGAGCAGCCAACTTTGAAATAAAGATTCCAAGAAAACATTTAAATAAAGGATTCTTTTGGGAAAGACCTGAGATGGCTGGAAAACATTCGGAATACTGAGAATTCCATAATTCCTGGTTTTCCATGGTGTCCATCCATATTTTGAAATTTGGTTGAGTTTTGAGGAAGGAGAAGCAGTGGTTCCAAGGAGTTCCAGAGGGATGGGAGAAACTCTGGGATACAGGGATATAAAATGATGAGGAATTTCAGCAATCCATGAAGACTGGAAGAGTTTTCTTTCTCTAGGAAAGGAATAAGTTCTCCAGGAGCCACCCAAAGGGAAAACTGAAATTCCAGCCCTGGATACCACCGGAGTGGTTTCCTTGGTGATTGTAACCATGGGAAGGACTTGGATTCCCTTCCCTCTGCCTGATATCAGGGAATATTGAAGCCTCTTCATTGATCCATAAGGATTAGCTCTGAAATCCATCAGATTCATGGAAATCACTGGGTCAGATCCAGAGAAACGATGGAAAAACACATGGAGATGGGAATGTGGCAGCAATCCCACAGCCTTGAGGGATTATTCCCTTCCCTGCTCTGCCTGGATTTTCATGGAGAGACCTTTTCCTCTGCAATTCCCAGGTGGAGTCAGGTGGGGATTGGGCTCTGATCCCAGGGAACAGGGGATGGGATGACCGGGAATGGCCTCAAGTTGCACCAAGGGAGGTTTAGGTTGGATATCGGGAAAATTCCATCATGGAAAAGGTTGTCCAGCCCAGGGCAGGGCTGGAATCCCCACTCTGGAGGGATTTAGGTGTGGATGTGGCACCTGGGGACATGGATTGGGATGGCCTGGGAATGGTTGAACTCCTTGATCTCAGAGGGATTTTCCAACCCAAGCCAATCCATGATATTCCTGAATCCTAGGGGCTCCCTGGAAACTCCTCGGGATCCCCAAACACCAACCAACAGAATATTTTCTATCAATTAACACAAATCCAGATAATTCCCATCTGGAATTATTCTGTCAGATTAGGAAGGCTCAGACAGGAAAGGGATTTGCACGGAGTTGTAAATATTCCCACGGAAACATCCCAGCTACTCTTGGATTTGATGCCTGCAGTCAAAATGGGACAAATTCCCCTTCCGATGACAAATTTTCCAGCTGGGATCTCGTTTGAGCAGCTCCACTCCAGCTTTTTATGGAGCCATCCCTTTGTATCCTTATGGAAACAGATGGGAGAGAGGGAAAAACGGTGTTCCAAAGCATTTATCTCCAAGTGCTTCCAGCTGCGCTCTCCAAAAGCACCTTTAGGGAATTCCAGCCCTGCTGGGGAGCTCTGGGATTTCATCCTTCCAAACACAGCTCCCCTCAACAAGGATTTATTGTTGTTTCATGGAATCACAGAATGGTTTAGGCTGGAAAAGTCCTCCAGGATAATGGACAGGACACAGGGAATGGCTTCCCACTGCCAGAGGGCAGGGATGGATGGGATATGGGGAAGGAATTCCTGGCTGGGAGGGCGAGGAGGGGCTGGGATGGAATTCCCAGAGCAGCTGTGGCTGCCCCTGGATCCCTGGAAGTGTCCAAGGCCCGGCTGGAGCACCCTGGGATAATGGGAGGTGTCCCTGCCCATGTCAGGGAGTGAAATAAATGGGATTTAAAGTCCCTTCCACCCCAAACCATCCCATAATTCCATGGAATCTGCATGTGTGTTGCCCAGCCTGGTTGAGGAAGGTTAAAGCCCTGCAGCAGAACAGATCCTGGGATTAAATTCAACTTTTGGGATCACATTTCTCCCCCTGGGACACTCGGTTCAAACCAAACCCCCAGGATGGACACCCCGAACACAAACCCAGCAAAATCCCAAATATTCCAATGTCGGCTCCACTTCCCAAAAGAGCCAATCCTGTCATTCATTTTTAAGCCATCCAAACATTTCTCTGGGAAGAAATGCCTCAGGAGTGAGCTTCTCCTGGAGGGACATCCATGGAAAATATGGAGAGTTCGGGAAGGAAGTAGCAGATGTCACTTAGGCTCCCCTGCTCCCATCCCTAATTAAGGCAGGGACCAATCAGCTCTCATTAACAGATGGAGCTCTTCCCGACCATATTTCCTTTGCTTTAAAAATATCCCGTTCCTGCCACGCAGGGAATACCGGCTCAGGGAATATTTACCTTTCAGCAATTCATTTGCATATTTCAATGTAATTTTTTATGGATTTGGTACAACTTGGATGCAAAAGGAAAAGTGACCCTCCGGGAAGAGGGAGTGGGAAGTGGCTGTGCAGCACTCCCAGGAAAGGGAAGCTTCTGGGAGCTGTTCCCAGGGTGGGAAGGGCTTCAATAACCCGTTTTTTGGGAAATTTTCCTGTATGTCCTTGGATCAGTCATGACGAAAGAGGGGGCTTGCCTGGCTGTTTGGATCCCAGGAAAATGGGGGGAAAATCTCACAGCCAGGAAAATTCCAGGGCTGTTCCCAGTGTGGCTGTGGGCTGGGAAAGTGATGGGAACTGGGAGATCTTGGCACTGAGGCCCTGGGTTTGGCTCAGAACAGGGATTGGCTCCTGGACTAAAGCAAGGATGGATGGAATCCTGGAATCCCAGAGTGGTTTGGGATGGAAGGGACCTTAAATCCCATCCCATTCCATGGGCAGGGACACCTTCCACTATCCCAGGCTGCTCCAAGCCCCGTCCAGCCCGGCCTTGGACACTGCCAGGGATCCAGGGGCAGCCACAGCTGCTCTGGGAATTCCAGCCCAGCCAGGAATTCCTTCCCAATATCCCATCCAGCCCTGCCCTCTGGCAGTGGGAAGCCATTCCCTGGGTCCTGTCCCTCCAGCCCTTGTCCCCAGTCCCTCTCCAGCTCTCCTGGAGCCCCTTTAGGCCCTGGCAGGGGCTCTGAGCTCTCCCTGGATCCTTCCCTTCTCCAGGTGAGCAGCCCCAGCATTCCCAGCCTGGCTCCAAAGGAACAACAGAACACTTTCCAACAACAATCCCGTATCCCATTAAATATTTTAATTCCTTTTTAAAGCCTCCTCCCTTTGGAAAAGCTCAGGAAAACCTTCCCATGACTTTTGTGTGCTGCAGCAGCTGCTCTGGGAGGGAGCCACTGCCCGTCCCCAGCGGCCCAGGAGGGGATGGATCGGAGGGGATGGACCAGAGGGGATGGATCCCGGGAATTCAGCGAGGCGTGGCCTGATGGCTTGTGACAAAGTGCTGCCCTGTGTCCCCATGGAACGTCGCTTCCCAGGACAATTGATTTTGGAGCGGCAGAGAACCTGGGGTTACGTAACAGCAGCGCCCAATGGTACATTCCAAATATCCCAGCGTTTTCCCTGCTCTCCCATCTCGATTTTAGCGTGAAACAAAAGCAGAATTTGCTTCCTCATGGAATATTTTGTAGAATTCTGGAGTCTCCCAGCAGATCCCCACGGGAGCACATGGCTCTTCCCAGCCGGTTTTCCTCCCCTGCTGCCTTGGAGTTCCCAACAGAAAATCCATCCGCTCCCAATATCGCTCCAGGGCAGCTCTTTTTTTCCAGGCCACTCTCCCGTCACATCCTTGCTTCCCTTGTTCAGTGGCTGATTTTATTTTAAAACCCAAATTACCCCCATTCACCCCAGTTTGTCCCAAAAAACCATGGAAACTGCAGGAAAATTCTGCTCCTGAGCTCCATCAGGGCTGGGATTTTTGTCCTTTCCTCAGCTGTCTCTGGAATTTGGGTTTGGGAAGGAAATTCCTCCTGGAATTATTGATAGTCCCTTGAATTGATTTAATTTTCAAGCAGTCAGGTGACTCTAAATTGCCTTTTTCCTTCTCCTGGGAAGTCTCATCCCAGCCAACACCTCTTGCCCCCTGTTCCTGCACCACATTCCCGTCCCACTCCCATTCCAACCTTCCAGACATGACAGCAGGAGGAATTAGCATGAGGAAAACACAATTCCTCACCTTAGATCCCGAATCCAGCTGGAATTTGGAAGCCTACCAGCATCCTGCCCATCTCATTCCAACTCTCCACCTTTCTCCTTCTTAAAGGAAAAGTGCTGGAGCTTATCTAGGATTTCAGAGCCACTCCAGCACCTGATGGGAAAATGCAAAGCTGACCAAATTCCATGAAAATCACCCTAATTTGGGTGGGAAACGCTCCCTCAGATCTGGCTCTTGGCCATTATCACCTTCCAGTGGATTTGGGTGCTCCTTGCACCCCCAAACTGGGAATTTGTGGGAAAACAAAGTATTCCTGGCCTGAGATCCAACAAATTTAAAGGCATTTAAGGGATCAGGGAGCACCCCTGGCTCCGCTGCTCCTGAGTTACTCCTTTTAGTAATGTTTGAGGTGTGGAAATTCAGGAAAAGAGGCCCCAAGCCTGGCAGAGAAAAGCAGGAGAGACTCATCCACAACCTGGCTTGGGCTTTTTTCCCATCTTCTCAATCATTCCCCCGTTTTTTTGCCCAGTGGAATTCATCCCTCTGCTGCTCCCAGGCTGCTTTTTTCCAGGATAGATTCGTCCTTTGACAGATTTTGAATTTAAAAGTCCAACTCTACAATAAAAAGCAGCAAATAAAATCAGAAACAAGCACAGCTGAGTGATAAAAACCCTAAAAGAGAATTAAATAAAGACTCCATATCCAGGAATTTTCCCGTTGCAGGGAAAACCAATCAATTCCCAAGGAAGGTTTTGTTGGCACTGCCGGAGTTTTGTTTCAAAAGGAATAAAAAGTGCCCCCAAGGTGGGCCAAGGTCTTTGCTTGCTCCTGATCTGAGGGGAAAATGAGGGGAAAACCCACATTTAACCCCAGTAGATGTAAATTCTGCATTTTCCCATTAAAACTTGGGAATTGCAGCTGCCTTTGGCACCCCCGCGGTCTCAGTGAAGCGTCAGGGCCTCACGCTGTGCAAAAGCAGCAAAAAACAGCGACAGGAATCCTGCAACGAGCTCAATTCCCACTGATTTATTTCCACACAAACCCCAGGAATGCAGCAGGACAAAAACCAGCGACAGAAATGCTGGGAAAAGTTAAATTTCTATTGATTTGTTTTCACTCCTCCCAGAGACAGAGCAGGCCAAGGCTTCCAGGCCCGCCCCGGCCCGGTGCTGCCCCCTCCCCTCCTTCCCAATAGCCCATGAAATTTTCCCTCCTCCAGCTCCTTCCCACCCCATTTTCCTGATATTTAAGCCAACCCCAGCACCTTTGGAATAAATTGGATTTTTACAAAGTCTTTACGTGGAACAACGACGAAGGCATTGCTGAAGGAACTCCAGGAGCTCCCAGCTCCAACATTCCCATAAAAAAATCGGGATTCCACCTTGGCTCCACTTGTTCCTATTTGGAATTTGGGAGAGGTTTATCCATGCATCCCCAGGAACTTTCCCAGCTGTTGGATGTGGGGGGAAATTAATTATTCTCACTCTTCATATTCCCACTGCTCACTGATTTTTCACTCCGCATCGCTTCCCACATATTCCCCTTTTTTTCCATCAGTATTTTCTCATTTTACTGGAATTTCTCCTCAAGGAAAATTCCTGTTTAAAGCACAACACAGTTCCGTGAATATTTCTTTAATGGCAATAATTTGGGCCTAAGCAGCAGTCTAGCAGCTGGAGAAAACAAATGGATTTATTTTAAGCTCAGCTTTTGTGCTGCAGCTCAAGCCTAATTTCATTTTCTCATAAAGCCAAACTCTTCTCAGACTTGGAGAAATATTTGGATGACTTTCCGAATTTTTAGGCTAATTCATGCCAATTTCTTTTGAAGGCTTAATTTCAATTGTCAGAACAAGCAGCAATCTCGAACCTGGAATTAATTGCACATGCAAACTGCGGGAGGATCCCACACCAAAAAGTGCTGGAAACATCCAGAAATCCCTGATTTGATCACAGAGCCTCAGTTCCCCCGCTTGTCCAACAGCACAAAAAATAACAGCAACCACCTCGATAAAACTTCAATAATAAATACAGCCAGATATTAGAGGGATAATTGATATTTAAATTAATTAGGAATAAAAGAATGCATGGAATTGCTCGATTTAAATGCAAATTATTCACTCGGGAGCAAGAGGAAGAAATCACAGAAAAAAAAAATCCCTGCACAGATGAATTTTGGGATCTTTTTTATTTGGTCTGGATGCATTTAGTTGGAAAAATAAAGGTGGGAGTTCAGACTTCAACTGTTGGGACCCGGTGTCCTCATTAAGCACTAATTGATCCTGTTTATCTGGCCAACATTTTTCCGTAGGAGAAGCCTTCCAAAAATCCTTCTTTTCTCCTTTAAATCATCCCAGGCTTTGTTGGAAGAAAGGGAACATCTTCGATTCTATTTTGGATTCACTTCGATTTCATCCCATGACTGAACCCAAATTCTCTGGGCAATAGAAGCCAGAATTCCAGGAGAAAACGGGATGTGTTTCTCCAGGAGGAAGTGGCCATTTCCCTAAAAAACAATCCCAGTTCTTACAGCTCTTCATCAAAGCACCTGGTTTGGGACAAAATATTTTTGGGAAAAGAGGATTCTGCCACAAAGGGTGACCTTCAGGTTTTTTCGGAACTGCCACCAGTGAGTTTGAACAGGGTGGAGTTCTAAAAACCAGGAAAATGGGACTCAGCAGACTTGGGAATTGCAGCCAGACCTGCATCCAGATCCCACCAGGAGATCTTCCCACCTGTGGGATGGGACTGGTTTGGAAAACCCCTCCCACAGCCCTTTAACTCCAAGGGCTGGAGCCAGGCTGGGAGAGCTGGGAATGCTCCCCTGGAGAAGGGAAGGATCCAGGGAGAGCTCAGAGCCCCTGCCAGGGCCTGAAGGGGCCCCAGGAGAGCTGGAGAGGGACTGGGGACAAGGGCTGGAGGGACAGGACACAGGGAATGGCTTCCCACTGCCAGAGGGCAGGGATGGATGGGATATTGGGAAGGAATTCCTGGCTGGGAGGGTGGGAAGGGGCTGGCACAGGTTATTCCCTGGATGCCCCATCCCAGGCAGTGCCCAAGGCCGGGCTGGACAGGGCTTGGAGCAGCCTGGGACAGTGGGAGGTGTCCCTGCCATGGCAGGGGTGGAATGGGATTATCCTTAATGTCTCTTCCAACCCCAGCTGTTCTGGGATTCCATGAAATCCAACCCCACATTTTTCCCTCTTCCTGTGGGTTTGTGGCCCAGGACAATCCAGGGCAGGAGGAGCCTCTCTCCACTCCTTGCACACAAACACCGCCCACATTCCCAACTTTCATTTCCTTAGGGGTGGGGAATTTGCCAAAGTCCCAATATCCCCCTCCACCTGCAGCTCCTGGCAGCCCTCAGGCATTTTTGGGATGAGCCTTTAACCCCATTTCCCTGCTCAATGCCAAGCTGGAACGGGGCAACAGGACCTAAAAGCCCCAAATGACACTGAATTTGGGGGGGGGCTGGAGCTGTGGAGCCCCACAGGTGTTGGAATGTGACTCAGTCCCACATTTCCTCCCCCTTCCTGCTTCACTGTGTCCCAGCTCTGGGGCTTCACATGGAAAAGGGATTTGTGTCCATCCCTTCTCCATGGCTTTATTGGACAGAGGGTTACACAACTGCACAGCCTCATAAAACACAATCAGCCCTGCAAAATGCTTTTCCTGCCTTCCAGCCCACGGCACAAATCAGATTTCAGGGATAAGATCCAGCCTTGCTTTATGAGGAGAAAGGGCATTAAACCAGGACTAAAATAGGAATCACACCACCCTGAGTTAGTCCAGGTTTACGTGGAGAAGGGATTGGGACGTGCTTTAAAAAAATACTTCAAATATCTTCCCTTCCCTCTCGAATTCGACAATCCAGGGAAAATCTGGGATCAGCAGCAGGAGGTTGCCCAAACACACAGACAGGTGAAGCATCTGCCCACAAAAACCTGCTCAGACCTGGCAGCATTCCCAGAGGCTGGAATAAATCCTTTAAAAATTGTCAGCCGAGGCGCAAAGGGCAGATGGAGGAAGGAGGAGGAGGAGATGAGAGCAGGAAAAATTGGCTTTATTGAAGCTGTCTGTGCTAAAGAGGAAACGACACCTGGAGGGCAGGAGGGCTTCCAAACACAAACTTCTCCTTGAACAGACATTCCACATTTTCCAGCCGCCCAGCAGGGAAAGCCAGACCAATGGAATTGTTATTAAACATCATGGGAAGGGCACAAATGTTGTCCCAGAGAAGCTGAGGCTGCCCCTGGATCCCTGGGAGTGTCCCAGGCCGGGCTGGAGCACTGGGATAGTGGGAGGTGTCCCTGCCATGGCAGGGGTGGGAGGGGAGCATCCTTAAAGTCTCTTCCAACCCCAGCTATCCTAGGATTCCATGAAGTCCAACCCCACATTTTTCCCTCTTCCTGTGGGTTTGTGGCCCAGGAAATTCCAGGCCCCAGGGCAGGAGGAGCCTCTCTCCACTCCTTGCACACAAACACTGCCAACATTCCCAACTTTCACCTCACGGCAGGGGTGGCACTGGATGGGATTTAAGTTCCCTGGGATTCTGGGATTGACAAAAGCTCCATGTCCAGACCAGACCCCACCAGTCTGACCAGTCCAACTCATGTCCTGGACTGGCCTTTTACCCAAACCAGCCCAACCCTGGGTGATTTTTAGGTGTTGCTGTGAGGCCAGAGGTTCCCCTTCCCTCCTCATTTCCCACCTGAGAGCTGAATTCCCACCCCGAATTCCCACTTCCAGCAAAACCAAACCCACAGTCGAGCCAGGAGCACTTTCCAAGAGATCTGCAGAGCACAAAAAGAGATTTATTTTGGATAAATGCACTTTTCCTTCCCAGCTCTCTAAAATGAGGCTGAGGCAGAGCTTGGATTTGAAATGAATTTTTCTCCACATGCTCCGGAATAGGAGCCTGGGAATAAAAGCAGCAGCAGGACAGGAGCTCTCACTGCACGCCCAGGATTTGATTTATTGTGCAGCTTTAGCACTTCCATTGCTGGGAAAACACAGAGAAATGTGGAAATACAACTGAATATTGCACCGAGCAGCAACAGCCTCTGGAATTGCACTGCTGGGAGAGGCCTGGAGATGGAGATTTATTCCTGTCACTCCAGAATTTACATCCTGGGAGCAGAAGAGGCAGGAGTGGAGATGCTGTGATAAAGCAGCTGTTTGTCCTCACTTCTTTATTGCCTTGAGCAGGGAATAAAGGCACAGAGCAGGGTCGGTTTCCGGGATTATAATTGGACTTTTTCTTTCTAAAAAATGGATTTCAAATCACTCCATGCACCTAAAAATCATTCTCTTCCTAAAGAGATTTTCCTTTTAATGGTGTTCTCAAACATTTCCCTCAAGGAATGTTCCCCTTGTCCTCTTTAAATGATCCTTGAGCTCTTCAGATCCAACGAATCACCAAGAACAGCAGAGCCAGCAGTGAAATGTTGCTCATATTCCTCCTGCTGAACACTCCTTTCCCAGATTTTCAGCAATTATGGGCAGCCAAACACCAATTTAAACCCAAACTCAAGCCTGGTTTGACTCCTCTGAGCACCCCCAAAGCCAGAAATCTCCATCCCGCATCCTTCAGGGATTTTTCCTCCCTGTCCAAACTCCCTCAGCCCTTCCAAAGCACTTGGCATCACCTCAGGGAATATTTAACAATAATTATTTGACATTTAGAACTCAGGGAAGTGATTTTGCCTCAGGGGTGTTCCGAGCTCTCCAGGCAGCCAGGAGAAACCTGGGCCAGGAGAAACCTCAACCGTGGTGGAGAAAACAGGGAAAAGGGAGTTAAAAGCATTCGGGGACAAGGAATAAAATTCCATGGCGTGACAGCAACCAGGACAAGGAATAAAATTCCATGGCCTCCGTAGAATCAAATGTAAAATCATCAAGGTTGGAAGAGCCCTCCAAGACAGAGCCCAGCCATTCCCAGCACTGCCCCTTGTCCCCCAGTGCCACATGCCCACGGCTTGGAAATCCCTCCAGGGATGGGGATTCCACCCTGGGCCAGGGCTGGCCTGCCTTGTCTGGGAATAAAACATTCCCAGATGGTGGGAAGGAGCCCCGGGAAGGAGCCCCGGGAAGGAGCCCCGGGAAGGAGCCCCGGGAAGGGATCAATCTCCATCCCAGAGCTGGGACAGCTTCACAGACCCCACATCCAGTCCCACATCCCACCCCAATGAATCCCCTTGCTGAGGTGCTCAGCCATTCCCACAAAACCCAGGGGCTGAG
This sequence comes from Edolisoma coerulescens, assembly GCA_013397115.1. Lineage (NCBI taxonomy): Eukaryota > Metazoa > Chordata > Aves > Passeriformes > Campephagidae > Edolisoma > Edolisoma coerulescens. The sequence continues at coordinate 42,392 of VWZW01004406.1, forward strand.
GAGGCGCCTTTATTCCAGGCTAACAATTCCAGGAGGGAGCAGAGCTGCCCTTTGGACACAAATTTGGGCTGGCAAACGCCGATTTGAGGCCTGGCTGGCCGTGGGCAGGAGGGGCTGTGCCGCAGCTCAGGGCCTGCAGCTCTTCCCTGCTCTCCTGTCATTCCCAAGCTTTTCAGCTTCTCCCTGGCACCGTTCCCTCCATCTGTATCCTCTGGGAGACACTCCCCGTGTTTCCTGGCAGAGCTGCTGACAGCCAGGATGGGTTTGAACCTTCAGGGAAAGGCAGAATTGTTCTCCCAGAGCAGCTGGGGCCGCCCCACCTGTGGGACACTGATCCCAAATCCCCCTCCACAGCCATCCCTAGGACCCAGCACTCCCTGCTTCATCCAAGCCCAAATATTTCGTTTTTCCAGGGGATTCAGGAGGAACGGATCCAGCAGGATCCTCCGGGAGGGAAGAGGAGGCTGAGTTTTTCAGGATGAGCAGCCCCAGAGCTCAGGTGCAGCTGGCACAGCTGATCCAGGGAAGCTGCCCCATCCCTCATTCCCTTCATGTCCTCAGACAGCTGGGAATGAAATCCAGGATCAGGAGCAGAAAAACAGGAGTGAAATGATTCTGATCATTAATTCCATCCCTGCCATGGGCAGGGGCATCCCCTCCCACTATCCCAGTGCTCCAGCCTGGCCTGGGACACTTCCAGGGATCCAGGGACAGCCACAGCTTCTCTGGGAATCTGTGCCAGGGCCTCCCCTCCCTCAGTGGAAAAACCTTTCCCTGTATTTCAATTGTCTTATCTCTAAAAAGATTCTATTCCAGAATATTAATTGAATTAATTACAGTTCTTATCTCAGCCTAACAGACATTTCATTGCAGAACTAAGGATCCATAAACACATCAGCATTCCCAGTGTTTTATTTAGGATTTCTTTTAATTAGAGAGAGGGATGGGGGAGTTATGGATCACAGAATCATGGAATGGTTGGGATATCAAAGCTCAGAATTCCCCAGCTCCTGCCATGGGACACCTCCCACTGTCCCAGGCTGCTCCAAGCCCTGTCCAGCCTGGCCTGGGACATTCCCAGGGATCCAGGGGCAGCCACAGCTGCTCTGGGAATTCTATTCCAGGGCCTCCCCACCCTCCCAGCCAGGAATTCCTTCCCAATATCCCATCCAGCCCTGCCCTCTGGCAGTGGGAAGCCATTCCCTGGGTCCTGTCCCTCCAGCCCTTGTCCCCAGTCCCTCTCCAGCTCTCCTGGAGCCCCTTCAGGCCCTGGCAGGGGCTCTGAGCTCTCCCTGGCGCCTTCCCTTCTCCCATCCCATCCCAGCTGGATCCCAGATCACCCAGCCCATCCCTGCCCCATTGGGACCCTCTGGCTCCCAGCTCTCCGGGAAAGCAGCACCAGTCCCTGTGGAATCGGGAATGTTTCAGCCCTCACAGCCCCACACTGAGCTGCTGCAGGTGCCAGGGGATTATCCAGAATATTCCACTGCTCCCCCGCTCCCAATGAAAAATTCATGGCTCATTCCTGGTATTTGTTTTTCATCTCCTGTTTTGTCATAAAATAAATTCCACCTCTGATCCATCTCCAGGCTTTGCACCCTCAGGGCAGCGGGGGAGATCAATTTGCTTTTTTTTCCCTGGGAAAAATACCCAAAACCTGCTGAAGAATCCAATTAACTCGGGAAACTTCCTGTCACTGGAGATGATGGAAGTGAAAAGATGGGAATAAATGCAGCTGGAGTGGCAGAGGCTTCTCCGAGTGCATGGAGCACAAATCCATCACCCTTCTTGCAAAGCTGGTTCCTGGAATTTTCCAGAGTGCTTTCTCTGCTCCATGCACCCCCCCAATCCCATAAAATGCTCCCTGGCCAGAGACCCAGATCCAGGTGGGATTTTCCAGCAGGGATTTCCCAGCAGGGACAGTCCCACAAGGTGTTTTTACAGCCAATAGAAATCCCAATAAAACCCCATCCCAGCCAGAATTCCTACAGCAGCTCTGCTCCCACATCCCAACAGGCTGCTCCTCTCCCTGTTCGCTTCTTCCTCGGATTCAAATCCTGTTTTATCGCTCCCAAAAAGTGCCAGAAGGATTCCTGGGAAGCTGCAGGAGCAGCTTGGAGCAGGACCAGGCAGAGGGAATCACAGAATTCCCATTCCCTCTGGGTTTTTGCAGAGGAAGCTGCCCTCAGCAAACCTGGGAACAATCCTTTGTTTCCATGCTCCATTTATCCCTGGGAATTTCCAGATGCCAAAATTCCAGCAGACACCAAGGATGGTTTAATTAAGTCCAGTTAATTCCCAATTCCTGTAATAATCCAGGTTTTGTGCAATGCCAGGAAGGTAAAACAACAATTTCTCATCAGTAACAACTTCCTTACAGACTTTAACTCCAGGATTCCAGGGAAATCCTAAAGAAATCATCCCAAATTACCCAAATTTGAAAATAATGGAATATCCCGAGCTGGAAGGGTCCCACAAGGATCATTTTTCCAGCTGCTGGCCCTGCACAGACATCCCAACAATCCCACCCTGTGCCTGCGAGCGTTGTCCAAACATTCCTGGCACTCCAGCAGGAAAAATCCAGCAGGATTTTGTTGGCCCATGAAATCCAGCCTCAAATCCAAAGGACACCAGGCAGAGCCTAAATTTTGGGATTAATTTATGCAGGGATCAACTCAATTCCCGAGATCTTTCCTCCATCCTGGGAGTTTTTGTTGGGAGAGGAGGAACCTCATTCCCTCACCTGCATCGAGGAGTTCATTGGGTGCTTCCCAGGGCTCCTCAAAGAGAGGGAAAAACACATCCAAGAGGGAAAGAGACAGCAGGAATATTGGGAAAAGGACACTGCCCACTAAAAATCCCAAGATTGATTTGATGATCAATATCCAACAGCTCCCACTGCTTCTTTCCCACCCCATTCCCAAGTTCTGAGCACGAAATCCCTGAGCTGCCACCTCCATCCACACTTTTCCAGCTGCTGAGCAGGGTTTAGAGGGAAAATCCTCTGGGAATATCCCGATTTCAGCTCGTCTGGGAGCCTGGGCTCACTTCCACCTGCTCATTAAAATCAAAAATCTCCAAACGAGAGCTGCTGGCTCCCCACGGAGGGGGTGGATTCAGATCCACAGCCCTCAGTCCTGGAAAATTGACACCGCTGAGGCTCCGAGCATCCATCCCAAATCATCCTGTGAATCATTTTCCCCTTCTGGGAAAGAAAAAGGTTGGGGGGGAAAAAAGGAAAACAAGCAGCAACCCCGCAGTTATTTTGTGGCTCTGCTCGCTGCCCACTGCTGTGGGATATTTTGTGCTCCATTTCTTCCACTCCGACTTTTTCCAGGTGGGAAAAAAAAAGTCCTTTATTTCCTTCAGGAGCGGGAGGTGTGCGGGCTTTGTGCGGAGTGAGGGACGCCTCAGGAATGGGAAGAATGGGAAGGATGGGAGCGGGAATGGGGCACGAGGAGCTGTGAAATCCCTCCTTTCGTTTCACCCGAACCCAGGGATCAGCTGCTCCAGGATTTCAGGAACACAGCGTGGGAAAACAGTGAGAGTTGTGGGAACAGGCTTTGATGGGAACGTGACATTCCCAAGCAGGGATTGTCACGGGTGTGACCAGCCCAGGATCCCCCTGCACCCCTGGATTCATTCCCCGTTTTTGTGGGAGCAAGGATTTCTCTGCTATTCCATGGAACAAAGCTCCAGAGCTGCCCTGACTTCCCTTCATTCCCAATGATGGATTTGATGCCTGAAGCCCAATTTTCTCCTTTTTTTTTTGGCCTCCTCCCAAACCAAACCCCAGCCCTGCTGTCACTTCCCTCATCGCCTCCCAGGAATTATTGCAGCAGCTGCAAATATCCCAGGATGCTGCCACAGCTCCTTAAAAACCTCCCATCCATCTTCCCAAGATGAAAACTAATGGCTCTCCCCCGCTCCAGCCAATCCTGACTCCAATATTCCGGAGCATCTTTTATTTAACAGCAGCAGCCAAGCTGCCCCTGCTGAGAACGGAGGCTGGGAGGGATCCGTGGGATAACAAAGCCATTCCTGCTCTTCCCATGAAAGCCCTTCCCTCCGGGATATCCCCCAGCACAGGGAAGGAGGCTCGGGATGCGTTGGAAGAGCAGAGGAGCTGGCGCTGCTCGGCCACTCAAGCAAATCCCAGATGGATTTCATCCCAGCCAGGATGGGTTTGTCTCTCCCCAATCCTGTTGTAGGAAACATTTGGGCATCTCCCCCTGGAGATGGATTTTGAGGAAGAAAATACCGTTTTCCCACCTAAATTCCTCCAGTTTTTCCAGCTCCTGCAGGATGCAGCAGAGGAGGTGAACGAGACAAATCCTTTTAATGCCTTTCAGTTGACCTGAGGCTCAAAGTTGCCACAATCCTTCTGTTTGCACCTGGATCCCAGAATATTTTGGCTATTCCTGCCTGAAACAACCCCATTCCTGGCGGGCAGGGGTAAGGATTTGGATGGGTTTTTCTAGTATAACCCCAGAGCCTCATTTTCCCTCTCTGGGCTCCTGAAATCCCAATTTTCCTGGCTAAACAGAAGGAAAAGTGCTCACTCCACCTCTGGCACTCCAAGCAGACCCCACTGCTAAAAAGGAATCCCAAACCCTTCGTTTTCATAGGATCAGGGTTGGAAAAGAGCCCCAAGATCCCCAAATCCAGCCCTGAACCAGACCCCACCTCTCAACAGAACCGTTTAGGCTCAGAATTAGCCCAGGAAAAGGCTCTGGGCCCCCAAAACTCAGAGTGCTTTTAATTAGGAGCTAATTAAGGGTGTGAGTGACAGCACAGATGGGATTCAGCCGAGCTGAACCTTTGGAATTCAAACCTCCCAAAAATTCAGCTGCCAGCAGGGGGGAGATAAGGCTGGGAATCAGAGCAGGTGAGGGCAGAGGCACCGGAGAGAGGGAAATGACAACTCGGGACAGCTCAGGGAGCCTGGAATTTTTAGGGGTTTGACACAGCCAGGTTTTATGGAAAAGGAGTCACCCTCGGGAATGGATATTTTTTTAATTCTCCCTTTGATTTTGCACAATTCCATCGTTTGTTTTTGCCAGGTTTTGGGACCTAAATCTGGCTAAACAAAACGTCCCACACCTCCCTCCGGCTTCCCGTGGGAATGCCGGGGACATTTGGAGGGAGATTTAGGAATAAGCCCATTCCCAGCTCTCCTCCCGCTGTCCCGGGCCTGGCAATCCCCACACGGATTTTGCCTTTTGTGCCCCCTCTCCCCCTTTGCTGAGGCAACCTCAGTGTTCAGCCAAATCCAGGGATTTTGGGCACTCGGGGAGCAGCTTTGGGAGGGTCAACGGGTCCATTTTGCTGAGAACCATCCCTGAATTTTATCACCTCAACTCATTTTCATTCCCACATGGAAGAAAAGACTTTAAAATCCAGGAAATCTCTGGAATATCCTCCCTGACCTTCAGGCAAATCCATGTTTTACCTTTCCCTGTGAGCACAAACCCCCCCCAGGTCCTTCCCCGCCCCCTCCTGCTCGCATTCCCTCTCTTCCATCCCTGCTTTTTGAAGTGGGGTTGCTTTGTGTTCCTGGCAGAGGAAGGATAAATGTCAGGGATTCATTTTTATGGGAGATAATGGGAAAAATAACAGCAGGAAACGGGGATATTCTCAGGAGTGCATGGAAACATTTAGGGAAGGATCCAGGGAGAGCTCAGAGCCCCTGCCAGGGCCTAAAGGGGCTCCAGGAAAGCTGGAGAGGGACTGGGGACAAGGGCTGGAGGGGCAGGACACNTACCAAATCCTGGATTGGTCCAACAGAACAAATCCAGGGAACTCATGGAATCAGGATCAGTTCAATCGGCCCCTAATAAAACTTGGAAAATCCTGGTGATTTGGCCACGCTGGAATTTAAACAACATTCCCATCCCTTGGCAGCACACTCAGCCGTAAATTCCTAATTTCCCACGACAACTTCATGACTTTCCCAAGAATAATTTTATAGTTCCCAGTGAACTCTTCCATGAGGACAGCCCAGGCTGGAATTCACTCCCGGGTTTATCTTCTGGAACATCAAACCTTGTTTTCCACCTCTGCAAGGGAGCAGCTTGTGAGGGAAGACAAAGAGGGAAATTTCATTGTCTCATAACAGCAGAGGAACTGCACTGAGAGATCCATCCCTAACTGGCTTCATCTGCATTCCTAATTAATCCTGCCTCCTTATCAGCCACTTAATTACCAGGCATCCGTCTTTAAAGGATTGCAAGGAGTGGAAAAATTCCTACATGGAGAAAACACCGTGGGGTGATTGATGTAAAACAATTCAAATTCAGGTGAGACCTCTAAAGACAGCCCGAATCCTCATGCTCAAATTCTACTATTCTCCAAATAATATCCCATTAGTGTGGAAATAAATGGAATAATCTGGGCATATCCCAAAGATTCGGGTACTAACAGACATTTCCCTCACAAAAACCCCAAAACCAAAACGCTATTCATGGCTTCTTCCCATCCTGCTTTCCCAACAGCTCCCTTCCAATCCAGTGCATACTCCAAGCTGGAAAAAAGCCCAAAAAAAAGCCCAAAAAAAAGCCCAAAAAAAAGCCCAAAAAAAAGTCATCACTTCCAAGCCCCTCCAAAGGCAGAACAAGTCACCAAATTCTGACTGAACTGGTCAAAAGGGCAACAACAGCCTCAAATTACAATTCCCACCCTCATCAGGGAATTTCAAATTGTTCCCAGAGCTCGATGGACAGAGGTAAACCCAAAAATAAAGACAGAGAGAGCCAGGATAGAATTATTTGGGGAAAGAGGGGTTAATAATGGAATAATCTGGGCATATCCCAGAGATTTGGGTTCCAACAGACATTTCCCTCACAAAAACCCCCAAAACCAAACCCCTCTTTGGTGGCTTCTTCCCGTCCTGCTTTCTTAAAATCTCACTTCCAATCCTGTGCATACTCCAAGCTGATAATTTTCCAATAGATGTCCATAAATATCCAATAAACATCCAACAAATACCAATAAATATCCAATAAATGTCATCAGATCCAAACCCCTCCAAAGGCAGAACTAAACCTTTACCTTTGCTGGTCCTGAAGGCCAAATCCAGCAGGAACATCCCAACTCCTCCTTTCCACATCCCACAGCTCCATAACCTCCCTATCCAACCCCATTTATACCCAGGGAGTTACTACCAGGTGTAGCTGCTCATCCCCCAACCTTTTCCCTAAAAAGCTGCACCTGGGAGGAGGGTTTTGGGAAGGAATTGTTCCCTGCGAGGGTGGGGAGGGCCTGGGACAGATTGTTCCGTGGGTGCCCTGTCCCTGGAAGTGTCCAGGGCCAGGTTGGAGCAGTCTGGGATAGTGGGAGGTGTCCCTGTGGAATGGGATGGGATGGGATGGGATGGGATAAGATTTAAAGTCCATTCCCCAAAGAATTTTGGGATTCTGTGAATGCAGTGCCTGTGTTCCCTCACCAAAGCATGAACCTAAGAATTCCCTTTCCCCACTTCCCTCCGGGATCAGCACCTCCCTCCTTCAGCCATGGAAATCCTGACCCTGCTGCTCTCCCCTCCCAAAGGATCATCCCCATTTTATCCGTTTTTCATCCCAAAGTGCAACATCCCAGCCCCAAATCCCGGTGAATCCCAAGGGGCCGCTCCCGATCCCCGTGGTGCAGGAGCAGTGGTGGCTCATTAGCAGCCCCTGTTCATTAAGGGCTCATTAAAGACCAAACCGTGGAAGCTGGGGCTGCCTTTGGGATTGAGCCGGGACAAAAGTCAATATTTGCTCTCCGCAGGACGGGCAAACACAAGGTTTGGATCTGTGCCACTCATCCCAGAGCCACGGGAATCTCTGGGAAAGCAGCTCCGGGATGAGCCACTGCTGGGAATGAGGCCCCAGTCCATGGAAAATTGAAGGACGGGGCTTCATTAAAACACAGGTTTTTTTATTTTAATTATTTTAATTTTAATTATATTTCTTTTAATCATATTTATTTTAATTATATTTACTT
>VWZW01004407.1:0-15680 GCA_013397115.1 Edolisoma coerulescens
TACTCAGCACTGGTGAGGCAGCACCAGGAATCCAGCCTTCACTGGGGGGCTGGAGCGAGTCCAGAGAGGGGCCACAAAGCTGGGGAAGGGTCTGGAGCACAGGACTGATGAGGAGTGGCTGAGGGAGCTGTGGGTGCTCAGCCTGGAGCAAAGGAGGCTCAGAGGGACCTTCTCACTCTCTAGAACTACCTTAGGGGAGGTTGCAGTGAGGTGGGGGCTGGTCTCTTCCTCCAGGGAGGAGGTGACAGGACAAGAGCAAATGGCCTCAGGTTGTGCTGGGAGAGGTTTATATTGGCTATTAAGAAAAAGTTTTTCACTGAACAGTTTGTCAGGCGTTGGAACGGGCTGCTCATGGAAACACTGAAATCACCATGCCTGGAGGCATATGAAAGATGTCTGGATGTGGCATTTAGGGACATGGCTTACCGGTGCACTTGGCAGGGTCAGGTTCATGGTCGGACTTGATGATCTTTGTGCTTATTTCCAACCAAAACAATTCCATGATTCTGTCATTCAGAAGCACAGTGCTCCAGGAACTTGCTCAGGCTTTTGTGCCCGTGGTCCCTTGAACCTGGGCAGCAGCCTGGCCATTGTGAGAAAACAAGAGCTTTGTTCTCCCTGCTCTGAACCTGCAGGCAGTTCTGATCAAGCATCTGTGCAGCTGATTTGGATGAGGGAGTTGATCTGCCAGAAAAATGGTCTTTTCNAGTGAGGTGGGGGCTGGTCTCTTCCTCCAGGGAGGAGGTGACAGGACAAGAGCAAATGGCCTCAGGTTGTGCTGGGAGAGGTTTATATTGGCTATTAAGAAAAAGTTTTTCACTGAACAGTTTGTCAGGCGTTGGAACGGGCTGCTCATGGAAACACTGAAATCACCATGCCTGGAGGCATATGAAAGATGTCTGGATGTGGCATTTAGGGACATGGCTTACCGGTGCACTTGGCAGGGTCAGGTTCATGGTCGGACTTGATGATCTTTGTGCTTATTTCCAACCAAAACAATTCCATGATTCTGTCATTCAGAAGCACAGTGCTCCAGGAACTTGCTCAGGCTTTTGTGCCCGTGGTCCCTTGAACCTGGGCAGCAGCCTGGCCATTGTGAGAAAACAAGAGCTTTGTTCTCCCTGCTCTGAACCTGCAGGCAGTTCTGATCAAGCATCTGTGCAGCTGATTTGGATGAGGGAGTTGATCTGCCAGAAAAATGGTCTTTTCTGGCTTGTTCTCCTGGATGGGGCAGTGATGTGACTGAGCTCAGAGACCACGTTGTTATGTTTTCACCACTATGTTAGGTGAGAAGACATGGGTTAGTAAATTTTTTTTTACTGTCTTTTGCATTCATTCCAACTTGGAAGAGGCTGCCCACAGAAGCTTAAAATAAATATCCCTGGAGGTATTTAGAAGATGTGATGCTGTGGTGCTTAGGAACAGGATTTAATGGTGGAGTTGGCAGGTTTATAGTTCAACTTAAGGATTTTAAATGTCTTTTACAACTTAAGCAATGCTATGACTCCATGTGCACTGCTGTATAATCCTAAAACTCCTGAGAGAGTAGCTGCCTGATCAGGACCTAAATGTCCCAACAGAGCATTTCTCCACCTGTCCTTCTGCTCCAATACACAAGAACTAAGAACCTTCTTTTCACAATATTCATCTGGGACATAGAAAAATTGAGTACCATCCCCCCTCTACATCAGCTTTGTCTAAGACACATCCCTCTCTCTCATCTTCCCAGAAAGCATCTCTTCAGTTTTCCATCTGTGAGTGTTCTTGGGCAAAGCACTCTCAGTCAGGAAACTGTTAGAAGGTATTCCTTGAGCCAGAGGGTCCGAAGCTACCTTAGGGTATTCCAATAGTGCAATTTGAAGAGTCTCAGGCAGAGAAGATATTGCAAAACGTTGGAAATCTTTCAAAGTTCAGAGTGCTTTTTATATGATGTATAAAAAAGGGGACACCAATGATATAACCAGCTGTTTTTCCTGCTCCCTGATCTATAACACATTTTTTGAGTTGGCCTATTTTTAGCCTCCTCATCTAGGAAATCAAAAGAAAAAAGTAGAGGGGGAAAAAACTGTTTAATGATTCCTTAATGGACTCCATATATTAACCAAGCTCCTGGTTACCCGAGAAAATCATGTGTGAAAGGTAATGGGTATGGCTCTCCCAAAAGATTTTGGGAATATGCAGACAGTTATGAACTTAGTGCATTAGGCAACTACTAGGCAGATTAATCAATCTAACTTTTTGTAACATAGTTGTTTTAAACAGTATAATAAATTGTTTTGAAGATCCAGTGCTAAATCACACTCTCTTTCAATTTCATGTTTGCCACCAGAACCATCATACAAGGAAAAGGACTGATCATGATCAAAGCTGGTATCAAAGATTTTAATACCCTACAAAAGCACATTTTCAACCAGTCTAATAATCTGGAATTTGGGTGGGGTATTACTAGTATCTATTTAATGCAGAGCAAAAGCTTAACTACAGAGAAACTTGACTGCTGCATCTACCCAAGCAGCTGAACAATCACAAGAGTCACAGGTTTATTTCTCTCAGGGCTCTGAGCCACACAGGACCACGTGTAGCACATCCACTTCAGTATATAAATAATAATAATACTAAAAAAAGAGGAGACTATCCAGGAATGCAAAGGAATACTGAGAATCTCTGGTTGCTAGTCTATCCTTCTGAAACCCCAGTATTCAAGTCTAAGCAAAGTTCACTTAATTTTACAGCAGGAAGTTGGTTAGTCTAAAAGATACCAGTTCCTCTGCTTTGCGCTTTGAGCTTTCCTCAAATCTAAATTAGCTAAAGCAGGAAACCAAATGACAGAGCTTTCACTCAATACTCTTCACACCTCATATCTTCCTCCTTTTGGAATGAAAATATCGAAAGTAGTACTAAACAAACATTCAGAAACATTAAGTAAGCATCACCTGTTATGCTCCTGTATGCCAGTTTGTGTTCCCACTGTGACCAGTAGAACAGACACAGATTAATTGAAACAGGATCGGAAAGTGCATGTTCAGGCTAGGAGTCACTTAGCAGTATGGACATATAAATAACAAGTAAGTCTTGGTGAAAGGGAACATCTGACAGGAACACAGAGATCAAAATCAATATTTTACTATCTAAATAAAACAAATTTTTAAAAAATAAACTCTACACAAACAATTGTTTTCCCCTAGAAAAAGAAACATCACTACCTGTGCTTTCTGAACAGTGTACTGAAAATGCAAATAGAAGGAGAAAGAGATACTTTGAAGATGAAAGTCTCACCTTGTTTAAGCCCAAATTGCTCAACTGTTGCTTCACTGAAGCAACAAAGTTACTTAAATTGGGCACTTAAATGCCTAACTGCAAAACTTGGCACAAAAAATGAAAATCAACCTGACCAGCACTGCAGTGGGATCAGTGATGTTGGCTCTTTGTTCCAAAGAGACAACCACCTAAACTCACATGACTAAGAGCTACACTAGATTTCCCTTAAAAGGAGGTATCAACCTTGCTTTTCTTATGGCTTTCTACCGAAAGAAAACCCACTACAGCCCACTTCTCATATAAACTAGTGGAGCATAAACATGTGGGCTGCAATGATTCATCAGAATTTACATAGTAGCTGCATGCAAGGCTTCATCTCCTTTCAACAAGGCAAACCAGTTTAATATCCTTGAACTGCTCTGTGAAAGCTATTGTTAAGACTATCAAGGCAAAACATTGCTCCAGCTGCCAGCACTAGAGCTGCAGTAATCAGGGCTAAAAGAAGAAGAGTGGTAATTATCTTCTACTCCAGTCATAGCAGCAAACTGCAGGCATACACTTCTATTACTGCCATTATTGATGACCACATTTCTAAATCTAATATCAGACTCCTAAAACCTCCTTGTGTCCTCAAATTATTTTAATCATAGCTGTTGATTAGCCAGGGCTGTAATCAATGAAAGGGTAAGGGTAAAAAACTCTTTTGCTTCTACTTTCAGTCAGCATTTTCAAGTAACTTCCTGAGTGTAATGTAATCTTGGAAATAAAAGAAATAAAAGAGCATTTACCTGTTGACACCCATACACACATAGTACATTGAGCCAAACGGCAACTCATGAGGCCAACATGGATGTGCAGGGTGAACTCTGCTAGCCAGCGGCCACCTTTCCTCCCGGCAAAATTAGTTGACATGGGAGATGGGGAGCAGAGAGTGTCTGATTAGGCAGCATTTAGGTGAAATTGCACCTGCAGCAAAGCACTGTACATGTCCCAGCCATCCAATCCCAGCAAGAAAAACTTAGGTCATCCCAGAGTAATGGGAGCAGTGCTTGGCACACGTTGACTTTAAGGTGCTGCAGAGACCAGAACATTTGGCTACGGTACCATGGGACAGCTGGCCTCCCCACCTGAGTATGCACAGTCCCAAGCACGCCTGTCTCCCTGCTGCAGAAACCTGGACTATCTCACTTCCCACTTCCCGCTCCATCTGCACGTTCACCTGCTCGGCTGCCAGCGCTGCTGCGGGGCTCAGAGCTCAGACCACAGCGCCCGATTCCACCAGCAGGTTCCCCAAGGAGCGGAGCAGAACGCTGCACGCCCATGGTTCGTTACTCAGCACGAGCCTCGTCACCCACCCCCGCGCTGCCTTCCCGGGAGCCTCACTCCAAGCAGGGCTCCGCGGTGCCGCGTCCCCGTTTGATCAGTGCCGGTGTCCCAGTGCTCCACACTGGTGATGCTAGGCTTCCATAAAGCCAGAGTTTTCACTTGCTGAGTGCTCTGCCTCACCCCTGAGGAATCTGCACTGCCTTTTGTTCGTAACACGTGCAATTAAGCAAACTGAGGGGCTTCAACAGGTGAGGCTCTGGGGAGTTCACAGGTTACTTGCTCTAAGTTGCATGGTCACTGCTGTCCTAAATGGGGGCAGAAGAAAAACCACCATTCCTTTTCAGTGAGGAGGTATCTCCAAGGAAAAAAGAGCAGCTGCCAAACCAAAGGCCCAGAGGTAGAAATGGAGAGCTGTAAGAGAGGTGTTAAGCACTAGTTAAGGAGAGTGCTTTAATAAGCTTGTAGTTTGTAGGTACAGACTGAGATTAGAGGGTTAAGCTGTGATTAGAGTCCCATTGCTTCCGCGGCCAGTCTTTGGGTCACAGGTGAGCTTTACAGATAATTTCTTACCATGCTGCTGCCTCAGGTGCATTCACTTGCTCCAATGTCGCTACCATGAACCACCACATGGTCTCAGTAAGCAGATTGTTGATAGCCTTTCTTGGCACATATCTACTTGGATTTTGATGCACAGAAGGACCACTGTTGTGTTGAGTGCTTCATAGACCACTGACAATCTTATCATAGTTGTCATGTATCTGGTATGGGTGTGGTCATATGTGTTTCTTGAGTTTTGTACGTGTTTCTGTACAGATGGTGGATTATGAACAACAGCTGAAAGTGTCATACCACTATCAGATCTTCGCATTTTCATGTTAGAAAAGCATTCCCCAGACCACTCAACTCAGACTTCTCCCCTTCCTCTAAAACCACAGACATGTTCATTTCTATGGGCTTCTTATCTGCATTTGTTCGACATGAACCTGCCACAAAAAAACTCCCAAAAACTTAATAGCAGGATAAAATTATAAAATTTATCCTACAGCTTGAAAAAATTCACTTTATTTTTGTAAAAAAGCACTGGAAAATATACAAATAGCTAAAATCCAGAAAGAGAAATGTCCCACAAGTAAATAGAAATTCTAGAGTAAGCTTTGAACTGTTACAATTTTTAAGGTAATTTTTTGGGCAATACAGTAGCTTATTTTTCTGAAGTTCACCTGTCTTAGCATACAGTACATGGGCAGACACTGGTATTTTCAGAATCATTCTCTGCTTGAATGATCTGTCAAATATTTGCAAAATGCTTTCTTAGCTTTTGACTAGTTGCAAGCAGCTCATTCTCTCTGACCAGGTAATAAAAGAACAGGACACTTTAAATTCTTAGGAAAATTAGAGTATATCCAAATCTTTCTCTGGGAAATTAATTTTTGTACATATGAATTTGAGGGATGTTTTTTAAAAGATCATGCAACTAGCAATTGAAACTTCTGCTTCAATTAAGAGGAAAACCCATGGCTTACAAAATGCACGTGCTTTTAGGTGACAGGACAAAGTGAGTCTTCTCCCCAGTCAGGTCTAGGAAATCAGAAGTTCCTGCATGCGTTCCCTTTCTGCACAGTAGATTTGCTCAAATACTTTTCCCTCCTGCCCCAAATCACCCATAGCACTGGTTTAAAGTATGAGCAGCTGTGCTGTTTTCTCATCAATCCCCGCACATCTCTCTCAGTCTGCTCTTGAAGTCCAATTTGTCATTATGTCATTATGACTTTTTTTATGACAATAATTTTAAATTATCAAGTTCATTAATTTATTTATTTCCACAACATCTTCAACATGAATAAATACTGGTAATCTCAGTTTACCAAAGGGCCTGTAATTGTGAAAACTCAATTTGAAAAACTTGTTGTCCAGATTTCTAGACCTCTAGAGTGTTTTATACTGAATTTAGGTATTCTTGGTGGTTTTTTCTACATCTGTGAACACATGTTGCCTTTACAAATGGCCTCAACTCATCTGTCTGGAGAACGGGGAGATTTGGTGACTGTAGAAAGTTAATACACAACCACTTAACCAAAACCATCACAGCTTTCTGGCAGAAACATGAAGAGACCCCAGTCTTCATCAGATTTTCTTTTCTTTTCCTGGAGTCTCCTGTGTCAATCAGGACCCCTGAATGGAAGCTTTCCAGGGGAGGTATTTTGTGACAGAAAATGTCCCTTTAGGAGAATTAAATACTATTTAGGATGTAGAAAAACTGCAGAAGCATAAACAGTTCTTCTTCAATAGCTAACCCAAAACCAGACCATTTTCCTCCCTGTCTGTGCATGATACCATCTGCCTCCCCTCCTTGTGAGCCAGGCAGGGGAAGGGAGGCTTCACCTAATGGCACCAGGACTGGGTCTTGTCATCATCAGTTTATGCATCAGGCATCAAGGAAGAAAAAAAACCCCAGATAATTCTAATACCCATTCAAGACAAAAATTTCTAAAAGCCACATCAAAACCCAAATGCATTTTTCCCCACATGAAGTGTTGTTAGATACCAATCAGCTTTATTCAGGCTCCAGAAAGAAATGAAATCTGACTCCTGCAGACAAAGGGTTCCTTTGCTGCACAACTCTTATTCATCCCCAAAGCAATTCCATCTCCTGCACAGTCCGAGGCAAAATCCTGCGGATAAGACGGTATATAATTGTATAATTGAATCTGCTGAGGATACAAACCTCGGGGCTCTAACTGAGGCTATATGGGCACCTCAATGTGCAGCCCATTCGTATGCAGGATATAGAATTACAGCATAGATGGAGCTTGCAGTATGGGAGATTTATGCTTAAGCTAATGAAGTGACTGGTAGAAGCTGGTGTCACCTATGGGGTCAGCAGTCAGGATGGGGTGCCAGGCCTTCTCCTTTCACAATTAACAACAGGCAGCCTAACAGCTCCCCTCCACCAGCTCCCCCACAGCTGCCCCTGCCCAGCTCCCAGCCCCACCTCTCTCCTCCATCCGTTCATCCTTGTCCCTACATCCTGCCTCTCAGACATCAAAGAAGGCCGGGAAGATGAAAAATGGTTCTATGAGCAACAGTTCTGTTTCTGAGTCTCAAGCAGTTTACTTCAGTTGCAAGAAATTTAATTGCTAGAAAGTGAAGGCTCTCTGTGCTGCCAAAAATCTGAGAGGGAATATGCCTGAAAGGACTCCCTCTTACATTTAAGTTCACATCAATTATATTTCATTTCTCTTCAGCAGTGCTAATCCTGGCTTACCTTCAGATAAAAAGTGAAAAAAAATCAGGTCAGTGTTTGAATTTGCATGATACACAGACTTTAAAAGGAGATAGACAACCCAAAATTTACTTTTTGAACAATATTGAAATTAGTTTCAAAGACTTCCAGTAGCTTCTGAGTGCCCTTAACTCATGCACTGTTGTGAAAGACCTATATAAAAGCCAACACAATATCCTGAGGAAAAAGTAAAAGGTAAATTAATCTAGAAGTTACACCTAATACAGAAATGTTAACTAAACAATACAGCTGGTGCTGCAATTGAAAGAATCTTGTCTTTCTTTTATCAGCAGCAGTACAGAAAACTATGTCAGAAAGAAAACAGGACTTTCAAGTTGATTGTGACCTTTTAAATTTATGACTTGCTTTTAATGTTATAGCCCATACTGAAAGCATCTAAACTTGTCCATCAGTAGATTGGGGGCTGCCTTCTCCTCTGTTTGCTGCTGTACAAAATTATAAATTACAATAGGAAACCACAGAGTGGCTAGGGAGAGAGTTTAACTCCAAACTTGCTAATGAAACCACAACCTCATAAATTCTAAAATCCAAATTTCCACAGCAGATAATTACCTGCTGGTCTGAGGCACATTTGCCTTGCTGCCATCGCAGACTCTCAGTAGTGACCAACAGTCAGAGGAGAGGAACGTATGTTGTGGATATGACTGCACAAACATGACTGCCATTCTCCCCTCTAGATCTTGTGTTTGTTCTCATTTTCATGCCCCTGCCTGTACTCTATTTCCCCAGTCAGTCATGACGCCAGCCTCCCTTATAGGCTGCTTTCCATGCCTGGGAAGGACTTCTAAGGGATCTCATTACTCTA
Source organism: Edolisoma coerulescens (assembly GCA_013397115.1). Lineage (NCBI taxonomy): Eukaryota > Metazoa > Chordata > Aves > Passeriformes > Campephagidae > Edolisoma > Edolisoma coerulescens. Next base: position 8,694 of record VWZW01004407.1, read on the forward strand.
CCAGAAGTCCTTTACTGTTATATTCAAGGGTCAATGCCTACAGAAAACTCATCTAGTCAGGTTGTTGATGGAGTGGCGTGATGCTGTCAAATTTCTTCCTTCTACTTGTCTNAAGCCCGTGCCTGATTTTTAGCTGATACCTGCACAGGTGCTGCACAGAGAGGTCCTCCTCCTCACCCTGGGCTCCTCACCTCCGTGCTAACACAAGCACAGAGCAGGAAGAGCAGCTCTGCTTCACCCAGAGGTGACAGCGAGCAGCAACAGCCTGGGATGCAGCTGTGTCTCTCCCTGAGAGGACCCTGCAAGAAGCACAAGCCCAGGCAGAGGGTATAACCCACGGTTTGGGTAAATGACCTGCTCTCTTTTTGTCTGCATGCAGCATTTGAAACAGACAGGGAGTTCTATTCTCCTGTTTGTCACCTATCAGAGGGGTTGAGGCACAAAGTGTTCAGTTCAAGTGGTACTGGAGAAACCTGGGAGCCTAAAATAGCATCTTTGGCGGCAACACAAAAAAAGAATATCCGAATGTAACAAAGCTAGGCATAAATCCATTAAGCATCCTGTTCTCTTTCAAGCACATTCTGTCACCTGCTCTATGTACAGGCTGTATCTGATCCACAGAAGAGCTTTGTCTACTGTAGAGCATGATGGTTATAGAGGTCTTAATGACTCTTTTTCGTTCTTGAAAAAAAATACAAAATTATTTTAATTTTCAGGAAAAATCAGACTTTTATCTGCAACTGCAAGTTATTTAAAAGTTATTGGACTGTTCTTTGTAGTGGGAGAAAGAAGCCACATGGCTAGAGTTATTCTTCTCCCTTTTTCCTCAAAACTTCCATGTGGCTGCCATAAAAACATTCTCAAAAATGTCCTTTACAATGACTCTAAGTGGAAGACACCTTCTACCTACTGTCACTGTAAAGGTGTGATACAAATCTAGTAGCCAGACTTGTAAACTATTATTACTTTAACTTTTGCTTGGCCAAACTAATTCTAAAAAAATATTACAACTTCTTCTATGTTACCTGTAGCTGAATTTCTTTTTTTTTTTTGGGGGGGGGGGGAGGGGGGGGGGAAAAAATAATTCCAGATAATTGGAACATGATTTTTTTACATATATGGTTTTGCTAAGCAAGTCAAAGATTATAACCACCATAGTCAAACATCTTTAGTCCAAAGTTCACATCATGATACAGATAGAGACCACTGCTTGTAAAAATTCCTAGGTTTACTTTATCACGGCCAGAGATTTCAAAACTAGGCATCTATATTCACATTCAGACATTTGAGTAAGTTCCCTGATTTTCAACACTTGCTGCACCACCATGAGAAATTCCTGGTTCTTTTGCAGCTTCTTCTCAGGATGAAGAACTCTTCACAAGAAAATTCTGCCTTGCCAGACCTGTTAAGTCTGGTTTTACATAGATTCCACAGAATATACACTATATATTCAAAAAACCTGGCAGGGATTAAAAGCATCCCTATACCCATATTCAGGAGTTTTAAAAGCAATAAAATATGACATGTTGTAACACTGCTTAGCCTTCTGATGCAAGTTTGCATGAGTTTCCAATGACTGATCACAAAAGAAGTTTGTCTGTCTTCTGGAAAAGAGGAAGAAGACTGTGGCCAGACTGATATGCTGTCATTAAGGCTAAAGATCTCATGCTAAAGCTGAGGCCTAGAGACGACTGTAGGGAATGGATGCAAGAACTGGAACAGTTCTGGATAAGCAATGGAAATGAGGATAAGTGAGCCATTCTGATGGGCTAATTATAGCAGAAACTTTCATAAAGTCATCAACTTTTGTCTCTCAAAAAGCACATAGAGAGAAAGTTAAAGCTCTACTATAGCCATATATAAAATATGTATGCACACATATTTGTATGTGCACATATATATTTAACATGCATATGCATACATGTTTAACATCTTAATTAAAGTTTTGGTGTTCCAATACAAACATTCCTTGTCACAGAAATGAAATTTCTTACTGTCAGGTCTTAGGGAAGTTGTTCGTTTGGTTCCTTCAAACAAAACACAAGGTGGAGGGACAACAGCTGTAGATAGCCATCACTACCTCACTTGCCCCTAGAGCAGACAAGGATTCAACAGTTGAAAAAGCCAGGAAAAAGGGTGGAGAACACTATTATTGATGGAAGCACTGGACCCTTACCAGAACGGAGCCAGATGACAGAGCAGAGCTATTCTGGGAGAGGAAGGACACAGTACTCTGATCTTCAAGTGGCATCAAAGGAGACTGCACTGTGTACTCCCCCAGGATTCCAGGCATCTGAGTTCACCCTGACCACAATGCCTCCTGCTGATAGCACACAGCTGTTTCCTTCCCTGACACAGATAGTAGCCTCACTTCTGAAAAATAAAAGAATTATGACCTTTTCATTCATTTACATCTGTGGACCTGCAGACAGAAACAAGGGGCAAGAGCAGGCATTGATCATCTATCCTTTCTGCAATTCTCACTTCCATCTGGTTATTTTTTACTGACGCTGTAATACGTGGAAGGCAGTGTTGCCTTCTCTCTCATCACTGTGGAGAGCATCAGCTGTCATCACCATAGAGATGACTAACTCCAAGTGGCTGTCTACCCTGCTAGCTCTACCTCCAACAAGGCACAGAGCAACACAGCACAGAGGAGGTGGTTGGCCCACCTAGCTGGAGGCCTTGACATGGGGAAAAATAACAGCTTGCTGTGAGCAATCAACTGAGCTGATAACTCCCTCTGGCTTGAACAGTCTTGCTCCACATTAGACAGTGGGGCCATTCTGGTTTTGTGCCAAATTAATAATGCAAAGACAACTGAAATAGAGAAAATAAATTTGCCTGCAACTTCCCAGCTGGGAGGAAACTTGAAAAGATTGTCGGAAATGGTTGCAACACTTCCCATTATTCCAAATAAAGTGATACTGAAGGAAAATAATTCACAATGAGACCGTCCAAACTGCTGCATACAGAAAGCCCAGAGCTGTTGGAGACCTACAGTCTACATCCATGGGTGCAAAATTTGAGAGTTGCTGCTGTTTTGAAAGAATTCACTTGGAGAAGAAACATTTTCCTTACAAGATTCAAGTGCCACAGCACCCTAACAAATACGACAAAATCCTCTGAATTTAAAGAGCTATCAAGTGGAGTAATTAGGGATTAAATTAGTTTGTGTCATGACCAGTAATCAGGACTAAGCAAAATTGTTATGACAAATAGTCTCATCCATCTGAAGAATACAAGACCTTTGCAGGATTTGTGGAAATTGGGAATCTAAGGGCAAGACATTAGTAAATGTGGGAAAACTGAGCCCAGGCAATTATATGTGCAGAGAAGGACATGAAGGGAAAGCAGAGTCAAAATTAAATGTGCCAGCTCCTACTGGAGATGTAAAAACAATCTATCTAATGAAAAAATGAACAACCGTCAGGAAAAGCCCTCGTTGAAATTAGCAGGAATACCACATAACAAAAAAACACAACAAAACAACAGTTCCCTGAGGGCACAATCCTGTTTTTACAAACTGTCAAGAAGAACACAAAATACAAAAATCCAAAACCACATACCAAATACAGTTATGTATATATTACATAACGGAAAGACAGTTGTGCCTTAAACTGTGACTTCTCATCCAGGGCTTAAGTTCAACACTGCCTGGCACTAGAAACTCAAATCCATGTCCTGGAGGCTAATGTGCCTGATCAAAGACCCTTATCCAGCCCACCGATTAATTCCAGACCTCTGTTCCACCTCTGCGCACTTAACATCTTGTTCCTCTCTACCCCACACCCTGTGCTCTCTGAGCTCAGTCACATCACTGCCCCATCCAGGAGAACAAGCCAGAAAAGACCATTTTTCTGGCAGATCAACTCCCTCATCCAAATCAGCTGCACAGATGCTTGATCAGAACTGCCTGCAGGTTCAGAGCAGGGAGAACAAAGCTCTTGTTTTCTCACAATGGCCAGGCTGCTGCCCAGGTTCAAGGGACCACGGGCACAAAAGCCTGAGCAAGTTCCTGGAGCACTGTGCTTCTGAATGACAGAATCATGGAATTGTTTTGGTTGGAAATAAGCACAAAGATCATCAAGTCCGACCATGAACCTGACCCTGCCAAGTGCACCGGTAAGCCATGTCCCTAAATGCCACATCCAGACATCTTTCATATGCCTCCAGGCATGGTGATTTCAGTGTTTCCATGAGCAGCCCATTCCAACGCCTGACAAACTGTTCAGTGAAAAACTTTTTCTTAATAGCCAATATAAACCTCTCCCAGCACAACCTGAGGCCATTTGCTCTTGTCCTGTCACCTCCTCCCTGGAGGAAGAGACCAGCCCCCACCTCACTGCAACCTCCCCTAAGGTAGTTCTAGAGAGTGAGAAGGTCCCTCTGAGCCTCCTTTGCTCCAGGCTGAGCACCCACAGCTCCCTCAGCCACTCCTCATCAGTCCTGTGCTCCAGACCCTTCCCCAGCTTTGTGGCCCCTCTCTGGACTCGCTCCAGCCCCCCAGTGAAGGCTGGATTCCTGGTGCTGCCTCACCAGTGCTGAGTACAGGGGCACAAATCGCTGCCCTGGTGCTGCTGGCCACACGACGGCTGATCTAAGGCAGGATGCCAGTGGCATTTTTGCCCACCTGGCCACACGCTGGCTCATATCCAGCCACTTGTGGGCCAACACTCCCAGGCCCCTTTCTGCTGGGCAGCTTTCCGGCCCCTCTGCTCCAGCCCCTGTGACTCTGCAGGGGACTGTTGTGACCCAAGGGCAGGACCCAGCACTTTGGCTTGTTGAACCTCACACCACTGGCNCAGGGGACTGTTGTGACCCAAGGGCAGGACCCAGCACTTTGGCTTGTTGAACCTCACACCACTGGCACCTCCCATCAATCCAGCCTGTCCAGGGCCCTCTGCAGAGCCTTCCTGCTCTCCACCAGGTCAGCACTCCCACCCAGCTTGGTGTCACTGCTCACTCACCGAGGGTGCACTCCATGCCCTCATCCAGACCATCGGCACAGGTGTTAAGCAGGACTGGCCCCAGGACTGAGCCCTGGGGAACACCACTGGAGTGGCTGCCAGCTGGATGCAGCTCCAGTCACCACCACTCTCTGAGCCTGGCAGCCAGGCAGTTTTTAACTCAGTGGGAGTGCACCCCTCCAAGCCACACCAGCCACTTCCTCCCAGAGAATTCTGTAGGAAACAGTGTCAAAGATTTGACAACGATCCACGGAGACAAGACCCACAGCCTATTCCTCACCCATTGGGTGGGTCACCTGGTCCTAAAAGGAGATCAGGCTGGGCAAGCAGCACCTGCCTTTCAGGAAGCCATGCGGGCTGGCCCCGATCCCCCGGTTGCTCTGCACGTGCCGTGTGACGGCTCTGCAGAGGATCTGCTGTGTGACCTCCCCAGTGCCCAAGTCAAGCTAATGGATGAGCATCACGTTTGCTAACTTCCAGTCACCTGGGACCTCTCCAGTTGGCCAGGACTGCTGATAAATGATGGCAAGTGGCTTGGTGAGCATTTCCCTCACCAAGCTCACCTTTGTGTGAATTCCCTCTGGCTGCCCAGATTTGTGTGTTTCTAAGTGGTGTGGCTCTAATCATTTCCACTTGGATTTTGGGACCTTTGTTCTCCTCCCTGTCCCTATCTTCCAGCTCAGGGGCCTGGGTACCCGGAGAAGAGCTTGGTCTTGTTCAAGACTGAGGCAAAGTAGGCATGAAGTACCTCAGCCTTTTTCTCGTCCTTTGTCCCCACATTTCCTCCCGCATCCAGTTCTAGCTGGGATTCGTCCCTTCTAATGCTCTCCTTGCGTGACCTCAGGACACCTTTGTAGTCCTCCCGAGTTGCTCAGAAGGCAGCTCCCACTGACTTCCATCCATGCCGAGTGCTCAGCCTTACAGCACACAAGAACACGGTGCCAGAAATTCAGAAAATGAGAAGGACACAGTTATCGTATCTCCTTGTCCTTCAAGGATGTTGTTTTCTGATTAACAGCCCCCAAGGACAGGGCTCCTCAGCACACCCCAGTGCAGGAGAGGTGCCAGGTGCTCAGCACATGGTCAGTACAGCCTTTTCTGTGGCTCCCTGTCTCAACTGATGTCTGAAGGAAAAAGTTGAAGGAAAAAGCTTTTCATACAGACAACCTTTCACTTTCCAGCCTTTTTGCACCCAGGCCCAGTTTAAAGCCAGGGCAGGCCTCTGCAAGGGAAGGTGTTGTGGCTTCAGCAGTGTAGGATTGTGCGAACTTTTTACACCTCACCGGCCAGAGCAGCAAATCGAGGTTGCAGGACCTGCTTCAATCCAGCGCCTCCAAAGTTTGAGTGCTCTGCAACTGCAGCTTTCAAGCAGGGAGACTGACCAGCAAAGTGGAAACCCGAGTATCTGCCACACAGATTTGTGTTCGAGGAGATAATCTGAGAAAGGACTGGAGGGAGAAATGTTCTGCTTCTGCCTTGGATGGCCAGTGCCAAAATGACCTACCATCTCCCCGTGCTGCATAGGAAAGAAGTCCTCATTGCTTCTCTAAGTGTACTAAGTGTACCAAGTTCACAGACCCGAAACTGAGGGAGTACCTCAGTTCCCCGCGGTTCAGCCAGCAATCCCAGCGTTGCAGTGTCACCTCTCTTAGAGCAGGGGCCCTGCTTGTCCCCGGTGCTGCTGTATCACCTGCTCTTCCAGCAAGGAATGGCACGAACAGCTGTCCCGGGCTGTGCCGGTAAGCTCTATCTTTTTGGTTGGATTTATTTGGTTTGTATCTTTGGTTTTGTCCTTAAGGACGCCAGTTCCTCTATTTCAACACAGAGACAAGTGTCCGTGTGTCTGTCTGTCGGAGATCAAACAGTGACATCCAGCGGCCACTGACTTTGCTAAAAGAGGCAAAATCGTGTCAGCAGAGCGGTGTGAGGATGTGCCAGGGAGAGCTGGCGGCCCGGAGTGCGCGGGGCAGCGCGGGAGCGGCTGGGGCGCGGCAGAGCGCTGAGCAAGGACTGCAGC
>VWZW01004408.1:0-17767 GCA_013397115.1 Edolisoma coerulescens
CTAAAAGTATAGTGCCATTTTCTGGCAGTTTTAAAATTTGACCACTCAATCAGGATCTTGTGGTTTATGCTGCCATTATTAAATATTTTTTTTTAATTTTATTCTGCAACTGGGATACTCTAATAGTAGATCTCTTTCAAAGGCATACACTAGCCTGCATATTAACAGTGATCAGTCACTAAAAGAGTTAGAGTAATGCTTGATCCAACAAGAATCTACAAGGAGTATTTCAACATTTCAAAGTTTATGATGATCAAAGACTGAAATGATGACTGCAAGTGGTCGTACAGAGACACATAAGAAAGAATAGAAGCTTGAAACTTAAGAGCCTCCTAAACAGAATAACAGTCAAGATCTTTACAACAACTGAAAAAAAGTATAAAAATGCCATATCTTGATCGATCAAATCAAATTCTCTTTCGGCAATTTATTTCCCTAAGCATGTCCTTCTCCAAGCACAATAATTCCATGTGATAAAATGACATGATAATATTTCACAGTATTTTTTTTATCCTGTTTATCATCAATTCATCCAATTAGTGCTTGCAAAAATCACATCATTTTTTAGGATACCTGCACTGATAAGAGTATGTATTTCAAAGCAAAATCACAACTGTGCAGCTTAGTTTTCAATCACCCACATCATTCCTCTAAAATAAAAACAGTTGAAAAATGAACTAAAGTAATAGAAACTATTTCAAAACTTTGTGCAACCTTGGAACTTTACTTTAAAACTGGAAATCAAAGTATTTAGAAAGTGAACAAAAATAAACACACCTCCTTTGAGTGAGTATGGTTGAAGTTAGTAATGAAATAATGTATCAAACATTGTCCTCACCTTTTTGCGTATTAAAAAAAGTCTCATTTATTTCAAAGAGACTCCAAAAAAGGCAAAATTCAGAAACTGCAAATTCCATTTAAGGAATAGTGAATGGAAATATATTTAGGACATTACTGCAGCACTTTTAAGCTGTAAGATCCAACAGTACCCTGCAGGAAAAAATCAATTTGTCAGGCTGTGAGATAAAAGGCATTTTCCCTTGCCATATTAGTGAAGCACTGACAATCAAAAACTCTGTTCATCTGAACTACAAAGTCTGGTGAGCACTTCAAGATAGGAAAAAATATGAACAGCCAAAACTGAAAAAGGCCCTTGTAGACTATTATTAAAAAAAGCTCAGAGAGATTTTCTTGCTTAAAAAGTAACAAACAGAAGTCATTGGCTGCAGTGGTTAAGAAGACATATGGTTCCAACAGAGCTTCTATAAATATCATTTGCAATTGTTAGTTGATTTACTGAGTTGTAGCTTTCACAGCAATATTGCTGGATTATTATAAAAAGAAAATACATATTTTTGCACCTTTCCACACAATGGAATTGGAACTCTTAGCCTTTCTTAAAAATAGTCAATGATGACAGAGTGCACTTGCAAACAAGAAAAGTTATATGCAAATAAACTGCCTTTCATGTATACCACAATTCAAGAGCATCAACACTGTCAGCTGAGATGCTTCAATTATTCTGGGCATCAACAACTCTGATTTTCAGGGTCTCTGATTAATACTGTAAATGTCATTAATCCAAGAGGATGTTCAAATTATGTCCAAAATCATTCTGCTTCTGCTTTTTATTTAATAAGGTCTTTCTCCTGCATTCATTTAAGATGATTGCAAAGTTCAAACTGCTGCAAATTCAGGCATCAGTTAAAAGACTTGAGTGGAAGACAGGGGTAATAATCATTTGTTTGCTCTAAAGGTCATGGTTTTCAATAGAGCCTCTTAGATTACACTCACCAAGAGTGTAAGTCTGCACAAGTGACTATTTTTGGATAACAGCTATGGATTTGACCTGTTATATTTACCTCTGTTTTATTAGTAATGTGTAAATTGTGTGTTCTGGTCCACAGACTGTAGACTATGTAAAATTTAGAAGATAAATCCTGTGGCTCTTTCATTACTTTAGAAAAGGCAAAAATTTAGAAGCTTTAAAGGCGGTTATATTTACAACCAGACTAATTTGTCTTCTGCTCTGAAAACTGTTATAAGGGACTTTTGGTAACATACCAGCGAAACTAACAGTGAGCATTTACCAAAACATTATATCTACATGTATCAGTAAACACACAGATTTTCTATTGGATCATTTGTTTTGTATCGTAAACAATTCAGACACCCTATCATAAGGGTGTTATTATTAGGACAAGGATGTCCTAATAAATTCTTACTTAGGTTAAAGAAGCTTGAATGTTGTTAAAGAAATGTAGGGGTCTTTTTACACAAACCCCCAAAAGTTCAAGCAGCAGATGACAACAGACATTTTTGCAGGTCCTGGTATAGGCTGACACCCGGGCTCCAGGGCTAAAAACACAAATCGTATATTGTCAAATTCCTGGTGAAGGAATGCAAACTTAGGATCTGGGTAAAACAAGCCCTGTATAGTAAAACTCAGAGATAAAATGGAACTTGGGAAGCAACAAAGAAAGAGCAAGCAAGATGATCATGTTAGCAAACACAAAGCAAGAAATACAAGCAGATCCAAGAGCAATCAGGAAGAAATACTTTACATCAACATTATACTGTCTCTATCAGGATGCAGATGCAATCTTTCACCATCATTCCAGAAGATAACTTGGCATTATTGACCATAGGAACCTAAAGGGCCTAACACCAGAGAAAAAAATGGATAATAAATAGGTCATGTTTGATTTTTAGCCCTAAAAATTTTTGAAATTAACAATAATAGGATAATTAGGGGTATAGATTTGAGTGTCTATCTGTGTAGAGTATTAAAATGGAACAACAACTCTGATCAGATTGCTAATACTTTAATTAGACTAAGAAATAGATCTTGGCTCTGTGTATAAGGTGCATTTCTTTAGTCCACATAAACTATGTGTGGTTTTTTGTTTGGTTCCTTTCCCAGAAAATGTGACTTAAATTTCAGTGCAACAAAATCATGCAAATTAAAGGATTTATTAGATTTCTATACTGAACTGAAGCACTGAAAATAGAACTAAAGTTGCAAACCTAGATGTCGGAAGGCTCATAAAAGTTCTTGTGATCGCAGAAGGAAAATCTTAGTCTCAAACTGTAATTTGTCATATATGTCTCTCGGACACAGACAGAAACGGCACTAAACCCAACAAAGCATCCGACTTAAAATCATGCAGTGTCTAGGACCATGACTCAACCTCATTAGCACACAGCAACATTCTAAAAAAACAATTTAAAGGGATATTGATTTTAGCGTTATGACTATAAGTTGACACATATAACTGAAAAAACTCACAGCTTCTGAGAGGTAAAGGTGTTTTTGACAAATATATTGGCTTAGAATCATGGATTTTAGAAGTGACATAGTAAGGTGCTATTAATGTTATTTCATAAAAGTTTATGAAAATTGAAAAAGAAACTGGACAGTAATCCAAACTGAGGAAAATATTTTATATCACTGGCAAAGCTATTCATTCCAGAAGACAACTTAGTCAAAACTAGAATACCAGAAAACCCAACATGGGTACACATGTACACACACAGTTTGGGGAATTACATCCTGCTGGCAATGGCACAGATGTTAATAATATCAACCTTAGTGAAAACAAACAAGCAAACAAAAATACAAAGAAACACCAACCAACCACAACTGCCAAGCAAAAGCAACAAAAAAGGCACTTGATTTGCAGGTATAATCATGTTTCATGCGAATACTGTGTATGAAGCTGCATAGGTTCATTCAAATCATCATTATCCATATTAGACTCACTCTTTCCATATAAACACAAATTGAAAGACTGCTTCAGCATCATGAATGTTAGGATATACTGCTGAAAGATACAATTAAAGTATCTGTTACAAAACTTAAAGCTTGGGGTAAGTAGAGCATGGATTAATGTTCCTTTAGTTACACTCGCCATGACACTTACTCAATGTTCCCACTAGTTTTAAATTCCTGCAAAACAAAATCTCACAAACATGGCTTCACACATAAGTTAAAGATATCCTCTGGGTTTTAGTGGCATGAATAAAAAAAAAAAAAAAACAAACAGAAAACCAAACACACCCACAAAACAAACAAACAACAACAAACAAAACAAACAAACAAAAAACAAAACCAAAACAAAAAAAGAAACAAAAAAAAACCCCAACACCCCATATGTTTCGGTTCCATACAAACATATATTATTTTTAACACAGCACTTATAAGCATTACACAGTAAGATTAGGATGCAGTGGTTATAAAGCATAAAATGCCATTCTGTCAATGAAGGTCAGCACTTCCATCATTCTTGCTTCTTTCAGCACATGAGTTTCCCCTAGACAATTTACAGGAAATGGAAGGGAAAATAACCAAATCATTGGAAAATTTGTTAAATATGCCATCTGGTCTTCACAGATGGGCCTGTACTGCAGGTCATGTACATCTCCTTTCCTCTGTCATCACTCACTGAAGAATTAGAAGCAGGTAAAGAAATAGAAGCAATGACTCCAGAAAGTATATTATCAGCACACCATGCGGAGATTTAGCCACTGTGTCTCCACTTACATTCCACTGGGAGACAGACAAAGTTTTCCAGGCTGATGAAAGCTCAACTCAAAAGGGAAACAAAATCTGTTGGTCAAAGTTTTGATCTGTAATGAATCACAGTGGTATTGTGAAAAACAATTGGAAAAAGGTGTATCAGAAAAATAAGGCAATAATGGTTATTGCAGAACTGCCATAACTATATTATACAATGTTCAAAAACACAATGAATCTTGTCATCAGTGTGCCTTCACAATCCATCTGAATTATCTCCAAACCGAAAATGGGAAACAGAGGCAGAGAATAACCACCATTTTTTCAAACAGGACAGAAGAACAATTATTCATATCCATGTTTCCACTATCCAGTTTTTAAATACACTCCTTGCTCTTAAGCAAATGGCATTCTGGTAATATTACAAGGATTCTGCAGCCGTGAGGAAGTCAAAGTTTTTAAAGCACTGCACAAATCAAGAGTTTCTGTTGTTCCAGCTTCCTTCATAGAGAACTGTAAAGGGGCCATTTACTTTTAAGACAGATGCTGTTTCACATATTATTTAAAATAATACCCACCATTTACTTACCTGTATCCAGAGTTAAGCACAAAGTACCTATACACCCTTCAGCTCACCTGATATGGAGTGGTTTATTCAAAACCACTCAGCAGCACAACCTAGACAACTTTTCTTCTCACGCTTTCAGCCTCCCCCTGCATGATCATTTTCAGCCTTACAGGGAGGCAATCAGCTGAGATGTGACATTAGGACAGTGACATAACAGAGCACTCATCACAAATGATCCTAGCCTTGGCTAAGAGTATGGCTACTGTCGAATGTATAACATGCTCTCTGCCACTGTTTTGCCACTGTGTCCTAATGAAGATTACGTCCTCAAGACACCATCCATCTCTTTCTTCAGGTAAAAGATGCTATGCTGGCTAATGACTGTTATGTCCTTTATACTCCCTTGTCAGATGTCATTCACTGCATTAATAGTTAATGTTACAACTGATACATCAATTGTAAAAACTTACTTAGCTTGCAGAAGGACCAAGTCATTCAAAAGTCATCATTACATTTATTTTCATTGAAGGGAAAATGGAAAACATTATATTTTTTCTAATGTTTCATCTAATTCATTCTACAATGTAGCCTCCTTCAGTGGAAAACAAAAAAGCTGGAATTCACACCTCTGGTACACCACCACCAGAGCCCCATCTCGTAACAACTTCTGTAGCAGCACTTCACCAACATAGAAACCTTGTGGTACTACTTTTTAAAGAATTAACCTTAATAACTTTAGTGAGAACAGCAGTTACTCTGCACTTAGGGCTGCATAAATAAGGCAAAATTGCACTTGTACTTCAACAAGGTAAATAGGAAAGAACCTAGCTTAAAAAAAAAAAAAAAAGAAGAGGCACTTTTACCTTCGACTGCATCTACTAGAGATGTCAGACATTCAAGGATGTCCCCAGCATAGGTAACAATGCATTTCTAGTAACATTCTGAAGTCTAAGTGACTAATACATGGGCATATAAACTGTCCATCTTGTAAGTACTATTCAAGTTAGCTTGGAAAAAGGACAAAAAATATATCAATGCAACCAACCATAAGGCTAAAACTTAAACTGATGCTAATATATTCATATCAGCCATAGCTTACTCAGCTAAAATCCATTTACCATGTCTATATCGATCATATGCAAAGGTCAAAAAGGTAGGATATGCAAGAAAAGTGAGAACATATAGAAACATATTTCTTCTTGCTAAGACCTGTCAAGATAAAAATTAAAACCACTGACATTTTTACTAAATCATGTCAATGACTGAATTTGTAGCAAGTTTCAGTTCAATTTTAGTGATCCTCAAATGCTGTTTTGAAGATGATACAAAGACCACTCCATGCATTGAGGGAAAAATGAAAATTACCTAGTCTTAGCCTTTTCTGACTGGTCTCCCCACACCACTTCGACCTCTAAGATCGCAAATCTTAAGCACAAAAATTATCCTTTCAGTTTGCCAACAGAATGCTAAGCCCAGCAGCCTCCTGTGTGTAACACAAGTGCAGGCAATTAACAGTAGTGTTTAGACTGACTGACGAACACATTGTGACAGTAGAGACTTCCCACCCTGGAAGCTGCAGAACAAGGATCAACTAATTAAAACCACTGTCAAAAGAACTGAGCAACAGCTTGACCGGGGCAGCAGCACCAACATCAACATCCAGCATGGAAGACCTCTTTATGAGACCAGCACTCATTGTTTCCTCAAGAGAATCCCTCTCAGCACCCCTGTGGGATATGTGTTTCCTACCCAGGAGGAAGAGCACCACCTAGTGAAGCTCCGACACCGTTTCTTGGAGCACCTGCAGAATTCTGGTGGTCCTGTTCATCCCTGATTGTCTCGCCATATTCACCAGCCAGAGCAATTGGTGGTATAGCTCACATGAATACAGTGTGTTGCAAGTGACAGAATGATGCAATGTTAGTATTTTTCTCTCTGTGCCTCACACTCAGCATTTTGGCCTTGAACCTACTCCATATCCTTTAATATTGCCAAAAGTGACCACGAACAAACCCCATATAATGATCTAGTGAAATAAACTATTTCACAGGACACAGAGGATAGAATTCCTGTTTTAAGAGGAAGTAAGACAGATAGATCTTCAATACATTTAAAATTAAATACATACATAAATCATGTTAAGATGGCAAGTGAAAACCCTGTGCTTTGCCCTGCACAACAGCATGTCTTATTTTCTGTAATTTATAGTTGAGAGTTCCTAAACTTTGGAATACAGAACTAGAAATGATTGTCAAGTCCAGTACACTGGAAACAAAGTTAGCCCTCAATTTCTGGAGCAAAAAAGATGTAAAGCAAAAGAATGCCAGAGACAAGAGTGTTGGCTATGGCTTGCGTCACCAGCTGTGCACTACAGTGTCTGTTAAAAGGCTGATGGCATGACAGCTACAGATGCATCACAGGTAAATACAAATACTGCTACATAAATAGAACATTTCCACAGGCTTTTCTTCTGAATATACCTCAAAATGAGATACAAACATTACCTCAATATAAGAACAGGACAGTGTGTTCAGTAAACTGCTGAACATGAACGTCAACATCCAAAAATAATGCCCTAGAAGTAGAGTTGATGGTAAAGAGAAAGCAAGATCAGAACTGCTTTTTTTCCATTCTACACAAATCTAAGTGCTTCAGGTCACAACAATCTGTAGAGCAGCACATTGCTTAAACTCTGAATTTTTTTTTCCTATAGCAGAGGTACTATTCTTGTAGTACAGATTTTTAAGAAATGAGCACAGATAAAGCACTGTATCAGTCATTCATGTTTCAAACAAGCCAAAGGTATTTCTCCTCACTTTCGGAAACCAAACCAATGCATTAAATTTACTGGATATTAGTTTGGCTCCTCTATTGTGATGGACACTGATACACCCTCCAGATCACAGGAGCCAGAATCTAAATATTTCATGCAGGTAGTGTGATGACTCCACCAAGTCACAGACATGATTTATGAAAGGGTACTAAAAACCTTTAGCTCCTAGTGACTTGAACGACAATTTTTGTTGCTTAGTTACTCTTAAAAGAAACTGAGACATTTGAAAACTAGTGATGCTGTGAGCAGCTGTGTAGAACTCTTATTAATAGTATTCTGGTTGTCTAAAACTGCACATATATAACTGTAGTACTTTAACGTCTAATGTAGTACTTTGCTGAACTTAAAGTACTCTGCACAAAGTAAACAGATCTTTACAGAATTTCACTAAGACTTGTTTATACCACAGACCACCTATTTTGCAGATGACACAGCTAAAATGAACTACTCATGACATACAGAAACTTTAGCATAGCCCTATATGACAGCATTCATTATTCATATATTAAGTTTTGCATTTCCTACTAAGAAGCCATCCTGTTTCACAATTTTGAACTTATGCCTGCAGCACTAAATACGCTAGCATCAGGGGTTTTGTGTTATCGGCACAAAATGTTCTGTATTTTCTCCTCCATACAGAACAGAAGTGTACAACATAAAGAGAATTCTTACTGTAAAATACCTGACTCAAGTTTTCTTAATTTTGAGGGTTATTCTTAAGCTTTGTCATTCTTCTTTTGGATATTGATTCTACATCAAATGCAATTGTATGGCTTCGACTGATATCAAGAGATGCCATGAATTTACATCTGAGGGCAGAATCTAGCTCACAGAAGATTAATACTTCTTGCAGTTTCTAGTTCAGAGAAGTGTAGGTGTTAAGAAGTACTAATATGTCTTTCAAAAGGCATTCAGTAAACTGCTTATTCATCCTGATATAAAAGGAAATCAGAAAAACTGTAGTTTTCCATCAGAATTAAAGGTGCTTTTAAACAGCTAATAGAAATATTTCAGTGCAATTGATTTTCATAACATGGAAGACAGTATACATCACATACATGTGATATTGTAAAAAAACTATTATATATTTAAATACAAATATTATATATATATATTTAATACCACCATTTGGTCACGTCCATTCAATTATGAATCAATAATCAATAGGTCTTAAGGCAGCAGGACTCTGCATGGCTGGGAGGATGTGCATATGCACATACACACAGGTACATTCACATTATACAACCATCTGCATCATCAAGAAAAAGTGGAAGAGAAAAAAATAATTCCTTTGGTGTTGCAGGGAGCAGTTTTCTCTTTCAGCTAGATAACCCTTGTGCATCTGAACTGCATTGTGAAGAGAATCTTTGTGTTTGCTATCTCTTTCTCTGTGGCCCAATCCTTACTCCCTAGAACTTCACACTACATTGGTCAAACAGGATTCAGCACAGGTCAGAGAAAGAAAGCAAAACACGTAACTCCAGTAGAAGTGATGCACAAGAGCTAATACGGCTTCAAAATTCCCACTTTACCCAGTTTTGGTAAAAACAGTACAGGAATGCCAGGAGAATGATCATTTCACTGTGATGGATAAATTTCTATCCAGATGGTTCTTGGTGCTTATTCAGCTCTTGATTGAGGTTTTTCAGATTTAAACCCGCACATGTTTGATATCAATACTACATGATAAATTCTTAGAGTCTTCCCCGAAAGGATTTCTCGGTTGAATGACACCATGGATCTAATAAACTTTAGTTTCATTTAACAGCTATCAAGATGTCCTCAATTGAGTAGAAACATTGCAACTATAAAAATCTTGAAAAATAGGCCTCTTCATTGGAAAAATATGGATAAAATATACATTACAGTGTCGTCTTTCCAGTTTCTAATCATCAGCAATAAACTTTTAGCCAGAAGTATATTTGAGGGAATAACAGTAAGAAGGCAATAACAGTAAGAGAAAGCAAGAGTGATGTCTCTGGTTTTTGATGCCCTGACCACCTTCACAGACAAGGCAGCTTCTCTGAAACTGAGCCTATAAAACTGTCTTCTCAGAGACACATCGAGCATTACAGACTGAGAAAGATCCACAGCAGCATCTGAAAAAGGAAGCTTTCAAACACAGATAAATACACACACAAGCACAAACCAGCCCCAAATTTTTGGAGGCTAAATAGTCCAAATGCCACTATCCCATTCCTGTCAGTTAAGAAGTCTGTATGTTATCTAGTAAAAGCTTCCTGTGACAGTTGCAATGGATTTATGAGATGCTCCTATACCTGTTTCTACAGCTCTATTTCTCAGCCAGCCTGCTCTCTTGCACTAACCCAGGCTGTTCTCACGCTCTAAATGAAACTGCAGTTCCCAACTCTGCTTCTCAGACAGTTCAGGTCCAATGTCCCCTGTGGCTTCCCAGCCAGCCTCATTCCCACTGTATCCATTCCAGTTACTCTTATTACCAGCACGTACTTTAATAACTAGCTCAACCTTTTTTATCTTCAGCTTTTAGTTGTAGCTGGTGGCAATCTCTCACCAAAAACCAAAATTCTCAGCTGATCCCTTCACCATGGGAAATTGCACATGTACTTTTTCCTCAATGCATCATCATCTCAAAGTTTCACCTGAAGATATTTCTCTGAAGTGGTCCATCTCTACTGTACTAAGCGCACCCTCAAAGTTTTCTTCCCTTAATATATTTTGGTAAGGTTCATATTAACACTATAAAATCCAGACTTTTCTTGCCCTACTTATGGAATCTGTTTCCAAAAAAAAAAAAAAAAACAGAAAGGAAAAAAAAGTAGGAATAATGGAAGCCATTCCAGGTAGTATTTGCAGTCTTAGTCCTAATGACTCCCTCTTCTGCAGGAAATAGTTTGCTCCTTTTTTTACCAAAATTAAAAGGATTTTTAGCTTTTCCTCTGCTCTGACATGTCACTGTCACACCTCAGTTTACCCACCTGTAACACAGAGAATAATTCTATGTATCTCTTTCACAAAAGCTTTATTTTTTACAGTCATAGTTGGAAACCAGCTATTGTTCACACTCTATGTTACTATATACCTGCACTGTTTACCTTTCCACAACACTGTAAGAGAAGTTTTAAAGCATGTTAAAAACAATAAATATATTCTGCTGTTTCCTTTGGTTTGTTCTTTCTAGGTTGGACCTGGGATTTTTTTTTAAAACCCCAGTGGCAAGCAAGACCAAAAACTCAAAATTCTCGGCTGATCATTTTACTATGGAAATTAAGCCAAATTTCTTCTCTTTTAGCAGCTTTTACAAACTGTTTTGAAGAAGTGGGTGTAGTGCTTTCTGTACTAAAAGTTACGACTATGCTTCAATTTGTTTGAGATTCCTGAATTGGGGAAAAAGAATATTTTTAAAAGTTGTTTTTACATGCAAGTAGTTTATTGTATTCAACAGTATAGTCCATATCAGCTTTGGTAGGGATTTGTCAAATATTATGATATGATAGAGCTTACTATAAAAAATCTTGCAGTCCACAAAGAATGTTTTAAGCCTGAACGAAAGGAAAAAAAACTCCAAAACAAACAATTTCTGCCTCGATATTGCACGTCACTCTCAATAGCATCATTGTTTCCATAGCTACAAATGTAGATTGCTTCAAAGGAAAGAAGCAGAGAAACTGAAAATGACAATGCACGATCAAAACAGGCACATACATTTCTCAGACGGCACATGTGGGATGGAGAAAGGAAGTAACATGGTGGCACAGAGTGCTGTGGGGTTTTTGCATTTGACAGTAATGCCAGTGATACAAGCACATCAAGCTCAGAAGAGTAAGCAGCAGTAAAGCTCTCATTGCAGTATCACTTGATGTATTTCTACACCTAGTGGAAGGAAGAGGAGAACAGAAAGGATGGAAAATACCAGCAGGAATCACCAAAACAGGGCAAGTGCCCCTCTCACTGATCTAGCCACTTGCAGACTCAGACACATTTTTTTTAATTGAGTTTCCTTGGAATTTTCAGTCATTCGATATCGTTGTGAAGACAACCAAATTCTTTATACTGCTTTTATCATAAATTATGACAAAATTTAGATACATGCTACACCGAGTAGTAACTACAACCATTCCAGGAGAGGATACAGCAAAGTGAATCTGCACAGAGGATAGATACAAAACAAGAGGGTGAGAGCATACAGGGAAACAAAAGGCACTCCACAGTATCTAGCAACTATTCTGTCCATCTCTATTAAGCTCCTGCTCTCTAATTTCCCTGTGCAAAAGCTTACTTCCCTATCAACCAGCTACTCCAGGACTACAACATCCTCATAACTTATTGGACAGAAAGGTAAATTCTTTTCTTCCTAGAGCAGGAATTCCTGAGGTTCACAAATGTGGACCTTTCCCCATCAATTCTATAATGATGAGTGTTGAAATAAAACCAAGACCACCAACCAGAGTCACACCAGTGCCACTCTTCTTCTAGGAAGAAGAACCAGCATAATCTAGAGGTATAGTGTAATTTAATACACAAAATTTTAAATAAATTTATAAACACAATAGGAAAAGAACACACACACACAAAAAAAAACCCCCACACTACTTATCCCTAGTACCTTAGAGCACCTTGACTTTTCCTACTTAATGTAGTACCAAACAATATACCTTCAAAGATTGTCATGGCATATTCAGAAATGTATAGTATCAGAGTGATTCTTCCCTTCTCAAAGTGAGTGACAGCACTTAGAAAAATCCACCTAAAATGTCCTTCCTTAGTCTCGCAGGCTCTAAGGAATACTGTTATCCATAATATCATTTTCTTCCAACCATCATTTTTAGGGAGCTGTTGATAAAGGCCACATGAGAGCACAGCATTATCTGCAGACTACACTGCAAGTCATCTCTGGTGGAAGCAGAGGAGATGAGAGTGTTTCTTAGAAGATGGTGTCACTATTTGCTCAGATGTTGTCCCCGCATGGCTACTGCTCATTTACAACAACATTGGAAAGTGTTGCCCTTTGGAGGCATGAATTCTATGAAGAATATCAGATCATGATAAACCAAGGAGTTTGAGATTACAAATTCAGCCCATGTTATACATGAGTCTTGACATATATGACCTTCCACAATTGTCACAGAAACGGAACAAACACCTCATTATCTTTATTAGAACATTGAAAGCCCCACAGTTAGTGATTCTAATGAGACTTGGAAAAAGCTATTTTAATATTGGGGCAGTGAGGAAGGCAGAGAGCCAAAATCTCAGTCACAAGAATATTACCTTTCAGACCAAGATAATCTTATTTCTACAAAATAAACCTATCCGCTCTCAAATTAAGCTAGTTCAGACAGCAATACAATAACCATTAAACTTGCAAATCAGAACTCCTAATACTTGCAGCATATGTTTGAATGAAAAAGTAAGCAAAGCAGAGACCAGAACGATAAACAAATGTTTAGCAAGAGCAGTAATAGGTCTAAAATAGAAGTTCCTCACAGAAAACTCTTACTCTTTTAACTATTTGTGCAGAGGACGAAAAAAAAAAAAGGCAGTTCAGGCTCTGAAACTTAGAAAAGCTTCACAGTATGGGCCTTCTACTACACTACTACATCTCAAGTTTCTTCCCTAAGCCTAGCTTGCAGCAGCAAGTTAGTGTTGCCAAAATATGAGATTTCTGCATGAGCAATTTGTGATGTTAAAATATTATGGATTCCAGTCTCTTATCTCTTTTAATTGCTGACTGGAAGGGACTCTGTCAGAGAAGAAACAAAAGGAGGGGTTTTACATTTTTCATATTTCCCTCAGGCTACCAGCAGAAAAATTCAGGACTTTTTCTAAGGTATGTCAGTGCCAATGATGTGTCACATGTCATTACTTTATAATTAGGCTGATAGACAAAAAGAATAATGCAGGCTGACATTCTATTAAAATAAAAATTATTCCCCAAGGCATAAAAACACTGACACGAGCATCTTAAAAGGCAGAGTAAAAATTATATAGGGAACTATTTATCTGTGCTGCTGTCTTTTCTAGATTCAAATAAGAATTCTAACTTATGTATGTATTGAATATTTAATTATCCTATGCTGATTTTTTTCAAAAAAATTCTTTTTTGAAAGCAAAGTGTAATGAAACCCTTCTCAGGCTAGGAATAAAAGCTACTATGAGAATAAGAGGCTATCTACGCTCTGTATGACTTGAGATTACAATTTGATTATCAATTGTTCAAGTATTTAAGTAAGCAACTAACAAAAAAACAAATACATTTTTAAAAATAGAAAACCAGCCTCTTTTCGTCAAGTATTTTAAGTTTACTTAGAGTGCAATAATGATTCTAATAACAATTCAGCCTTTAAAACCAAATTTGAAAACACTAGAACTTCATTCTGTATAGAATTTTCCATCAAATGCTCCTGATAGAATCAGGATTTAGGCAACGCAGAGCTGTAACTCCATGTAGTTCAGAACATACTTAGTTCAGATTGTGTCTGGAAGTTAGACAGACGAGCAGAATTCTAGATTATAAAATTGTGCTTTATAGCCAAAGTAAGACTCTTCACTCAGCACAGCCAAATTTCAGCTCTTCATTAACATGAAAGAAGAGATGCCCCATCTATTCTTTGCAAGTACAGGTATCACAAAATGTGTGCTATTCCATCTCTTGATGTATAAAATGCTGGAATACAGCATTTCCACCTTTGTGCATTTCAGCAATATTATTCAAAATATAAGACTTCAAATTCAGTTTGGACTGAATCCAGCCAATAGCATGTTTATATTTGCTTCTAAAAACTACTAATACTTTTCCAGTTTGCCAAAAAAGAGAGTCCTTCATGAAGCTGTCAGATTTAGTTCTTTATTCACATGATGCTTTCATTCCCAACACAATGACAGACAGAGAGAGAAGTATTGTGTTTTCAAATGTATTACAAGGAATCCTGTAATTTAGTTGTTCCTGTTAAAGAATTATACTCAGAGATGATATATTCTAAAGTGAAATTATTTCCACTTGACTATCCTCCTCTTATGTTCTAGACCCAGAATTTAGACCATGTTTGCTTACAGCACATCCTATTTCAAGAAAAGGCAGATGACTTTTTGAAAAGTTATCTATTATTTTGTTGCCTGTTCCTTGAGTACTGCCAAAGGAAGGGCTATTTAGTTTTCTCTCTGTACTCTAACACAGTTTGCATAATCTGAAATTATCTTTAATTCACCATGCTATAAAAATAAGCAGACAAACAAAAACAGGGCAGGTAATGCTGTAGAAGGTCAGTATTTTTCAAAGTTTAATACTCAGAGCACCACTTGCACTTTAGTGACAACAAGGGAAGGACCACTGCTGCACTGAAGGACACAAATTCGTATCATCCCTTTACAGATGTATTGCAGAGAACAAAAGTAGTGTTTGATGTCTTGATTTGCTGAGCAAACACCAAGGTGGTGTGTCCTATTCCCACTCCTCATTTTCAAATCTCTCGTGCATCACCAGGACTCTCGTCACTTGCCTCAGCCATTCCATTCAATCTGGATGCTGCTCAGAGGCGATGCTGCCCGGAGGCAATGATAAATTTCGGCATAAGGTCATACTAAATACCATACGTCACTAATTTTACCACAAATTTTACCAAACTCACCACAGGAAGAGAGAAATAGTTTCTCTGTGTTGCCCCTCTGTGTAACAAATAAGCTGGGAAAAACCTTTTTGCCAGCATTGAAGTAAATGGCAAATGTGGAAAGATTCTGTTTAGAAAGATCAAAAACCTATGATGAACAATATAAGATTTGGCATATTGCTTTTCATATATGCAGCATATTTTCATGTATACAATTGCCTTTTGAAACACACTTGTGGTGTTAATGGCAAGGGAATCCTGTATTTTTCTAGATGTGCATTCTTAGAAGGATAACCACAGTTGGGTTCATAAATCCATTCACTTATGTAAAAGGAGCCTAATTTCAAAAAACAGCAGATACAACAAATTAAGTGAAATCAGTAACATATCTGAAAATAGGAAGAGATAAAAGCATGCATCAGACTTCAATTTGAGACTATTTATTTTCTGGGAAAAGAACATTTACCACAGTTACTGATGATAATTCAGTTCACCTTTAAGACTAAACTGGGTATATATCAGTTGCTTTCTATTACAGTTAACTTGTAAGGGGAAAAGCCAATGCCTCTAACAAAGTAAAAGTATTGATTTTTTCCACCTGATAAAAACAACCACAAACAAGTTAGAAAGGATTGTGTTCTAAGTATAAACAAGTAGTTGCATAATTACTTATTTCAGTTTGCAACAGCAAAATTATTTTTTCTCCATTATTATTAGAATTTTTTAAAATTCTTTTTTCATAAATGCAATTAATGCTTTATTTTAAAAATGTAAAAAGGCATCTCAAAATCTCCAAGCATTTACTCTCACTTAAATTAAAGCATAATCACCAAATAAACCCCACTATTACAGTTCAATACCTGGAAATTTTGTGTATTGATGTTGTTGGAATAACTACATTAGAAGTCTTCCCAGAGAAAAATTCTGGAGTGTATGTGTTTGGGTTTTTTTTAAGTTGAGGCAATGGCAGATAACTGAGACCTTTAATCAGTTTTTCTCCTCACATGAAATAATTTAATGGTTCTGACTTGCCTGCACGAGACAGAAATACTGTATTGTACAGTTAATATTTAGCTTTAATATGCAGTAATTCATTTTACAATTAGACTTTACAAGTGAACACTTGACCTCAAACATGTTCCAGTGTCTGGCACGTCACCACCATCACATATCATATGCATCAATGCAGAAAGTGACTGAAATACATCAAGTATCTCAAATTGAAAAGCAGCTGTTTCTGAATAAGATGCAAAGTTGACGTGTGCAGATTTTACCATTTCAAACAACACATACAGTCATTTCTCTATTCAAGAAATTGGAGAGAAACAGCAAAAATAATGGTTTCACTTGCTAGGCAAAAATAGTCCAGGACTTCACCTTCCTCAGCTTCTGAAAAATACAAAGTCTTACCTTTCTGTACACCAGCATGTTTGGGGATTCATCAGCCACCCCATTACTGCTTTGCCCATAATTATTTCCTTGTGCCATGTCCCACAGATTTGATCCTCTTTTGGATGTTGCACTGTAAAAGGTAAAAGTGGTTTCATTAGGGCATCGCCTCAGGTCTCCTTGCTTCCCTGATGATTAATGGACCTGAATTTCTACCAACATGTTATCAAAATCAGTGTATGCTCTCACTCCAACAGATATTCACATTGGAGCGGGGCTGCTAATTCACCATTTACTGTCATTACTCTCTTTTGCCGGTAAATAATGGATGTAACGTGTTGATCTAATTTAGACGTTAATAAATTGTCACTCGGAACAGCTCCCTGACACACCGCTAACCACCACATCACACAGACGCCTCCTCACAGAGCGCTCTTTCCTCCTCTGCACGGGCTTCACCAAGGCACGCTCTGCACCTTCCAGGCCAGTTCTGGAAGGACTGACTCGGCCCATGACGTGCATTCAGCAGTGCCCTCTGCTCACGGCTCGGGTCGTAGCAACTTTCACAACATTCAGACGCACAAAAAGCGAATCAGACACTTGGAACTTCCCTGTAATTCACCAGCACATCTGTGCTCATACATACGCCGGTGCAGGTGAGCAGGTGACGAGGGAAAATGAAGAAAAAAGCCAGAACAGAGTTCCGGTTGCTTTCACCTACTTTCATTGCACTTTACAGCCGAACACCGGCTCCCTGCCAGCCCCGTCTCCTCCCCGCCCTCCCCCGGGTCACACGGGAGCTGCACTAAGCAAGAGCTTGGATCATGCCGTAGCTCCGGCTTTGCACGCAGGTGTAAGAATGTGCTCCATCTACA
>VWZW01004408.1:17820-47417 GCA_013397115.1 Edolisoma coerulescens
CTCCTCCTGCTGCTCCTGGCGCGCCCCGCGCGGTGGGTGTCAGCCGGCAGCGGGCGGAGGGACGCGGCGATCGCTCATCACACACACGCACACACACGCACTGCGGGCGGAGGCGCTGCTGCTGCCGCTGCCGCCGCCGAGGCTGCGGCTCTCCCGTGCTCTGCCGGAGCGGCGGCAGCTCAGCTCCCTCCCCGCAATGGAGCGGCCGTCACGTGGGGGACGGGCACGTCAAAGGTGCTGCCGCTGCCGCCGCTCCGCCACACAGCAGCAGCCTTCCTCCTCCTCCTCCTCCTCCTTCCTCTCCTCCGCTTCCTCGGCGCTCTCGGCTCCCTCACCGAAAACAGCGGCCAAGAAACTGCAGCTGCCAGCAGATCTGGCAGCAGCCCCTGTAAATGAGATTAGGCATCACTGGAGGGCTGGGCAGGAAGAGAATGTGGGCTAATGGGATAGGGAAGGCAAGGAAAGGGGGAGTTGGTGGGGAAACTGTGTCACCTCCTTCATATTTCTTTACCGGCAGTAACAGGGAATCTACCTCTTCCTCTGTCTTATGCTAGGCATCTCATGTGTTTTTTTCAGTGAAAACTAGGGAGAGCTTGTGCTCTGTTGGCACTGCAGACTTCCCTGAGCAGTGGAATAGAGAGAGCAGAGAGCAAGTCTGTCTCAGGCAGAGAGGAAGAAACCCTGAGGACGCCTCAAGACACCCTCGGGACTGTTTTGCTATGTCTTAGGCAACTGCCTAATTTGTGAAGACCTCGCATTGGCCACGATAAAAGAAAAAGATCAGGTCTGTCAGTCTTACTTCCCCATCACATGCAGACAAGAACACTTTGCTTTTGCGAGGGGGCTGAAATTCCCAGAACTCAACATTCACAAGAACACAAGATACTTAAGAGGCTAAGCTTTGGTAATTCCTATTTGAAAGTGTCTTTTCTGGAAACAGTAACTCTTACGACAAGAACGATCTTGCAAAAGAATCCTCTACTGTGCACTGCACCTTGTGGAGTGTGTGCTGGTAAATCACGCAATTCAGAGAGGTTTCCATGCATACTGGATCATCTTCACCCTTACTTGTTCTACCTTTCTCACATCTCAGAGAGCCTCAAACCAACATTATCCTGCCAGAAGTTCGTTATTATCAACTACTTACTGCAACTACTTTTAACTGCTCTTCCAAACTTCGCAGATGCCTTCAGATACTTTAACAGAGGATGTGGCAAATCAGCTCCGGCAATGATAGGGAGTCACAGTGGCCACAACAAAACGAAGGAAAAAGGACAGAGCTTATCTGGACTTCTTGGAGAGCTGAGGAAAGGAAGACACAAGTTTGATAATGGTCCTAGAATCAACACCAGAGTAAAGAAAGATGACCTCCATCACAAATAGGAACGTTTTTCAGAGACAGAAGTAGTAAAAGGTGAAATGACACAATAAGAACCATCAATTCTGTTCAATGAGATACACTGGCAGCAAAGAAAAGGAACTCTGTAGCAGATAGATATTGTGTGTCTCAACTTTGATAGAGGAAAATAATTTAGCATGTCACAAGGAAAAGGAAACGTGAAAACAGATGGTGTGGAAAAGAGAGAACTCTGGAGTTTTGAGGTGGAAGAGAACAAGGGCAAGAATTCAACAGCACAAGGATAAAGTGAAGAAGCATCATTATCGAAAGTAGTTGGCAGAGGAATTTATTAAACAAAAGAACAGAGAACTGAGAAAAGACCCATTTCCCACTAAAATTCACTTGACATACAATAGCATCTTGGGGAGGCTAATAAAGTCACAATCAAAATATTAATCTTCCAACAGATTCTCTGATTCAGTCCAGTCCACTGTTGAGAAATGGGTACCAGCAATAAAGATCTTAGTCTATAATTTCCCTAGCTTTCACACAGACATCCCAGATGAGCAGCACTGCAGTGTTCAGAGCTCAGTGATTTGACTTTGTAAGTCTGACAGGTGCACTAGAAGACAAGGGAAATGCCTCCCAAGATCTGCTAAGAACACAAGTGACAGCCTTTTGGTTGTATGGCACCAAAATAAACTCAAAACCTTATTTATCAGATTGGTGTCTAAATTTCTTTTTCAGACTAAAATGGGAATGGCAAAAAACATAATTCAAATATAATTTTACCCTTAAAGATGGATAGGAGGAAAATCCTTAAAGATATTGATAGTACACACATTCCTTCCACTTGTTCTGCCAGCCAACACTTAACATAGTAATTGTGTTAAAGGGCATAAAAATCAAACATTAGCAAGTTTTCAATAAGATCAAATATTTGTTTTCTTACTCTGCCTCTTTTTGTTGCTAATATAAGGGAGAAAAGAAACGCACATAAAATGAAACTCTTTTGTACTACAATTCTTTGACTACCTACATGAAGTTGTTCAAAAGATGACTTCAAACTGCCTACTTTCTATAAGGTATTCTGTGAATAGATTTTGGTAGCAGTTATGTGTCTTTGGAAAGCTCCCCAACAAAGCTGACTAATTTAGGCAGCAACACTTTCCAAGCTTTTATTTTCTGAGAATGTCCTTAAATTTAGGGGCAGAAGCATCCCCAGCTGAGCTAGATTTTGGCTATGGTGCCTCCAATTTTGCCTTTGCTTTAACATTATTTTAACCATTCTGATTATTTTACAAGTAAAATACAAAATCCTATACTAATAGGCAAGGTTTATGTATTTTCCACAAAAATAATCAAATTTCATTAACATAAATGCAGTTCTGAAGCAGAGCAATTACTTGGGCCCACTGAAGTTAATAGGTATTTCTCCAGTAACATCAAAAGGAACTGTATTCCACACAGTTTTTAATCTTGTCCTCAGAACCAGAGGAATAACTTAAACATCTCAGTGATGTAACTCACAACTACAGACTTCCTACACTGAAGCACACCAAAATTTTTTCAACTTCACCAGCACGTCCACTGTCTAAAAGAAGTAGAAGCTCTAAACCCTAATGAGGTTAAACAGAAGAGAAGACCAGAAACAGCCCAAGAGAATTTCTTTTTTGCCACCACTTCGTGGTGAAAGAGACCCTGGGCTGGACTACTTGCATAAATGCAAGTAGAAAGAAAATAATTTCTTTAAAAAATACATAATAGGATAGTCTCATTCTACTGTAGTTGGGTGTGTTTGTTCAATGGCCTATAAAAGGCTTTAATTTATAAATTACTTACACATCTTTCCCATGTTGAAAGTCATCACTTATCTCATATACAACCAGCATCAGCCTCTCCAGAAGGCACGGTCTGCCAGAAGAGGAATGGCCTTTCCAAAATGCAAGGCAAAACTACTCATTAATAAAACAAAGATGATGGGGAAAGGCTGCCAAGGGGCAGCTTTATCTAACGAGGCAATAAAGTACACATGATTGAGCAAGATGGTGACTACAGTTTCTGTGTTTAGCTTGCACTCTCAGTACAACTCAGGTATTCCAATAACATCATATGCATGTGGCATTTTTAAGTAAAAATATTATGTCAGGATGTGTACAACAATCTATCTGGACGTGATCAGAAATTTTGCTCTCTGTCTTGCTGGCCAGTGTTGGAGCATTATGTCAGTATGCTGCCTATATCCATCAATTTATCTTGTCTTATGCCTAGACTAAATGTTCCTTGGAGTAAAGACATGCTGTGCAAGCTCCTAGCACGGAAGGATCTTGTTCCATGACCAAGTTTTTAAAGCTTTAGAGCATTATAAACAATCACATTCAAATTTACTAAAGTAATGTAAACATGCTAGTCAACTAGGCTCTAAACACTGTCATGAGTTAATATTGTGCTCCCTTAAAGTATAAGACCTGGATTTTTTTTTGCTAGCCAGTTAAGCGCAGAGACAATCCGCCTACTTTAATTGAACTCATATATCAGTGACTCTACCAAACCACAAGTGTTTCACTGCCTGGCTCTGAGCAGGTACCTCATGATTCCAGGCCCAGTCTTTGGCCGTTTTGATGAGATCTGAACACCTGCTCCTTCAGGAGTCAATTGCAATCAATCTTTTTAATGTAGGTCTTCAAATGTCATTGCGATGATTACAGGTTGCAGTATGTATTTTCTAGAACTGAACCCAGGACTGACTCAGAAACTTCACCACTTTCTTCATGGCATTTTTTTTTAAGCTCTAGGATTTGGTTTGTCACCTACCTTCCAACCTTATTGAAATGTAATTACCTTTGTCAATTTATGATACTGATGATCAAAGCTAATGGTACTCTGTCAGTTAGGGACGGAGTTAAAAAACAACAAAAAGATGATTTCTAAAACATAAAAGGAGGTAACTAAAAAAAAATCTGGATTTAACAAAAAGAATTTGATCTGACAGAAAAAAAATTCGTTTCAGAATTTGAACTGACAGACAGTTTCACAGGAATGAAAAATTATTAGAAATAAGGAAAGCCCATATTTCCATAATCTTTTTTTTCAAGTAATATATGCATGTATATATGTACACCCCCACAGAGAAAACAGTAAAATTTACTTATATTTGAAACCTTAATGCAACAAATTTTATCCCTTACTGTTATTGTAACAGAAAATCCACAGCTACATAGAATTTGGTATCAATACAGTGGCCCACCAAAGCTATCCATGGAAATTCAACAGCTTCTCCAGACAAAGCAGAACAACCTCAAGCAGTTACACTGCAGTCCTGACAATTTATCCAGTTCTAACTTTACCCAAAAGAGGGCAGGCTTTCTCAGGCAAAGAGAGAGGCTACGGTAGCTGGCTGACACACTACTAGGATTTTTTTTTTCCACCTAATAGAGTTACCACAACTGCCTATACATCATCATTTCATCAAAAAGTGAGAGTGTTTACAGAAATGAAATATAGCACACCACGCTCCTTTAAAACTGCCTGGAAGACCTGTGATTAATAAGTCCTGATCTTACAATAAGTTACAAGCTGGAGAAATCAATCAAGCATGGAGCAATAGAACTAATCTGCAGGGAGAAAAAAGAAAAAACCCAAAAGACAGAGGTTTGAATCAAATTTGGATCTCATCATACCAATATCCTTGACTCAAGCGCTGGACTCAAGTTCTGAATCCTGGTCTCCCAACTTCCAAAATAGCTCTTGGGGATGCTTTTCCATTTTGTGTAAAAATATTATTACTGACACAGAACAAAACCTGCATTCACAAAATGGGATATTTTGTCTCTGCCTCAGATAAAATAATTAAAATAAAGGTGTATTGCTCTCAGCATTTCTTATTACTCGGTATTTACAACACTCTCCCCTGAGGCAAAGATGAGCAGTTTATAGGTTAATATCTACATCTTCAGACGCCCCATACTTCACATAGGAGTAACTTCACACTGAGCAACTTCATACAAAGTAAGGAAAGAAAACACAATGATTGTGGTTTTGTATATTTAGCTACAATGCTTTTAGATCAAGCTATTAGCTTAATTCAACCTGACAGTAGTCTCAGGTTAAAAAAAAAATACCCATAGTATTTTTTTTTTTGTGACTAAACCAACAAAAAATTCGAATAAACCAAGGAACAGGCTCGTCCCCTTCATTCCTCAAGAAAATCTCTCAGGCAGGCCTGATTCATAGGACAGTACTTGCTCAGATCAAAATAGAATAAGCCACTTATTAAGGATTAGTTAGGAAGAAGACATTGATTTAGAATACTTTGGCATGAAACGACTAGAGAAAGGAGGACTCAGAAGCCCTATAAAGGGAGGGAGGAAAGAGCACCACGTATGAGAAAGCCATGGTTACAGACCAGAACAGATTAATTGTCAAAAGACCTCATAACAGAATTAACGGGACATACTGAGAACTGGCTGGAGGAATAATTTGTGTGGCAAAGAACTGAGCTGATAAATAAAAATAATGCAGCAGGAGAAAACAAGGAGAAAACAAACAAAATCCAGAAACCGTCACACTGGTCACAGTTAGCAGGGGGTGGTTCTTGCAAGCTGTTGAAATGGTTTTGGGGGAAGATATCTTGAAGTTTTCATAAGGAGAGATGAGGGAGCAACTGAGAAATTTTGAATAGTAAAAGTTGTCCCTCATTGTATCTGATCTCATCCTCTATAAATAGAGACAGAATTTCTAGAAGCTCCTGTTAAATAGGTAAATGCCAAAAACACAGAACTCAGGCTGACTTCTGCTGGTTTTTGTCAGTTCTCACAGGTGTTTTCTCTTACTAAGAAACAATTTTTCTAAAACACACTTTTTAGACTGCAAGATAAGCTTACACATACCACAAAAATAATAAAAACTGTGGCAGCTATCAAGTCAGGAAATGGTTTCAAATGTTAGCAGCACGCCATCATAGGTAGCCTGCAAGCGGCAAACTTGCCTATGCAAGCTACTACTGAAATTGCCCACTTTGCTCATTCCCTCCAGCAATCAGAGTTGATGTGACTTAATCTCATTAATTCACTGAGCTGAATGCACTGGAGAAAAAGAGAGCTCAGCAGTTTAACAGGGTTTGTTCAACATTTTTCTTTCCTTCCCCCACCTTTCATTTTGAAGTTCCCTCTATCATTCATGAATTCCCTGCCTCATATGCACAGACAATGTAATAAAACTGCTTTTTTCCCCCAAGGTTGCTTTTTTTTTCTAAAGGTTTAAGTCAGCCAGAATCAATTTGCTGATTGTGCATCACAAACTGAACCAATCTACATCCATTTATATCCAAGTACACACAATAAATACAGTCATTCTCTCACAGGAAATGAATGGAGTTTTCATTCTTTTAAACTCTACATAGCATTCAGGCTAAAAGGAGAGCTTTATATTTTAAATTATATTTTCCAGAAACTCAAAGGACTAAAAATTACAAAAAGGAAATAAGCAGGTGTCTATATTGGCTAAATAGTCCCATTTAACAAAAACAACAAAAAAGTAATAGAACCACAAAATAGGGATGTGGGTTTGCTGGGTTTTTTTCAAACCACATTATAAACTCAAGTCCTTCCCAGAATGCGCTCCTTACCACAAAGATTGTTTTACTTCAGCCCACAAGATTATTAGCAGACATTCAATTTCTATACAATTTCTCCAATATTAAATGAAACTTCCTTAAACTCTGAAGTATAGATGTATAGTTCAAAACAGTCGGCTGAGAAAACAAATTCTATTTCTTTTTTTAAAAGCACCAAACCCTCGGCTGTATTATCTCTAAAATCATAACAAGCAATTTATTTTTGAAAAACACTGTATCTAAACTAGATAGATATAGTAGTTCAAAGTAGTCAGTCAGAATAGTTTAGACAGTCAAGAAAAGTCTCACAAAAACCCTGTATCATAATACTTGCCTCAGCTTTCAATATTTGAGAGTCACTGAGTAAAAAATGCGTCTTTCTCAAATTATACTATAATATCAAGCAACTTTCCAAGTGAGGAAAACTCAGTAACCGTGACCTCATAGCCTGAAACGCCCAGGCAGTGAGGTAAAACAAGAAGAAGGAAATTAAAAGTTGCAAGACATGAAGGAAATCTAATTTTGTGTACTCTCTTTCCAAAATGTCTGAATTTTGGTACTGTGCACAGTATCATTCTCTAGTTAAAGGACTGCTTAACACAAGGATATATGCATTTGGCTTTGTCACTAGGTTTTACTTCAAATACAAGAAGCAGACAGTGAAACCTGATGAGGTGTGTGACAGATAAAATGCTTAGCATGAAAGAATTCTTTTTCCCTTAATATAGCAATGGTTTAAACTTGATTTTTTGCAAGAGAATGGAGACAGACAGGAGGAGGAAAATAAACTGGTATTAAAGAAAGCAGATCTTTATTGTGCTAGACTGGGAACTAAAATTTTATGCAAGGCTATCAGGTGTCCAGCATGAGATTTGTACAGTGTAAAGGCTTGTCCTGTACAGGAGGAAAGAAAGATATTTAGCCATTGGCCTGTGGATAAAAGAAGGGAAAGAGATAGGGGCAAATGAATAAAGAGGTCCTTATAGTGAAGGCAGGAAGGTAGCATGAATATACCCGGACTGAAAAATGTTCCACAGTAGGGAAGGACAGTACTACTTATTTAATAAGGAAGCAGAGTGAAATCAGATTTCACTATCTCAATAACTCCGTATGCCAAATGAAATTTGCGCAGCTTCCAATGGTAAAGTAAGAGAATGGACTAAGATGAGAAAGAGGAAGCAAGGAAGATAATTCAGAAAGTAAACATTGATCCAAGTTTCTCTGCAAATTGGTTAGATTTTCAGGATAAAATTAATGAAATAAAAACTAAATCTAAGAACATTCAAAAAAACAATAAACACTACAGAAAAGAAGAATGCACCTGGCTATTCACCTCAACAAAGAAAAGAAAATGAAGATAAGACTCAGGGAGTCACAGGAAACCAAAATATTTGGAGATTCGACAAAAAAAAAAAAACAAAAACCAATATAGGTACAGAGCAGAAAGAGTCCACTGTTCCTGGGCAAGAACAACCAGTCTTTAATTGATAACATCTATTTCCTGACTGCAAATAACAAGGGAGCAAGTTCTGAGCACCCTTCAGGCAGGGAGAGCATGGGTTTGTATCTAGGAATAAGTTTAGCTAGTAAGGAACAAAACTGGTTGCAAAATATGAAAAGCTAATTTATTAGTCTAAGCCACAAGAGATTTCAGGTAGTTCTCTAAAGGTAGAAAAAGCCACAAGAGGGACTCCAAAAACCTGAGTAAATGGCTTTCATGCATCAGAGGGAACTGAAATTTACAGAAACAAACTCAGAGCAATGTTCATAGTTCCTTCACACTCCCTCTCTCATGCGGCATCTTGTCATCTGATAGTGCTACAGGATGCTAATGCAAAGGTTCTACCCTGTGTGTTTGACCTCATGGTACTATTTGTTCTACATTCACCAGTCTGGATATGTAGTACATGTAATAGATGTCATTTTATGTCATTATAATGCACTTACATCTAGCATAAATTCATCACAGAAAGTGGTTTCATATTTGATAGCAGAAGAATAAACAGAAGCGAAATCTGGCTTCAGCTCGCTTCACCTCAGACCAAAAGCTCACCAAGCAAAAAGCAGCAATCAAGATACTTCCTTTGGTGTACAGCAGACATTCAGGGGGGCCAATGATTAGCTCCACAGACTCAGCCACAGCTCTTCCCAGTTGATTTCATGTTTCCTTTCTGAGTTGTTTGGAGATTATTTCTATGGCCATATTACCATTTCAGTTCTCATCAATTGGAAATGTTTTTCATTCTCCTAAAACATCAAAATTTGCAAACACATAAGAGGAAGGACCTCGAAATATGGAACTAACCCTACAATTTAGACTGATAATACCTTGCAAAGCAACAATCACTTTCAGCAATCACTTTCACAGCAAGCTTCATCAGACATGAAATTCACATCTGGGAAGCAAACAGCAGATATAGAAATGTAAGTACACATGCCAACCTAAACACTTTTTTAGGCAACTAAATATCATTTTGGTTTGGAGAAGCATGTTCCAGTATATTGTTACTAATGTTCTAAATATTGTAACACTGCTTTGCCAGTCACAACACAGCTATCGATTGTCCTTCCCAGCCTCATCCCCAAGGCTAAACACAATATCCCAATAATTTGTATGCAGGCATCTGTGACAATGGAAGGTCAGTATTGGTTAATTAGAGCAGGAAGAGAATAAAGTCAAGACCTTGAGCGGATGATGATTAACAGTAACATGAAAATGTTTCAATTCTAAATATCATCAGGTAATAATGGCATCATCACACGGTACAAGCTCTGCATTCAATTCCATCCTCGTCACTCTGGCCTCTCTCCATTTCGCTACCCAGCACTTGGGCGATGCTACCTGGATAACCTCTCCATGCCAGCAATTCAGAGGGAAATGGACAGGACAGAAGTCCCAATTCCTCCTCCTCCTACACAGTGCTGATTCCTGACTCCTGCAGTCTGCAGAAAAGCAAGGAATTGCTACTCAGTAGGGCAGTCCGTGGATGCAGAGAGGAGAGTGCTTTGAGGCAATGATTGCATATCTAAGCAGCCAAATTTATACTGCAGTTTTCATTCTGGGACAAAAATCCTCTAACAGTAAGTCCTATAACTCCAGAGAAATGAGATGCTTTACTCAGCTTTTGCTACAGACTGTATCAGAGACACCCCTACCTCACAGGCTTTTCCTTCCTTCTCAAGGCACCATTGTCCTCCTTCCTAAAAGTGAAAATGCTGTCATAGTTTTTACTGATAGCAAGTATTCATAGTTTCATCCATTGGCATAAGAAGGTGAGGAGTTTTGTTATTTCAACATACTAACTTTTCTGCAATATTTCAAGATCCTTCTTTGCCCAGGTCTCTTGCCAAAAAAGGCATTATTATTCTCATAGTGGAAGCCAAGGTAGCTCTAAAACATCTTTAAAGACACCTAGCAGAAATAATCTCTAGAAAAAAAAAAAAAAGAGCACGATTATTAAGAGGCAAGAAATCAGGTTTGACCTTTAAAAGTTCCAATAGGTCATTTAAAAGGTGATATCTCTTACTTTAAAAATAAATAATCACTTAAACAAATGCAACACTGATGTCTGAGCCAAACAAAGCACCCCTACCAACAAAGAAACCTGAGCATATGGTAAAGTTCAACTGGCTTCACTTGACATTGATAAAATATTTTTGAAGATTTCCTGGAACAGTGTCTAAAACTTCACAATTAAACATATGAAGCAGCAAAAAAATAAATGGAAAAAGGAGTTTTCTAGGGCATCAAAAGTGGGACACAAAGCATGATTAATTTTTTTTCAGATCTTTAACTTTTTAAAAATGTGTTTAATTAAAAGAAATATATTTGCATTATTCATGCAGATTAACGTTGCTCAGGTCACCAAACACTTTGTGATTTATAATTATTAACAGTTTTAACTGCCTCTGAAAATTAAATTAGATGACTTAGAAAAAAAAATCAAGAATCTTCACCATTCACTTTGCAAGCAAACATTATTTATTCCATCCACCTTTAGGTATCAACTTACATAGTTCTTTCTACCTATACCAGTGGGCTGTAATACAAAGGTTTGGGTCCAGGGTCGTGTTTGGCTGTCTCTTGTTCTAAACAAAGAATTTCACTTTCCGCAAATCGCCAGAGGCTATGATAAATCTACCTCTTTCAGGAAGGCAAAATGGCAAAGAATTCCTTTCTATTTGTTCTGCTTTACAGCAATTAAGTTATATTCAGGACAAGCAGATAAACTGTAGAATCTTCCCAATTTATTTCTCAAAGAGATGGAGAAAAGATTGAAAGTTTGCTTATCAGAGAAACATCTCCATTACAGACCATTGGAGGGCTCTAACTCCTAGTTATGCTGCTGGCAGCATAAGTCAGTTATGGGTTGCTGAGAAACTACCTTCTTCCTTTCCTATGTTGTTTCCCGTGTTGAGAACACACTGTCTTCACAAAGCGAGTGCTAACTGACCTGAAAAACTCATTTCTTGTGTAGGGAACTCAAAGTCCAGCTTGCTCACTGGGATCTGAATTCTACCCTTCAGCTACAGTGCTGAGATTGAATGACTGGCGCTGAGACAGCAACCATCCCTTTTCCTTCCTCTGTCCAGTTTTCTTTCTCTCAGTCCTGAACTTTTTATTTTTTAATACTTTCTGTATTGCTAGACTGACTTTCCAGGCTACCAAGGCAGGCAGGAGCTCAGGAGCACTCAGAGTATCAGCACAGGGCTCCAAGCAAGGCATACCTTCCCAAAGTGCAGAGAAATCCAGAAGCGTTTCTCAGGACAGCCAGAGTTTCCCGACTTGAACGCAGGACCCCCACACGTGAGGACAGGCCGAGTAATTCCACAGCTTTCAAAATCCCATTTCATGGCAATTACCTTAGAAACCACATCTCCCTCAGGTTCACTCAGGAAAGGGGCTTTGGTCTCCAGACCCTGAGGAATCCTACCTGAGAAGGCTTCTTTGAAACCTCACTCCAGCGGCATCCTAAGGACCCAGTGAGTTTGTTTCTGACACGTAACACAACAGAGACATTTAAAATGAATACAGGACATAACTATGGGAGAGAAAAGTGCAATTACGCCAGGTCACAAATGGGAGCAGAGTTGATGTGTTACTTGGCAAACAGCACTAAGACAGCCACTCTGGCCCAGGGAGGAAAATAAAACTGAGAAATTTGCAGGTATGAAGCAAGTAGATGAACAATAAGAGACAAAGTTAGGGCCATGAATTTAAAGGAGAGAGACAATAGTACAAAACCTTTCTGCCCCATAGTAAGTCAAGTACAGTCACATCAAAAACAGAATAAAAGGACATAAAATAGGATTTTATTGTCAAAGAGGGAGGTGGGAACACAGTAAGAGAAAGAAAATACATTTTTAGCATGCAGACAGGCATTTCTCTCTGAAGACACTCATCTTTCAAAAAAGCTAGATGTGGTATTCCTAGGATCACAGAAGTATGTTTTGCTTGAGGGAAAGAGACTAGAAGAAATGGCTCGTAAAAGATCCAAAATACAGGAAAACGTGCAATTTCAAGCAGAAGATGCATTATTTTGGAAGCCAAAAATTGCATTTGCTTTATATTTCGAGACATGTAGCATGTAAGGAAAGGACTTTCATATATTCCACAAATTATGCAAACCTGGTTTTTCTGTAGGCTTTCAGGAAAATACTGTTTCTACAGGAAAATAATATTAGTTTTTCAAAAATCAGTGTTCAATACAAACCCTATCATAGGATTTGTGAGCACTGTTTCAGTAAAAGGAGAGTTTTCAGGGAAAGAATGCTTGATATTTTAACCTAACAAATATCTTCATCATTTAATTTTGGACTTTAAATAAGATTGAAAAGTAGAACCTGGTGCTCTGACTAAATTCAAGCGCAGATAATTAGTCTACTTTGTGGGAAAAAACAGAAGGCTAAGAAATAAGTTATTTTTTGGTACTTCTGAACACTGATCAGTACTTGAATATCAGTGCTAAGTGAAGGTGGTTTTATACAGACAGCTGCTTTTCAAGTTGTTTCAGCAGCTTCAGGCAAAAATTCCTGCGTTTGCTGAGGTTTATGAGTTCAAAACCTACATTCTCTATTGGCAGATGGTTTAGCTTTTATTTATAAAATAAAATTAAAATTTCAGATTTCTTTTTAAAAATACAGACATTATTATTCTTGGAGAACTCAAACTTTAACCACATTTGTTACCTACAGCATTTCAATAGTGCTATAGACTCAGCCATCTCCTCCAAGATACTTCTGGTTCTTCTACTGCTTCAATTACTGAAAATAACTCCAATTTTTTTCATACTTTCATCCTTTAAGACCTCAGTCCTATGACCAAGTCCTTGTCTTACTGGGCTGTAGAACTGCATTTATTTCGGAACTGGAAGATTCTCCATTCACTTATTGTTTGGTAGTGTGGCATGACAGTTTGCATGCATATGGCTAATCTGTACTCCCTCAAAATAAGGGGGGCTTCTTCCTTATTGCAAATGGTTGCTAGTCCATGATATCCATAACAAGGTATTGTCAGGAAAAAAAGTGATTGCCTCAGGTGAAAAATCATACCAGGAAATTCACTGAATATGGAATCATTGGGCAGGGCTGAAATGCAATCCCTAGCACTGCTACGTTTCCTAGCAGAGAGAGTCTTAAAGCCCAAACGGATTATTTCTCCCTCACCCATCCATATTCCAGTTAGTGCACAAGAAGAAATACTATTGCATCACATGGATTGTCAGAACAACTGGATGGTGGAGCTGTAATTAAGGTCTTTTTAAAAAGACTGTGCTCTCAAATTTTTCTGAACTTTCCCTGAGAGTGAGATCATATTTGTGATGGTGCAGTGCAAAAGCAACAAGGTTTAAGATAACAGCTTCTTTATTCATCACAGTTACTGTGAGTATTATACTTAGACTTATTTTCAGACTATCACATTAAAGATGTACTAAAGATGTGTGACTCCTTCCCACTCTTTCAAAAAAAGATGGGAGGGAGGGAGAAAGAAGCTGAACTAGAACAATTTGTGAAAATAACACATCTAATACTGAAAAAAATCACAAAGGCAAGAGCTACACCCTTAAAATAACCTTTTCGGTTTAATACAGATACTCTTTCTCATTTCCAAATTTAAGCAGGTATCCCTCCTACTGATTTTATGACAAGTGCTGTCACGTTAAGCAGTCCTTGGCTCTCTAGAAATGTACATGCTCAACATCTTCTAAAAATAGTTTTTGGTTGTTTTTGCTGCAAGAATCTTTTGTTTCAGACTATAATTTCTCCTTTCTATGAACCCAGATTCAGTTCTGTTTTGGATGAATTTTAATGTGTGAGCAAACCTCCTGACATATACAGCATGATGTAATTGTGCTGACAAGATTCACTTGCCAAGGTAAAATATGCAATGGTAAGGGAATGAATAAGCAAACATAC
The DNA here is from genome assembly GCA_013397115.1 of Edolisoma coerulescens. Lineage (NCBI taxonomy): Eukaryota > Metazoa > Chordata > Aves > Passeriformes > Campephagidae > Edolisoma > Edolisoma coerulescens. The sequence continues at coordinate 32,190 of VWZW01004408.1, forward strand.
AAAAGGCTGGTAATACCACTAAGTCATCTATTAAAGCTGTTTAGAACTTGTCTTAGAAGTGTTGAAATTGCTTAGAAATCTACCAAAACCTGTTGGGCTAAGTTCATTCCCCCAAAAGGTGTTGGTCCCAGCCTGAAATTTCCTGAAGGCTCCAAGAAGATGGTGAAGGCTGAAGATCATGCATGTCCTTGTCCTTGCTGGTTTGGACTGTTATGAGCCAAGCTGAAGGTTAGAGATCCTAAATTTTCAACCACTACCCTTTAGGGAGAAAGAAATTGTGTATTTCATATGAAGGTTCCTCAAGAAATTGAGAGGAATAGATTTGGATGAAGAGCAAAGAAGAATTTTCCTTCTGGAAAGGCCACCTCAAAAACTCAAGGAGAAAGCAATACTGGTTCTAACAAAAGGACATGAACTGAGAATACAAGGCAGTAGATACGGGACAGGGAAAGAAGCTAGAAGTGAGAGCTGTTGTGTAGGCAGAGAGACAGATTGTACAGGAATCTGAAGGAGGACAGATACTGCTTTACACTGCTGAGTAATCCTGGAGTCACTCGTCCACAAAGGTACCTTTCTCAGCTGTACAACCAATTTAGGCATACGGACAAATTATGACAAGTCTAAGAACAAGGAAGATCAAGGGGTGACTTTTTACATGCTCGGACTGTCTGGGTTAAGAAGTGAACTCTTCAACCTGTTGCAGATTCCCACTCCTCTTCTAGAGTACTTTGGTGAAAGATAGTGTCCCACATTTCCCAGGAAGCTCTCAGCTCACAAGCTGAAGAGGACAGGGGATGAAAAAAAATGTGATCTAAGAAAATAAACAGAACCATTTATCTGAAGAAGAAATATTATCTTCCTTGAAACAAAAGGCAAAGTCTAAAGGCTGTCTTCCCTCTTTGAACAGGAAGAGCTGCTTTATTATATAACACATATCACTGAAGCAAAAATTTAAGACTCACAAAAATCTTAGAGCTACTTATATGGACAATCAAATAATATCAGATAGACATTGCTGTGAACTAATAACAAATTATTTACTGGTTAGGGTTTCTTTTCATCTCTTCTATATATATATTCAGAATTGGCCACATGATAAAAAAAAGTGGATTGGGACTATGGGGGAAAAGTATGGGGTTTTATGTGTGGATTCTAGTCTGAACTAGAATGGCACAAATTTTATTACTATACAAACCAACACTTTTTCCTCTCTTAAGTACAAACTTTAAATGCAGACCCTTCAGTCAGCAAAAATTTGTAACAGAATCCAATAGTACACTAACCTTGTGTTAAGATCTATTTTTCCCCCTTTAAAACCTTTGCTTTTACTAATTATAAAGGAGTACATTTAGCTTATAATATTATCTCATGTTTTCACACCTAATGTTTACTGTAAGAATACATGAAAGACACAAAGAAACAAAGTATTTTTCTTGTCTACCTTTCTCTGTCAATAATTTTGGTGGACTCACCTGCTCCAGCTCTCTGGGGGTATCTACTTCTTTCCATTAATCATAGAGGAAAGCTAGAGAACTAGCATAGACTAGACATTGAACTTTGAGACTGCAAAGACTCTATAACATAACCCGAGGTTACTTACATGCAGTTCTATACTACCTAAGTGTTTCAAACACCTTCCTAAAGCAAAAAACCTACTGAAAGTCACTCAGCTCTAAAATCCTCCTGAGGTCAACTAGTACAGTTCTGCACTGTTCACTTGGATACCACTACAGACCATCCACACACACAAAAACTTGATATCCTGCATTATCTCATTCAAAGAAAATAAAAGGAGAATTATTGAGGTGGATTGTATTTTGTGATGATGAACCAAAGTCTGGGTTTAGTGTTTCTTCACTTATACATATTTAAACTCTTAAATATAAGTTGAAGATATGAAGGCTTAAGTTTACATGGGAACAGACTTAAGTAGTTCATGAAATTCAATAAGTCATTAAAATCTTTGTTACAAATTAATCTCCAAATAGTAGTAAGTCAAGCCTGTAATTCCTTAGAGTTAACCCTTCCATATATCCTTCCATATTCCCTTCTCTATTGCTATTAATCTCTAACTCAGTACACCTCCAAAAAAGATTCATCTAGATGCTTGGGGAACAGAAGCTGGAGACAGTCTTCAGTGATATTCAAATCAAACTGACTGTCACATGGAATAGTTAATGCCAAGCCAAAGTCTTTTCATGCGAACTTGAAAAAAAAAAACAGTAAGACTTCTAATTTTACTGGTTTTTTCATCTTCTCTCCAGTCATTTTCTTTGAAACAATTCAAACTAGCAACTGTCTGCCAAGTTAAATTGGATTACCTTCAATTTTATATGCCTCTGCATCTGAGCAAAAAGCAATATGGAAAAAATTAGTAATTCTTGTCATAATTGTTCAGAATTGTTTTTGTTGATGCCAGAGAATTACAGCAGCAACATCATCACATATGCTGATATGGAATCAAAGGTAAATTATGACTTACCTGGAGTAGATTAAAAAAAAAAAAAAATTCAACGCAATCAGAACTCATTGGGAAGACTGAAAATCAAGAGCCTTGAACTGTTGCACACATTTGTTTTCCAGATATTCATCTTTCTTCTCCTTCCCCCACATACAACAGTATATTTACTTTTAGAAAACAAGGAACTCTTCAGAGCAGCATAATTGGCAGTACTTTCGTCGTAAAATAGGAGCATGCTCCACTGTATAAGTAAATACTATCTCAAAGTAAACACCTCACACAAATGTACTGACTGTATTTCACTTCTGCTTTATGATTTGTTCCAAGCATGCAGGCCCATTTGCTGCCACCTCTACAAGGATTATGCTGCAACCAAAGCCAGACATCACTTGCCACCCCTAACCTGCCAGTAACCTTCTTCCTATCCAAAAAATCAAAAGTGGACAAGCGTGGGGAGAGATAAGAAGCACATGGCAGCACAAAGGAGCACATGGCAGCACAAAGAGGCTTGTCTCCGCAGGACCCCTACGGAGAGCAGCCTGCTGGAAGCTGACAGATGGGTAAACAGCGAGTGATCACCCCACAGAAGGACATTCAGAAAGCGTGGTGCTGAGGTGGCAACATGGGATAGGTCACATAGTGAGAATTGCCATGTAAGGAAATACTGTGCCTTGAAAAAGTGTATAAAACCAGCTCGTTTCTTTGAATGAATGATTCAGGTTCCCTGCGATCTGGGTCTGTGTCTCCGTCCCCCACCAACAGACAAGAATGCTAAAAGGAGCAAATCTATCACATGAATATCTCATATTTGGCTTAATTCATATTTGGCTTAATTTTTATGTATTTATTTATTTCAAAACCAGAATATGTTTCAGTTCTGAACCTAATTTCCCATTTTATAGGAAATGGCTTATTCTGCCACCTCCTCCATTGCATTTTAGTAACCCCAAAAGCAGCATCCTGAAGACCAAGCAAGAACGTGCATACCAAACTGTTCCCGAGGCTATTATAGATGCTGCTGCAAGCATATTCCCATTTCCATATATAGTGTGATGGTTTTTCTTAAATAACCTGGCAAATCCATATGGCATCTGATCCTCTTGGTACCACTGCCACTAGCATGAAATATAATCCTGCAAAATACTTGACTTCACCAGCACCACCACCCGCAGGAAGCTCTTCTTAGTAGATATCATTCTTACCCACCTCTCTCATCAGAATAGTGGCACCTACAGCAAGGGCAGATATCCCAGGCCTACAAAAGGCAGGAAGGAAATGAACCTGTATCATTACAGTTAGCCCTGACCTTAAGTGTCTTTTCCAGTCTAAATGGTTCTGTGATTACACCATCCCTACCATGTCAACTAAGAGTGTTCTGAGCAGAGTAGAAGAGTGTTGGAAGCACTCTAGGTTCCTGTTTACCCATTGGTTTCACACTCCCAGAGTGATGGCAGTATCTAAAGTTTTTCAAATATCTCCACAGAAGTCAACGTTTTGGTGACAGGGTTTTGTTCAACCCACAGAAACACTGCAAGGGTTACACCATAAATAGATGTTTACTGGTTTGAATAACATCCAAGAAAATTTGCTTTGTTTTCTCCGCTCTCCAAACAGAGTAGCAGAAAATTTCTTTTATTTTTAAAATAGATCTCCAAAATTGGAGAGTCATGGCAAGAGACTTTAAAAAGTTCCACAAAATAAAACTGTCAAATTACTCTGGTAATGAAAATGTTTTATACCATTTGTTTCATCAGTGTTCATTTGCAAATGGTTAGGATTGGAGAAGCAGTACAGAGAATGTGTTAATTCTTGCCTAAAAATTAAACAAACAACCTAGGTTAGAATTATCTATTAGAACTTTCCCCACTTTATGTGAAAACTTTCTTAGTTTTCTTTTTAAATCCATTCAAACAAAAATGTGCAATGCCCCTGTGATTACTATGGTCACATGAAAAGCCACAACCATAACAAGTCTGTGAGGTGTAAGGAAAAACAGATGCAACATTTTAGACTTAGGCTTAGAGATAAATTCCCATTATGAATTTTTTTAGTTTTTAAGAATTCTCCAAGGAAGGAGGTATCAGGTAGATATGCTCATTTATTTCAATTGGAAAGTATACACCAAGTTTTGCACTAGGACATCAAAGGATATGGGGAACTCAAATCTCAATATGGTATCTCTTTCTGCTTGAGATACCCTTACTTCACTGAAGACTGAACTCTAAAATTCAGAGGAACATCAAAAGGGACACTGAATAAATGAATCTTTCTGGTGTTGATGGCGTTAAGGGAGGAGCAAAGCAATATTCCCTTGGGCAATTTCTGCTCAATTTTTTCCTATGAATTCTATCAATAGCCTGGCTTTCAAAAAGTAAAATTGTCTTTATACATCAACTCAACCAAAACAATACAGAACAAAACAAAAAAAAATATTTTCTAGTCATTTTACACAAAGAACTGTTCCATCTTTTAAAAATTCTAATGATTTTAACAGGAATTAAAACCTGACAGAGCAGTCCTCCTGAAGAAGCGCACAGGTTCGCTGATGCAGAAATTTCACTTTTCAACTGCCTCTGGATTATCCTAGCTAAAAATTACTACAGCGGGATTTTTACTGGCAGTAGAAAATGTATCTTTTCTTCTAATTTTCAGGAATAGCAGTTACCCCAGAAAGCACTTGAGTAGTAAGATTCATTGCAAGTAATTTAGGCATTCTGTAGAAGCATGACATATAGTTCAACAAAATGTTAATTTTGCATGATTCCAGTCTTGGTTGTTCAAGGAACTCTGACAATTTCTATCACCCTTCAATAGCATGGCTTCTTGGTAAGTATCAAGTCCTGACTAATCTGTTCTTTTTACAGAAATAATTACCTTACAATTTGTACCAATACACAGCAATTGAAATAAGGAAAAGCTATGGTTACTTTTCATTGCATTGGTATTCAACCCAACATATATCTTACCCAGGGGATATTTTTGTGCTGTGCTTTTTGGCACAATCAACTCTTGAAATATTCATCAAATAAATATGAGGTACAGCTGTCCTCTTTCTCTCAAAAGGCACCCTTTCCTAATCTACTATACACAATCAAAGCAGGATCTACTCTGACACAGGATAATCACTGGTTGAATCTCTGCTCAAATATATGCAAAGTTTATGTCAGCAGACTCAAATTCTGGCAACAACCTGTCAAACTCAGCAATGTGGCAGTCAGCAAGGACAAACATCGAAATTCAACAGTAACCAGAATGAAGAAAGACAAGCAATACTGAAACGAGTGACACGTCTGTTACCAGTTGCATTGCAGATATAGAACACTATGTATGAATTGTCCCAAGTCTGCAAATGTGGCTTGCCTGAGTCCTCTTCCATTAGTTTTCCCTCCTATCATAGGAGTTCTACCACTGAAACCATGAGCGCTCACACTAATGGAGTCTGACTCCAACTTCTGATTCAGGTGCAGCAGACCTACAGAGCACAAGGGGCCAGACAGCATTCCTGAGCCAATGTGTGAAAGAGAGCATCTCCAGCGCACCAAATGGGGGAAAACTGACAGATTGATGGCACAGCTGTCACTTTGAATCAGCAGGGAATGAATAAGCTCTGAAGGCTGAGCTTATGAGACACATGTACATAAGGTTAGGGGACAGTATCATTCTATATTCTAAGGGGATAAAAGAAGTACGGACAGAACTGTGACTTCCAAAGACAGCACCGAAGACAGGATGCACCTTGCTACCAGGTAATTATACTCTGCACAAGCACCAGCACTTGGGATCATTAACACAGCAAGAGGCAGAGCCCAGACAGGCAGTGCATAAGCAACTGATCTGGCCAAGTAACTGCCAGAGCTGGAATGAAGAGCAGCTAAATAAATATTTGGGAGATAAAAAACCCTAGTTACTGGGAAGAAAAAAAGTGAATTTCCACAGACAGCTAGTGAAGGATACAACCTGTACAGCTGAGTCTCTACGACATCTCTCTTTAGCTTATGATTCTGTATTGCAAAGTTCAATGGCATCTTAACCACTATGCACAATACAACAGGATACTGCAAAAGGAATAATAAGGTAGAATTATTACTCAGGGAAACTTTTCAAGATGATCTCTCTGACAAGCTATCAAAAAGAGGAAGATAATGGCATTAAAAGGACAGATGCTAGTTTTCCCACAAATGCACTTTAAAGGTTTTAGGAAAATAGAGGATTATTTCCCAAAAAGTATTTAGAAGACCATGCCATCCCCTAGAAAATAAAGAAGGGAAAAAGTTTAACAACAGTAAGAGTTCGAAAGATATTTAAGCAGTTATTCAACCAGTTGTCAATCGTTCATGAGAGAAGACAGGGAAGCCTTTTATTGGTTAAGGCCAAAAGCACTAAAGCTAGCTAAAAGAATGTTTCATTCTGTTTCCAGAGGGAGTATTTGAAGTTTAATGTAACAGAGACGAACTGGGTTTTTCAAAACTTTTGGAGGATGCAGAAACCCAGATAATCTTCATTCCCATTTTTCCACACACACACTGTATACCTGCTAGCAGTTCCAACCATTACTCAGAGCACTCTTTTTTGAGAAAAGATAACATGATTTTTTTTTTTTTTTTTTAAATCCAGACATCTATTTAGGTAGATAGATCTTAAACACACTTGGAAGCAAAAGGTAAAACCAGCTTCGGGTAGAGCAGAGGATTACTCATATCTCAACAGACTAGAGCTCCCCAACAGCTGCTCCTCTCTCCGACAGGATGTTCCTTCATTCTACGCAAGGGGAGACAGTGCAGGTGGGGTTTTCCTCCTTCTAGACGTCCCCAGTCAAGAAACTGAACAACAGAGAGCTATTCCCTCTTCTCTTTCACCACTCCCACAGGAGAAGTCCCAGGGGTCTCTATACACGCACACACTGTAGCTCCTCACAAACAGCATCTCTGGAGCCCTTCCAGCACAGGCAGCCCTGGCAGCTGAGCTCTGCCTTTTCTAACAGCTGCTTCTAAACTGCTGCACAGCCACTGCTGGAAAAATAGTTAGGCTGAACCATATTATCAAGAAGTAAAAGAAAGCCTCATAATAATCCAAAAGGCATCTACTCTTATTTATATTTATTGTCCAAACAGTGCTTGCAGGCCTGAATCTCTCATAACATACTGCTTCAGTCTTCCATCTCTGTGAGCAGCTCCCTAAGGCATTCTGTCAGCACAAAAAAAAGCAGGTGGTAGGACAACAATCCCTTGCCAGAGCATGTGACATTTCCCCAATGAAAGTGAAAATCATCCTAAGGGAAGCATGTGCTCCCACTGACCCCCACACCCACTTTCAACTATATCCCTACTCCTGTACAAATATCTTCCCTTTCTTTTCACTGTGACCGGATCAAAATGCCATCAAAAAGTGAGAAAGAGACCTTTTATTTATGATTTTCAGTGTTTGCACCTGGTATGCAAAGTACATGCAATAATGTCATCAGCATTACAGATAGAAGAAACAGAAAGATGTTTACTGTGAAAAGAAAAGGCAGCTCTTCATAAGCCACTTTTTGGTCATACAGTATAAAAGAAATTAAGATATTAACTTCTCTGATCAACTGATCAGCTTTGATCATGAAGTCAAAAGCAGGAAACCGCATCATTGATTTTATTACATATATTTATAAACCTTTTAGAACTACATAAAATAACAGCTCCGTGGTAGAGACTTGGAACTCATATTTCTATCTACTGTAAACAAAGCACCACTACATCCTTGGAAATCCATCTGATGCAAAAAAGCATAAGAAACAGAGGTGTTGAGAATAGTACCTAGTATTCCTATCAGCCAACCCTGCAAGATTCAGTTTGAGACTTTATCTGTAATTACAGTTACTTGTTCTTATCTCAGTGAGTAACTGCAAACACAACACAGCCTGAGAACAGCAAAGCCTGGTATGCAACAGCTACGTTGCACATTTGAATCATTGGGCCATCTGAAAGAAGGGGTAATTTCTGATGACAACACTTTGGAGTGATGCTCAAGGTAACATTCTTTCCCTGGTGTCTTGAATTCCTGCTGCAGCCCTTTGTCTTGCAGGGGCAATAACATCATTTCTATTAGCCAGCCACTTTCTCCCAAAATTTGCAGAAGCACTTGAGAGTTCAACTCCTCTGGCAAGTCACCAGACAAAATTCCCAACAGTTATTCAATGCAATTGCACAAACCACTTTTCTTTTGTTTTGGGTTTTGTTCTTATTTTGGTTTTTTTTTCCCAGCCAAGTAAAAAAAACCAAAAAAAACAAAACCAAAGCAAAACAACAAAAACCACCACAGTGATGTGGACAACAAATAAGAGCAACAAACAAGAGCTGGCTTTTCCCCCATCATTCTTCTCCCTCCAGAGCTCACAAAACCATGCTGCACAGTAGCTCCAGGGATGAAAAAAATATCACGTAGCCTTTCCAAGTGCAGGTGTACGACCTCTCATGCAAATCACCTGTTACTCACTCTCAAGGACTGCATACATTTTCTCAGCAGATTCGTAAAGCAGCCCTTTCTAGCTTCTCCAGCCATTTTTTTTCCAGCAGAAACTCAAGAAATGGCATGTGAACTTGCTAATAATAAGCTCTGCTTTTTAACAAACCTCTATGCTCAATCTTATTGCTTATTCTAGTTACACTGAAGCACAGGATACCAAGCACCAGACAGAAGCCCACTATCACTATACAGTTATTTATACTGGCCAAACTTGCAACAGCAAATAAATCCCATTTCACCATTTCTCCACAGAACATATTATTTATTAGAGAGAATTATGCTGCTTTTTGATTTGCCTTTTATAGCTGTCATTCCTGTGCCTCACAGTAATGTGTTTTATTTACCATGTGTTGGCATAATGCCAGTTCTTATTTTAGTCCTCTTAGCTAGGAAATAAGAGAGGAGAGCACAGCACAGAAGGACACGCAAGGGGCGGGAAAGGGATGTGTTGCAGGACCTCTGACAGACAAAATAGAGCTTATTAATCAGAATTGTTTTCTTGTACTTTGGGCATAGTTCCATAAAACCTGGTTTTGTCTCTTCACATCTACTGTAGTAGCATAACAGTGAACAATATTCAGAGATTAATCTCCCACCAATTTAATGAAAATATACATTTGAATAAAACAGAATTTCCCTGCAGCAGCAGAAATGACAGCACAAACATTGTCTTAACTAGAAAATGAAGTCGAGAGAAGGGGATGGGAAAGACTAAGAGAAGCTGTGGCTGCTTCTTCCCCAGGAAAAGTTTTGATCAAAACTCTGATGTTCTTGGATCCCATGGAACCCAACTAAGCTAGAAGAGACCAACTTTCCTCAGTTTAGCTATCCCATGGTTCGTATTTCAGTGCCATCTTGTGTTGTTTCAGGGGATGATGATAAACTTCCAGCCTCAACCACAGCCTCTGCAACCCAAGTTACAGCCAAGAATTCTGCACCTAAAGAACTTATTTATTACTTCATGCACTGAACAAAGTAATTCAGACCTATTTCTAAACAAATTATTGACGAGTACCTCTTGTGCCTTTTCAAGTCTATATCCTACCCATTCTAAAAGTAGTCTTCAGAAATAAACATGCTCAGTAGCAGAGGCTGACGTGATTTTTCTTTCTATACTTTATGTCTACTTGTCAAATGAAAAAACAAGAGTAGAGGTTCAGAATAGTTTTGTGTCTCATTCACATATCTCAATATGATCTCAGGAACTGGGTATTAGTGAAGTCTCACTGGTGTCAAAGGTGGTGGTCTACCTTAGGCTTAGAAAACACTGTTCCCTCCCCACCAACCTTCTAACTACAGGTTGTCCTTCACATTTGTTAAAAGAAAACTTGTGTGAGAAGACTGCAACAGTTACGGTTCAAGTTTTGTCCCTCTTCCCCTCCCAAAGAATTGGAAAAAATTTAGGCAGTTATAACCTAAAAATGTACAAAATGTTTCCCTTACACATTCAAAAGCTGGCAAGAAGATGCCCAACACAATTAGATTTAGCCTTTTACAGGTGCTTTCTGGATGTGTCACTGGGGTCTGCACAAGAGTCAGAAACCATCAGTCTAGTACGAGGAACCCTCAGTCTCCTACATGCATAATTTGTCATTTGGCTCCAGTTTCTCTTTTGCCTGGGTTCTCAGCAGTTCTCTCTCTGCATTCTTTTATTAGCAGAAGTGAATAGGAAAAAAATAAACAAGTAAAGGAAATTCAACACGATTCTTGGTTGTATTCTCTCACTTCTGGAATCCTAATCCACTGGGCTGCTTGCACCACTAGCTAAAGCTATAGAAGTAATGTAAAAAGGGGGAAAGTACTTCAGTATTGCAAGTCAGGCAGTGAGAGTAGGGCACTGTCCATCTTAGATGGAGGCAATTCCTTTTTACCATACCATACTTCAGATTCACCATGGCCTTAAAGCAAAACAGGCCATGTTTTTTGCAATTTTCCCCTGGGCCAGCATCATACTTCAGTGGACCTATTCTTGCTGCGACATGTGTTTTCTCAGACATAATATTTTCTTTCCTTTCTAACAGTAAATTTAACAGGTTTCCCTCCAGACTAGTTTTTATCCACTACTTATTTTCCCTGAAGAGCTAGAATTTTACCTAATACACTGACATACAATCAGCATAACCACTGCAAGCAGAACTCTGCCCTCTGCCAACACCACTTGAAAGCATAGGGTGCAAAATCATAATGTGGTAAAAAAAAAAATTCCTTTACAACTCTAATCACATTCTCCAAATAACCACATTTATAGCACAATGTGTGAATAAGGGTATAGATTTATCAAGAAGTTTTAAGAAAACACATTAACAGAAAAAGCTTAAAGGAGAGTGGTGGCCTTTTATTTATAACAGCGATTTTCTTCTGTAAAAAGTTCTAATGTGTTTTTCATCTTATTTTTGCAAATCCTCCTGTATTACTCATTCCAGTATTACAGCAGAAATGAACACTTCCTTACATAATCTTATATAATCTTACAAAACTGTACTTCTCTTTTGCTAATGATATCTAAAATTCAACACACTACAAATATTTGAAAGGCATCAATCCTATTTGCAAAACCAATTTATTTTATCAAGCACAAAATATCTAAGAAAAGTGTTAGTCACTTTTTCTACAGAATTTCATGTGCTGCAAAGAAACAGGTTGTACTTATTATATTATCAAAAACTTACCATCAGTTTACAAATATATTAGGCAGGGGTATTTCTCATGCAAGGAAACATTCTGAGTTCAAAACCCAAGAGAGTTAAAAGGGAACTCTAATACATTTCAGCACAGCAGTCTCCCTTTTCAGAAGCCTGAAGTCCAAATATCAGCTATTGCCCAGTGTCTTCCTTACCTCCTCAAATACTCAGCTTTCATACCACCTTTTACACATATAGAGTTGTGTCACTGTATACATACAATATAATAACTTATAGAAAAATGTACAATCCTTATGATCAAATTTTATCTTACAACAACAAAGTCTGAAAGTACAGCTAGCCATTGGCAACTAGATTGTAAGAGGAGACTTGCATGAGAAATGCCTCACCCTGAGATCTCTGTAGAATGATGTAAAATAGAGCACATAAAGTACCTTCCAACTGCCTTTCTCCTACAAAGCCTTTTACTGCTCTTTCTTCCATAATTTTTCAGATATTCAAACTTGTCTAGCTCAGTAGGCCACCTGAATCTTAGTAAGGTTCTCACCACCGCAACTCAGCACCTGTTCTTTCCTTGCACTGCTACCAGTCATGATGTCTCCTTTATGCTACTTCACCAGAATCATCTTCTAATTGTCAATCTTCACTGACCTCTTTATGCTCCTCCAAGTTCTCAAACTTAATCTATTAGTCCCTCCAATGCTGTACCCATCAGATCTAGGTTTCAGCCATTTGTTCATCTTTGTTAATAACAGTAGCATCAGCTTAACCTTTCTCAAAACCTATTTTTCCACCTTAGTGTGGACAGCAAACCCCTGAAAGGCAAGTACCTGACCAAACGTGAGGATTGCCCCTGGCTGACCAGGAACCAGCATGGCACTGTCTCCCTCACTCCAGCTGCCACCCTCCAGTTGTACCTTGGTTTTCAGATGGTTAAAACTTCCATTAGGCTTTAGAACGCTTGGCATAACAAGGCCCTGGGCTCATTGCCCTTTTAATGGTACCACTGCTGTGTAAATCTCAAGTAGTGGCAGGTCATATGAGATAGTTAATGGAATATATGTCCTGGTACTGCTCAAGTAGTCTCTATTACAAAAGATGATGCAAGAAGTTAATATTCGAGATCAGGTTTATAATCCCCCATCACAAGTAGACAACAGAAGCACATTTAGAAGTGACCTCAGTTTATAAGAGGGTCCATCTTTGAGACCATGTAAACAAAATGCCTGGCAGGTACTGAAAAAAACCTTTATGCCCATGAGAATATATATGTATGTATGTATTCCTATTTATTTAATATTTTATGCACTGGTATGGCAACTCCACACTTTTCTTCATGCTGTTTGTACCTTCATGTGCACCGGAATCAATCAGCTTCAGTCCCAGAAGTTCTATTAGTTTTTATCTCCCAGCATTTTCTAAAAGTGGCTCCTGGTGACTTATATAAACAAAAGCAGCTTTTTACAGGAACAACAGATTTATAACTTTAATAAGATTGCCCTCCTTCCTGCATTAACGTCTACAGTACATGACAGATCAGGTTAAGCAAGCTGGTATCAAATCTGAAGCCAAATGCATTTTTGAGCCAAACCTTAATTCTCTGAAGAGCTTCAAGCATATTTTGAAGATGTTAAATTATTGATAAGGAAAATCAATTCTTTTTCCAGCTCGGACAATGTCATACAGTCAGAGTATATGCAACAACAGCTAAGGCAGATTTTCTCTTTTATTAACTTCATGACCCTTTAGAATTAAATTACTCCTTTTTGCCTCTTTAGAATCCTGATAAACAGTCACTACCAATAGCTTAACAACTTCTGTTAACTTCAGATAAGAATAAAAGATTTGTTGAAAACAGACTGTCAGAAACAGACAAGAAAACCATGAGACACCAGCATACTCCTAAGTTTATTTATTGAACTTGTATTATTCCACCAATATCATTAAACTTGGACACTTCAGCAAATAAACTGCAGTGCATTCTGATCTGACCATGAACAGTTTCCTCAAAGGGTCTGATATAATAAAACATGCTCCATCCAGGATGGCAACAAAACAGCAAACAATCCTGGGAGAAAGCTGACAGATAGCAAGCATAGTTCTTTGTGAACCTTTCCAAACTAAAAGTTAGTAGTATCTACATAAATACTTTCAAGTTATTTCAGTCCCAGTGATTTTATTCAGCATCCATCTCCTAGCTTTTCCAGAGAAAATCTTGGGCACAACAATGGATATGGTGATGGAAGCATTTTTAAAAGTACCCCAACCATTATACTACAAGATACATAGAAGAGTGAAGAAAATAAAATGTTACCAATCTTTCCTGTTCTAAAGTAGAAAAGCAGTAGTAAGCAATTATTTTCAAAGGATCAACAACCACCCTCATGCACTTTCCCAGAAACATCCTAACAATCAGTTTTAGGACTTAATGATGTCATATGGTGAGTTAATGGAGAATTCCCTTGAGATTTCCTATTGAAGATGTCCCGTTTAGCATAATATATGCAAGTATCTGACAGAGAAAAAACTGACTCTCCAGGTTAGTTAGTTACTATGCTTCTCCCACTGGATACCTCAGACTATACTCCATTGTTCTGTTACACACAGAACAACAAGCCTTAGCAGATAAAAATTAATAGCTGTGTGCGCACAAACAAAAATATCTTTTGTCCCCTGAATATCCTACCAGTGAGGCCACCCTCCAAGATGCCTCTGCCAAATGCAAAAGATCTGTTCCCAGTTCTCTGATGGGTGTCCCCAGAACTGAGAAAAAGCAGATTCTTCTCTGAAAGTGATGTGAGCCAGCAACACTACAGCTCCCAAAATGCTCCCGAATGAAACCATTCAGCAAAAAGAATGCGGTTGCAATTAACCACTAAAAAAGCAAATGCATATTTTTGATGAATGAAGCATCTCTAAGAAAATCCCTTCTAAGTTCTCATGTGAAACCCACAATAGTGGTAAGTAATAAATGCCTGTTTTTCAATCAGCCCTAATTCAAAAGTGAGACGGCAAATATCCAGACAGGAAAACTATCTGAAAAACATACAAAACAGGCCCTCATGATAGAGTCTAATGAATTCCTTTGTTGTAAGTAACTCTCTCTAAGCTCCGATTTTTACGGTGCTGTTTCTGATATAATTAAATGAGAAATCTGCTGTGGAAGGAAGCTCACCTAAGTGCTCTAGAGAGAGCTCAAACGTCTAGGCAAAACACTGCCGCCTGCGGAAGGTAAATAACAGATGTTATTCTTCCTCCTTCTTCTTACTTAACTACTACTGCATCTGCTGCCTCTCTGCCCGTGGAGCCCCACCAGCCCTGGGGAGAGCGAGGGGCAATGGGCAGCGGTGGCGGCGGGGGCAGCGGCAGCGCGGGTGGCCGTGCCCCGNAAGCCGCACGGAGCGCGGCCGCGCGCGCCTCCTCCGCGCCGGGAGCGCCCGAGGCCCGCGTGTCCCTGCTCCCGCATTCCCCCACCTCGCGCCGGAGGGATGGCGGCCGCGGGCGCGGCCCTGCTCGCGGGGCTGCTGGCGAGGCTGGCGCTGGTGCTGTACGGGCTGCACCAGGACCGCGCCATGCGGGTGCGCTACACCGACGTCGACTACCGGGTGTTCACGGACGCGGCGC